>OZ057412.1:34555261-35155261 GCA_964056705.1 Troilus luridus
GCCGTTAAGCAGCACTGGCTGCTTGGAGTATTAAATGCTTAATAAACATGCTAGTTTTTGTGGAAAAAAAGGTACTGGTCGTTTTAAAAACAATCATACTTTAAACACTGTTAATTTGGATTAAATAAGTTTTCTAAAACATGGCCTTCATTATTTTCATTTAAAATGGATACTGATCTTCAAATAACTCAATAGTCTTTAAACGTATAAATAATCAGAAGTAACTCGTTTTTATTAAAAAAATAAATAAATAAATTGTATAGGTAACCAATAGAACGTGTCTAACCAAATGAACTGATACCAGTCGGGGAAAATGAACGAACTATAAGAAGTCAGGTTTCTTTTCTTAGGAAAAATGAAATTTAAATTATAACTATATTAAAAATGAAATATAATAATGTTAACTATAATTATGTACAGCAGTAATATTAATACATATAATAATATTAACAAAGTAGATTTTTTTTATTTTTTTTTAGTCAACAGATAGGAAAAGGTCGGAAGTTTAATTTTCTTTAATTGTTTTTGGAATCAATCTTGGCTTTAGCTTCGCATAAATTAGTCTATTACAATAGTCTGGAGCTGGTTTTTGATTTGCCACACTGTGAGTTGTGGAATTGTTCACAGACCAACGATAATTTTCAGTACGAATTTCATTCAACGCAGTTTTGAGCCATGTATTTACAAAATAAGAAATATTTTTTTTAAGAAACCAAAGAAGAGGTATAGCATTTAGTACAGTTTGACCAGTCCATGTTCAAATTTCGCTAGACCCAGTGGATCATTTAGATTTAGATGATGCAAGTGGGCAAATGGTCCATTGTTGTTTCGGGCAGAGTTCTTGCAAAGCCTGCCATTACTGTCCAGAAAGGTGTTCCCAATTTGTCTCACAAAGAGAACAATGGGATGTCTGGGGACACGACATCGTATCTTTAGGATTGAGGGACTCTGAGGAGCATACTACAGAATTTTATTAGTATTGAATATTTAGAAAGCTCCAGAGTGCTTAGTCAAGGATAACAATAATACAACTATACTTGGGAATATAAATAAAGAAAGAAAGAAAAGAAATAATAAAATAGACTGCAATTGAACCAAACATGCACTAAATAAATAATTCTCTCGATTCATCTAATCTTAGGCCACCATTGATGTAATGTCTCAACATGGGTGCTGCCATTTGTTAATAAGCTATCTATTATTATGTAGATAATAAAATCGAATTAATTATTTTCAACGTTTTTATAATTTCATCTTTACTTTATCTATTGAAGGTCTTCAAGTACTATACAAATAGGCAAGATATGATTATTTTTGAAAGTGGTATAAGATCATTTTTTTACATTAGCGAAATCAGAAGGTTTCCATTTGAATTAAGTTGAAGATATGGGCAAACGGGAAATTTTGTATCACTAAGCACTTAGCAAAGAATACAAGTTTAAGCCCTATGCACCTTTTAAAATTTTTCATGAAATGATAACCATTAAAATCATTTAAGAGGTCTGTAGATCTTTAGAATCTTGTAGAATCTTTTCAGCCTCCGTTTACTCTAGATTTCCAGTAGTCTTCCATTTCTCAGGTTGAAAAATCACAGAAGAATTTTGTGAGGTTTCTCCTCCAGCTTTGATCATTTCTGCTGTGACATTATCAGTACTGAGAGCTTTCTCATCTTTTAAGTGCTTTGTTGCAAGATTCACCTGATCCAGCTGGTAGTAGACTGCTGGTTCTTTTGTTTCTGGTTTCAGGAAGTGATTTTTAACCGGGGCGTAAAGACGTTTTCTAACATCATATATTGATCTTCAGATATTATTTCTCACTTTTTATTCACTAATGTACACAAATGATTTTGTATCTCTACTTTATTTTTCACTATGTGACACCTCATTGAGCATTAACTTTAAGGTTAATTATGTCGTTTAGCCATGCTTTTAATTGTTTACTTCTTTTTCACAATAAGTCGCATTCAGGCCTGTCTCTTCCAAGATCTCTTACCTTAAAATTATGATGGCCAAGTAAAAAGATAGTCTTAGGTATCATCAACTTACGTCTTACATCACCTTAAGAGGTTTTAAATATAAATTACCACAACGAAGTAGAATAATGTGTGAGCTCACTTTATAGCTTATGATGCGACTCCAAGTTTGTTTATACCTCTGGGTCGAGAGTAGAACCTCAATATAACTCGATAAACATAAAATTGATGAAAAAAATATTCATTCTATTATCACTACGGCGGTATAGATCCCTTTTCTTGCTCTCAAGAGTGATGAATTTTGATGAACGAGATTTCAGATTTACTGATTATTATGAAATTTTCTCACACTATACAATATATTAACGGACCAATGTAAATTCTTGAGTAAAGTGTGTTTAATTTACAATATGATTACAATTATTCTTACAAAAATGATTCAAAATATTTTATTTCTTGATTTGGAAAATCTACATGAGTAGCAAAGACCTGTCCTGTGTAAATTACAGCCTGGTGAACTAATCAAACAACTCTTTTAAAATCGTTATTAAAGATTTCTTTGAAACTCTAAAATGAACAATAATTCAGAATCTTCAGGTCATTTCTTGCCAGAATTAGTAATATTGAAACGAAAAATTATTTTGTTTTCCTTAGTATGAGTCGGAGTGGCTCAGTGGTAGAGCGCTGAGTTGCCATGCAAAATGTCAAAGCAGACTTTTATTTAATCTATTAGCGACCAGAGATGAATCTTTTGGGATCCAGGACCCCCCTGGGGGTCAACCAGCCTCTATAATGTAGGTACCCTAAATACATGGGGAAAAGCTGAGGGTTGAGCGTGGTGTAGGACGAATCACCTTCCTGCACAACCGTTGTTCAAGAACAATACAGTCTCTAGCACTTACTTAACCGGAGACACCATTAGTTATAGTGGTACATGCTTAATATTTTCCAAAGTCAAACTGCCAGGTTGGAAAGTGAAGTAAAGTAGTTAATCATTTTCTTCAAGATTCTTTATTTTGAAGCTATTTTCGTCGTCAGTTGATGCTCTACTAATAGAAACATATTATAGACCGTAATTAATATAGAGGTATATGCTAGGTAACCTCCATTCATCCTTTCTAGAAGAATGGAGAATAGGATTGTCAAAATAAAATAAAATGGGGTGAGGATAGAGAAACAAGGAATTGTTATATAAAAGTCACTAATATTGTAGCCGTTCCATAAGTAAGACTTGGCAGGCGGGCAGCCCAAAGGGAGCTGAGGACTAATGAAATTGAAGAAGACAGGGACGAAGCAATGAGGCGATAAAAGAGAAGGAGCTGAAGAAGGAGGGCTAAATAACCGGAGCTCCATATTCATGAAGGCAAGGCCAAAACGATAATTAATCTTCTCTTCCCTAATCTCACCGGATCTCCTCCGGGAGTGAGTCGTTAATAAAACTATTTCTCTTATTAGCTTCATCTAAAGTGGCCTTTAAGTCCGGAGGATTCACAGCTCCTGCCAATCAGAAATAATGGTAGCTTTAGGATTCAGATTTATGGCTATATAGTGTCCATTACAGTGTTCGCTCATTTCATCGGATCTTAGAAATTTCACGTAATTGTTTAATTTTATTCTTATGATATTTATGAAAAGATTTCTAAAAATGGATTCATTATATCTGCAGACCCGGTGAATAACTGATTAGGTCGAACTTTGTCCAGAATGATTTAATTGTATTGAGGGAAGTTGATTCGTGTCATTCTCACAGTTTTAAATAATGGAGTTGTAGTATTAGCAATTACTCCATTTCAATACAAGGCCTGTCTTCACTACGAAACTAATACGATCCCGTTTCCCTAATTATAGAAAACCCTTTTTGGAGAAAACATAACCACTTATTCACCAGTATAAGTATAAACTCTCTAAGACTCGATTTTATGAATTATCAAAAATGGTATATTTAATTATTTATGGGATGAAATGATAAGTACAACGTGGTAGTTTTTTTTCTCCATCTTTTCCCTTTCATAAAATAACTCTATAGAATACAATATACCAGTCATTTTCCCCTTCCGACCTATTTCTAGCCACGGAAGATGATTTGAATCGAATAAGTCAGTGGGCCAAAGATAATAAGTTAAAGTTAAATGTGGAGAAAACCAAGGCAATAATAGTAGGTTCCAACTACTTCCTTTCCTAAAACTATTCCCCATAATCCAATTCTCCTTCTAAATTATAACCCTATCAAATTCTACCCAACCGTCAAAAACCTTGGAATTATTTTTGACAAAGCCCTCCCCAGGAAAAACCACATCTCTGAAATCTCCCGTCGTACTTTCTCTACATAAAGCGCCTGAATTACCTTCGCCACCTGTTACCATTTGAAACCCGTAGACTTCTAGTTACTTCCTTAATTTTCGCTCATTTTTGGACTATTGCTGTAGTCTCAGACCTATATATTGCATCCCACCGAACAACTGCTTTTGATAGAGCTTTCCTTATCCGATCTTCGTCTATTTGGAACCCAATTCCTTCTTCCATTCCTCGTTCCAATAATCTTTCAACCTATGAATCCCATATATTCAATCACCTAATATCCCTACTATTAAAAAAAAATCAGAAATTACATACTCAGCATTCAGATTAAAATTTTCCAACTGATAAATTCCAGTTCTTAGTTGATATTATTTGTATTTTTGTTTGATTAATTGCTTTGTTTATTTTATTTGACATTGTAATTTGCATACATATTTAATTATCTATTGTTTCTCTTTCTATAATTATGTTTTTTTTATTTCTTGTACTCTGTTTTTTTTCTTTAAATGTTATCATTGGAGGTAATTCAAAATTGTTTTCATTAATTCTTTCTTATTTGATAATTTAATAGTATTAATTAATTAAATGTAATCACATTATACTCTACGACATAATAATACCCTGTATGAAAGACTTTATTATTATTACAAAAGGCTTCAGTGGTTTCTTCTGGTTTAGATTATCAATACGTATTTATAGTGTATTAGGTATTTACAATGTATAGAATAGTGCACTGAGTCGAAGCTCAGTGCGGGAGGGTGGAAACGTATTGTACCGAAATTTTAATATTCCAACATTTTTCTCTCCCCCTCCCAGTGAGATTTAGTTGAACAGTTGTAATACATTGTGTTGCTTTCATTGGCATGATTTGGATTAAAATTGCATACCTTATCGTAATTTTTTTATTCTTCTGATAGTCTTATATTTACAATTTTCAATTTTCTAAAAAATTGATCTCATTGAGACTTTTTTTGTTTTAAAACTTTATGTTAGAGAACTACAATTCAGGGGAACACATTTTTGAAGGAGTTATAACATCATATATTTTTATAGATTCTAATCGAGTCTTTATTATAAAAAACAAATAAAAATAAATTGGCTGAGGTTTTCTGATTTCGTCCAATGAATATCAACAGTCAACAATAGTCAAATAATATATTTTGCTTAAGCTTGGATTTATTTATTGTACTCTTCATCATTGCTAAGTGTACAGATTATGCGCTCTTTAAACATATTATTATATTTAGCTAACGAAGAACTGTCTTAAATTGCTATTTACTTGGATTCATAGATTAATTTATTATTAAACCATTTTAAAAATTATGGGGGACAAACAATCAATTCCACAGCTTGTATTTCCTTGATAACATTTATTGAATGTCCACAATAAAATGTACGTAATGTTAGGATTTTTATAATTTAAATTTGTAAAAATGATTCCACTTCCAGAGATGTTAAAGGATACACTAAGACTGGAGAGCTTCTCAGCCAACCGGAACCAACTTTCTCAAATCAAGCCCAACACTTTCCGCCACCTCCCCAGGCTGGCCTTCCTCGACCTTACATCAAATCGGATACTTGAGGTATTGTCCATATATAGAACAATCATTAAGTCATAATATTCAAAATACTATTGCATATTTTGTTTAGTATATTAAGAAATAGGTAAACGAAATATTTAAGAAATAAGTTTGTAAATTATAACAGAAAAAACGGCCTGAAGAACGGTTGAAGATCAGAATTAGTTGCTTGCGAAGAGAGAGGCTTAAATTCAATTACAATTACACTTGTGCTCAATTTTTAACTCACTACCGATCAAGCAAAAATTAGTTAGATATAAAAATTTTAAGATAATTGAGCCTGAAAAATATAATTAAGCATTTTTTTATGTTTTTAAAAATGTGATTTTATGCAGGCTCAGTTATCTTAACTCAAGTAGAAGATAATATTTCTCTTATTTTTGTTTTATTTTCTTTTTCTTTTATACTAGCTTTACTTGCTCTATTTTCAGCTGGTAGCCATTTCTGATTGTATATTTGACTATCTGCCTATCTGCATTAAATTTAAATATACAAACGAATTTTAGCATTTTACCTGATTTCTTAAAAATAATAAAAAGTCAACTTTAATTTCTTTTCCAAAAATTTATTTTCATAGCGTTGCTATGTCCAAGGTCCCGTGTTCAAATCCTGCTGTGGGAGATAAGTTATGTTATCTGTCAACAGCCACTTATGGAACCTGAGGGAACTGGAGACCCTCTTGGGACTCAACCGGCCTCTATAAAGTGGGTTTCGTGGCGGTTGATCGTGATCTCGTACAAATCTCCCTGCACAACCGTTGCCCTTGAAGAAGTCAGTCTCTACCATGTACAGACTGACATAAGACCCTTACATGTTTTGTGATGAAAGCTCCTTCCATTCGAAATTCCTTCTTCATCATTCTCTAAAAACGCTAAACTGTACTATCTATCTAGTGGGTAATACAATCCAGGGGATGGCTTCTTGAAGGTTCCACAATCCAGCTCAATCCGTCGTCGTTGCTTTCTAGTTCGGTTTTCCAAGTAGTCTCCTGGGGTTAGCCGTCACGCTATCCATCCATTTAAGTTTGGGTCTGCCTTTCTATGTCTCGTCCTCTCATTCTTCCTCCTACAACCAAGCCAAAACCGAGTGTATACATTTCACTAAGGCAGCTGTAATAAACTGTGTGATACCTTTCTCCAGAATCCCTGTTCCATTCCAACGAATTTCTTGGATCACAGTGGAGTCAATTATAAATGTCAATTTGCTTCAAGAGGGCTTGAATTCCTCAAGGTCTAATAACGGTTAAAATTGTGACGAGGTTTGTGGGTTTTAGGTTCATGGTCCAAATGAAGAAAATAAAAATTAAAAAAGTCCAAAGAAATTACGTTGTATTAATTCATCCACTTGTAACGATAGTTTACTACAAAATGAGCTTCAAATACCTTCGGTCTACACTGAGAGGTAGCACCACCGGACCGACTAGATAAGCTACAAAAAAAACTCGTTACTATATGTTTCATTGTCCAATTAATATGTCCCTATAAAGGTTAGTATGTCTTTTACCATGTATTAATC
The DNA here is from genome assembly GCA_964056705.1 of Troilus luridus. Lineage (NCBI taxonomy): Eukaryota > Metazoa > Arthropoda > Insecta > Hemiptera > Pentatomidae > Troilus > Troilus luridus. The sequence continues at coordinate 34,562,627 of OZ057412.1, forward strand.
CGGCGATATCGATTTACAAAGGAGACTTTGTGGATTTCCTGAGGTAGGCTTCCTCTGGCTGGAACCAGAATCTCTCACAAAGGCAGAAAGATAGTTAGCGACCCTCCAGCGGATGGCTCCGTTTCGACTAACCGCGGTATATAGAACTATGTCACATGAAATGGTGTAGGTCATAGCATGAGTAGTACCTCTCGACTTCCTGCTACGAAAAGACCACTTCAGCGAATCTTCAATTGCGGATCAGTGGGAATCCTAACTGATACCAGAAGAATACTCTTGGAGAATAGAGTAGAAGAATGGCACAGGCGGTGGGTAATGAAGCCTAAAGGGGCTGCCCTGAGTAAGGATTTCCTCACCGGAAAAAAAGCTTAGTAAACAAGGAAAAGAAAACGGTCCTTTTAGGCCTAGTTGCGGTGTCCCGGAGACTAATGACCTGCAATATGAGAATTGAACTGAACTGCTGAGAACTATAGATCTTCTGTCTCGATCGATTTCTCGCAGCTGATGAGAAAATTACAAATAAGGAATTTATTTGTTGCTTGAAGAAGAAAGTAGTTCCAACACACTTTTGCTTAGGTAAGAGAAAAGGAGCTGAAGCAGGGAGTGTATACTTAAGAGCAAGTTCTGTGCCCAGCAATATTGATACCAAAGTAACAAGGCCTACTTATACAACTGCGGCAATGTTATGCAGAAATGCTACTCTGTCGCAAATACATATATTGCCTTGTATGCACTTTAGTTCTATTAAATAATTTGGGTATCTCTAAATATCATAAGTAACATATTGTTGTAAAGGTTGTAAATAGCTAAAAGACAAAAAAAAGCATGTTAATCTTAAAATGTACTAAAGGAAATATAAGTGTTAGAAGGGTGACGTAGAAGGCTAGCACGGGCGACTGGCCTAGAACAGAGAATAAATTAGCCGAGAAGAAGACCCGCAATATACCCTCGCCCCTTCAGGCTATTTAATTAATGCTAAATCTCATCTCGCCGAATTGATTATTATCTCGGGGGAAAGAATTAGGTCGTTCTTTCCACCCTCGATTTATATCGATATTTCAAAGCTTCTTTTTCTTTATAATCTTTAATCTCAAGGACTATAACTGTATAAAATAATCACGGATTATCCTCAAGTAGAAAATTAGTGATGGTATTGTTTCAATAACCTATTTACCTAACTGGTCGGCTCTACATGAGTAGATGGTTCCTGGAACTCTCCTCAACGAGCACTCTCCAATTTACTCTTTTCGCGTCAAGATCACTCACGCAGGACTTTAGGATGTTCCTCCCACGCCATCCGAGTCTTGGACTACCAACTCTTCTAGAAATGCCAGCAATTTGGCATTCCAGAAATCTTCTAGGCACTTGTTTCTCCTGTTGACTGTCCGTAGGTCGTCCCGCTATATGTACTATTACTATTCTGGCGCTAGAACTCGGTTACGAGTCCTGGCTTCCTCTACCAGCTTCTTCCAGTCGTATCTGCTTTGCGAAGCCGTTATCGAGCTCCTGACTCCCTAGATATTCCTCGCGTCTCTTTCCACACCACCCGACCACCTCAGCTACGGACTCGCCCTTTTTCTTGTGTAGAAGAGAGGTTCTGTCAGAGCTCTTTTAGGAATGGCCTCCATTCTAGCCACATGACCAACCCATTGCAGTCTTCTAATTTTTAAAGATTAAACAACATCTCCTGGTATTATACAATGTGTAGACTTCGATGTTTGTTCTCCTTCACCAGTTTCCATCTAGATAAACTCCACCGAAGATTCTTCGGAGGATTTTTCTTTCAAAGACTAGAAGATCTGCTCAATCAGCCTGTTCTGGCGGCGTCCAACAGGGCTCTTTGACGGAATCCAAGTCGCTATATGTTGGAAAATAAAAATTTTTCAATAGTTTTGATTGCAATCTTAAACATTAATTAAAGAGATGCGTATTAAATATATTAAATTTTTAAAAATCATAAACTTTAGTTTCAATGTCGCTAAGTTTTAACGTAAAAACGATAAATATTCACTTCCAAAATAAAAAAAACATTAGGTGTCCATTTCTCTAAAAATCGTATTCCATCTCCTCCGAGAAAGACCTTTTTGGTTATTATTTCTTTTATATCTCGAATTCTAAAAAACTTTTTTGTTTCTTTCCAAAGTTATCATATATTGATTTTAACCTGCAATAAGAACGTGGACGTCAGAACCATTCAGTTCTAACCAGTTCGATTAGAAACTGAGGAAAATATTTTTTAAATATCCCCCAAGCTTGATTAATCTACACAATCATATAAAGTCATGTATCATAAAATATATGGAGTAATAAAATAAAGAAATCTCTTATTAAATACAAATAAAACTTTATCACTGTTCCTTGCAGCATTGAGTTAATCTGAACCATGAAATATTATACATATATATCATCAAAACCCATGAAGGATTCAAGGAATTCGATATTTAAGGAATTTGATTTCACCCCATTTTGGGGCACACACGTGTTTGAACAACCAAGAAGCAGCGTGAGACTTCCACAGCAAGTCATAAACTCGAAACCTACATATTAGTATAGAAGTCGAAGTGGACACAATTGAGCCCTCTCGTTTTCCAAATACATATTTAGTAGGAATGCCTGTTTTTTATATTTGTTATAATCAATCAAATTTATTACTACCAACAAAGATTTTTGTTAGTTTTAATCTTATACTACTGTCCTAAATGTATTGCAGGTATGTAAATGAGCTTCTTACAAATATTTTCATGTTGCTTTCTATCACCTACAGATAAGCGATGACGAATACCCTCCAAACTTACGAGAACTGCACCTCGGCCAAAACAGGATAAATTTCTTGCCGGCGCTGCGGAACTTGCTCCACCTGGAAAGGCTCTACCTCTTCTCTAATCAGATCTCCACGCTGAAGAACGGTGTCTTCTCCGGTACTCCGGCCCTCAAGACACTTTTCCTCAACGACAACACCTTAAGTCTCGTCGGGCACGAGGTCTTCTATCCTCTCCGAAGTCTAGAAAACTTGTAAGAAAACTTATTATTGTTCTAACTACATCATGTTTATATGCGTTATAGTTAACCCTTCGGGATTAAATGCGGATAGCTCCGAAAATCCAAAATGGACTTTTTTTTATTTTTCACTTGACTAACCTAATGAATTTATGCTCCTGAATCTTCAGGTTTATAACCGAAGTAAATTCAAGATAAGAATAATGCAGAAAAGTGTTAAGTTGTAAAGTGTTCGAAAAATTGCTTTGCTAAAAATTTGAAATAGTGGACTTTTGAAATCTCAGAGATATCCGCATTTGATTCCAAACGCCTCAGTTGCATAACGTTCGTTTATATCTTCAGTTTGTATCGTCAATCTCGGATTATACAACTAATATATAATATGTTTAATGAAATTTCTTTTTTTATCCAGGGAAAATAAATGGAAAATAGAAAAACAAAAATTATCAGGAGTACGTTAATCCAAGAAGGTTAAAACTTGAAGGAACTATTGAAAATAGCACCTTTGGTTACTGTATTTGATTTGACGCCAAGGATTGATGTATCCGATTGATACTTTTGTTTGGATTGTTAATGTGAGGTGTGTTATATTTGATCATCATTGATGTGAATTCCACGGCTAATGTCCGGTTGATACTTGATATTTGTTATAAGATTCAAATTATTTACAGCATCAATGTCTACTCTGCTTGGAAGCTGAATTGGGTCAATTTTATTCCAATTCTTTTATCAATTTTGTATTTTGAATAAAATAAATAGCCAATGGTGGATTTTTTTCAGTTATAACTTAACTTAAAATAAATCACGAAAAATCAAATGAAAATAAAACAGCTAAAATTGTTTCCATAAAAACATCTTCAATTCATAGCATCGGAGTGTCCCGATACCTTAGACCAACAAGCCCCAACTATCTTAACCTCTTGTCCTTCATATCATGAAATATTGGCAGTCTAGTTTCAGAGAACAGTTTTTATTTTGATCCCATTTCAAGCGGAGGACTTTCTTTCGAATGTCTCAATTCTCCTTTCTAGAGTGTAGTTCTCAGTTAGAGGCCAAGGCTCACGGTTATATAACAATACTGGCTTTTTCGCAATAGCACACTTGCAATTTTATAATAGCTTGTGATTTTGAATGATTTGTGGTTAGGATATTATGGAGCCGAGTAGTTGGAAGCCGTCTACTATCTGGAACTCGCTGTCAACAGAGATACTATTCTTGTGGTCATCATATGTACTGTTTTGTCTTCATTTACATATATATATATACAAAATTTGGTAAGTTTCTTATATCAATATTTCTCATAATACCCTTTTCCTTGATGGATTTCTATATTATCCGCGTTTTAAAGAGATTTATGTTTCAGACTAACATTTACACTTGCATTTTCAAAGATTATATTGAACAGCATCTACGATAATTCACCTTTCTTCTTCTGGCCTTAATTATTTCAAAGATTTCTGAAATATATCCTTTTATCAGCAATTTACATTTACGTTAATTTGTACAGGCATATATCAATCTCTCCAATATTCCAGAAATACCCAACTCAGCCATTATCTTCCATTGACAGATAGCTTTAATGTCGACAAATAGGAAATACACACGCTGTTCTAATTCCCATTTGCCTGTTGAAGTACACATGTGTTTACAAGATCTGTAATCCAGAAGTGTGACAGTTAATGGTATGGTATTTTGTTTAGTAATCGTTGTAATTTTTTTTATGTTCCATGTGAAATCTTTTCCGAGATGAATTAAACCGTTTTCCATGTTATAAAGTAATTATCAATTTTAATTGATGTGCATGAAGCTGGCCATTTCTGGAACCACTTTAATGGATTTAATGAAATGAAATCTTATCTGAAATTATTATTTTATAATTGGATATACTTTGATTGAAATTAATGTAAACATATTGTTGATTCCCGAATGCTTTACGCGGTGCCGATTGTCCATAAAGCAATTGAGAATGCTTAAAAGCATAAATGCCATCTTCAGAAACTCCATAGACTACAAAGAATCATTGGGATCAGGATTGTCAAAGCGTATAAAACTTCTCATATGACGCAGCTTGTGTCTCAGCAGGAATTGTACCCATCGATCTTAAAATTAAAGAAATCGTACAACTTTCATTGATTAAACTGCTTAACGAAAACTTGAGAGAAATTGACAATAACATGATAGAACGGGAATCTGAACCTTTAGATTGGTTACAGCCATCAACATATGCGAAACTTTACACGCACTTGACAGGACATGAGGGAACGAATACAGAAATCACCAACATTTACACAGATGGAGGTAAAGAAGGCAATAATGTAGGCTGTGCTTAGCTACTTTGGGATACGAATGGGAAGATGCGAAGTGCCCAGTACAAACTAGGCTCTACGTGTTCCAACAACCAAACTGAGAAGTACGCAGTCGTAAAAGCGACAGAATTCCTTCTTGATCTTCCAACCAACATACATACAGACATAGTCATACACACATATAACATGATCTTGGAACCATCTTATTATACACACTTAGGCTTCTAAACTTCTTTGTAAATATAATATGGGTAAAAGGTCAATCTGGTATTGAGGGCAATGGGATAGCCGATAAATTCGCACAAGAGGCAGCACAAAGTGATTTGTCTCCATCTTTTCACAAAACACCAATTTCGTTCATAAAATTCTAAATTAGAGAAGAATCGAATATGAGGTGGAATGAGAGGTGGAATGGATCAAATAAATCTCCTAGTTTGCATAGGTTTATTCCAAAACCAATAACTAAAAATTAATAAAATCCACTAACTACAAACTAACTCAGGTTTTAACTGAACATGGACATACTTACACATATTTCCCATAATCAATGACAATAGTTGCTCAATAGACAAAGAAGAGCAGACATTTAAACACATAATATATGACTGCCAAATGTAGGGACCACAAAGGTCAAAATGAATTATTTCGGTACTATTAAGAGGGAAAGTTTGGACAGTATCTGAATTTGATCTATACAATGCATTTTGACCCGAATTCACTAAATTTATTTACAGTATTGATTTCGAAATGTTGACATCTAATTTAGAATAATAATACAATCTAAAACAGATACTCATTATATAAACAATGTAATCTTAATTTTGTTAATTTGTAACATTATATAAGTAACAATGTCTTATGTATATAAGTTAAGATAATAAGAATTATCACAATCGTTGTTAATCCTTATTGTAAAAATGAATTTAAAAGGCACATAGTATACTTAAGAACGGAATGTGCCAATAAATAAACGTTCCTTTCAAAGGGTTACTTTGAAAGAGAAAAAAAAAATGTAAACATATTATTTGAAAATCGAAATTTTTCGTTTACAAAAATGTAAAATTCAATATATCGTCGTTAAAGCACGATAATCATAAATGGTATCTTCTTAATATAATTAAGAAATTTTTTTTAACCATTTCCACGGGCGTTAAGTCTATATTTCCAATAAAATCAACTATTCTCACAATTTATTGCTTTTTTTAATTTAAATGTTTATTCTCGAGATTAATTTATATATTATATGTTACTAATTAGTCAGCTAGATAATGATGTAAAATTTTATTTGAAAGCAAGGAACATTTTTCCATGACCTATTGACATAAGGGCAGTTAGGGTCAGAGACTCCAGCAAAAGGTCAACTAGGGAAGACCCTTCAACCTTACCCAATTTCATACAATTTGAGAACAATTTCACTCTCCCTTTGGTCACCAGATGTTTAAAATTTGAATGGCTCAACAATTTTCAACTATATGGCTTTGTAACCGCTTGGGGTTATTACTCAACTATTACTCTCGCGTCTATGCGAGACTATTACTATCTTAGTTGAACCTTGAAATAAATATATATCTGTGTGTGTGTATATATATATATATATATATATATATATATATATATTATATATAAATATATATATATAAATGTAAAATAGTTTATAAGCATAGGAGTAACAATGTAAGCTTTAGTGTAACCTACACCTAATAGTTAAGTATAAGTTTTTTTTGTAACATATGTTTCATTTATATTTAGTCTATTATTTTTTTTTTATAATTGTCACTTCATTTCATTCTGATATTCTAATGAAACATCATCAATTCAGTTTATTCAGGTATTTTTATTTTTTCTAACTGTATTTTTGTATTAAGTTTTGTTATTTGTTACTGACTTTTTGTTTTGTTTATTAAATTTTCAGACATTGGGATGTTTAAACTGTGATCACTCTTTATATATACAATACAGAATTATATATATATATATATATATATATATATATATATATCGTTTGCAATTTCTTCTCTTAATTCTTTCAAGCAAGTATTTCCTATAAATATTAACAGTAAACAATCTACTTTTATTTAAATTTCACTAATTAAATATTTAATTAAATTAACATGAAATCAGATAATTTAGCTATTATAACTAAATTTAAAAAAATATTCTTTGATATTTTATTTAGTAAATAAGGAGCTTAAATTTCTTGAAATCGATAATTATGTAAACCTTTTGTTTCATAATTTCATATATTTCATCAACATTCGTTCAAAAATTCCAACTTTCTTTCCGTCCTAATCAAAATATAGAATTCTTTGTTCCACGCAAGTAGAACCTCGAATATATTACTAAATCGAGGAGTAAGTGAAGGAATGAAAAGTGTTGTTTAAAAAAATCTTTAAAAACATTTTTACAAAGATGTCGAATTTGAAAAACACGATATTTATGACCTAAAGAAGAGACGGTTAAAGTTTATTCTGGTAGGTCACTGAAACTAGTAAATAAAACCCACGGCCGGATGAAGCAAAAATCATGAAGAAAATGAAAGAAATAAATAAACGAGGAAAGTAACCGGTAATAACTAATCGGAAAACGTTTTCGATTCAAAAAACATCACATCGATGACGATCAAATACAGCACACCTCACATCAACAGTCTTATGAGAGATGGCATCAATCGGGGAAGGCACATTGAACTGAAGTTCTTAAAAGAAGGTATCATACATAACAACTGAGAAGTTTTTATTAAGGTCATAGAACTGGTATTTTAAAATATCTGGTGCTACGAGTCAGACAAATTTATACGATAAATAAATTATTAAAAGATCGTTCATATTTACACGAGAATTTCATTAATGATAACATGGAAATATATATATATATATATTTTTTTAATATCCTAAAAGTAGAGGTTAATAATTTCACCCTTCATTACATTCTCAGACTATTAATTTGGTCGAAATTATTATATCTGATATCTTTAACTGTACTATGGAACATTTATAACTATAGTATTCCAAAAGTACTACTGTTTCATATCGGAAAATTGTTCACGCACTGAAATATCATTGAGTAAATACTACTCAAGCTAATCAAAAGCAATCCTTCCGTTTTTAGTTGGATTATAAACTTGCTTGTGAAATAAAGATTAACCAGTTAATTTTTAAAATATATTTAACAAAGTTTATTTAAACTCGTACTCACTTCATTGCTTGTTTGTTTGTTTGTTTGTTTGTTTGTTCATTTAACGTCACTTTATGCTGCTATGGCTAATCGGACGATGCTACAGTGGGAACTCTAAATTTTGCCTATCCAGGTTTTATTAGGATAGGGATTTTTAACGAGTACCTGACATCGTACAGGCTCGGGACCCCCGTTTAACGTCCCTTCCGAAGGACGGCGTAACTAAGGATTTTTTACTCCCTTTAAAAAATCCTAGGGCCACCTGCCGGGCTACGAACCCGCGATCTTGGGTTTAGTAGTTTGTTACGCTAACCACTAGACCACAGGTCGCCCCTCTCCTTGCAATAAGGTGTTATGTAATACATGCACATATTCCGAAACAGCAATAGACTCATGTTAGAACCTGGCTTTGAATAGGGTCGACAAAAACTTTTTTTTTAAATAAATAAAATTGATTAATTTCTATGGATCTTTAATGTAGCATGAATTTGAAAATTTTATAAATTCTTACATGATATAAAGACACTATGTAAATGTAATACCTCAACATAGCCGTTATAGTTCGGCTTATTAACTTTTAAAAAACAAAGATAAATCTGTGATTTACAATAAATTCGTTAAGGAAATATAATTTTCTGCAATTCCGTACCTCTTAAATTTTTAGTGGTAATGAGGTTTAAAAAGTTACTGTGAAATAATGGCGAAAGGCGAGATGAACTGTTTTTATCCCTTAATTTGAGAACGGATATCATGAGAACAATTTAATTCGTGTACTGCAATATTAACGCTTGAATACATAATTTCAAATATAAAAAGGTACTTTATATACTATTATATAATATATACTATTATATATATTATATATTATATTATATTATATATAATATATACTATTGTTTCAATTATTATTTTATGTTAATTGGAAGAATGTTGTTTTCTTTTTTCTCTCATTGTGTTTGCGAGTACCTGCATCTAATTTATATATATATATATATATATATATATATATATATATATATATATATATATATATATATGTGTGTGTGTGTGTGTGTGTGTATGTGTGTGTATGTATCTGTGTGTGTATTAATAGCGACTAGTATATCAATAGATAAAGGGTTAGATAATGAACGGATTCTACTTGAACGACCACTTTTGATCATTAAATATTTGTATGTCTCTGAAATAGAATCGCGATTTATTTATAACATACTATTACAAAGGTCTTGCTTGGTCCAGGGCACTGAAAACATCATCAAAGGAACCGCGCCTGAAAATAGATTTTTAGGGATCGTACGCTTCATTGAGCTTTTACTGGAAGGGTGGAATAATAGAATTTATAATTGATAATTTTAGAGACTTTCAACAAATAGTGAAACTCTTTTATCCAAATATTAAGTTTGAAAAAGAAATTATCTAAAACATGGTGTTACAGATAAATAATTGTTTACTGATTTTAATGATATGCTTATACAGACATACCACCAATCGTACCATTATTAAATTTTGATATTGAATTTAAGGTACCTGTACTATTCTTTGAGATGAGGTTATTGTTTTCAACTGTACAAGCAAACACTATTTAAGTTTCGGCTTCCATTGAAATATAAGAGAAAGCTAGTAAACTAATTTCAAGCACTATTTTGTTAACAAATCTCATAACATAAATAAATATGTGCTCGAAGAATATGAGGATATTTTTCCAAATTCCCACACCCATTTTTATATTTCGAATTCTATACAACAGTTTTCATTGGTTAAATGGTTTTTATTAATCGGTTTGAAATCAATAGCGAATACTAATAACTATAAAAAAAAAACCTACTACAAACCGTGAAGGATCTGGGGTATGGTAGAGACAGTACTGTTTCATGGACAACGGTTATGCAGGGAGGTGATTTGTCCTAGATCATGCTCAACCGCCAGATGTTTCCCCTACCTATATTTTGGGTACCCACTTTTAGAGGCTGGGCGAGCCCCAGGAGGGTCCTAGATCCTGGATGATCCATCTCCGGCTGCTAACCGACTAAATAAAAGTATTGCCTGGAGCGGGATTTTAACCAGGATTTTCGGCATGGCAACTCAGTGCTCTACCACTGAGCCACTCAGCCCCCAATAACTAATAACTATACTTACAATTATGTGAGGCTCTTAAGGAAAGGAATATTTATAAAATATATATCATCTGTATATTTTACTGGGATTCTCTTGGGGGACTATGCAATTAATTAAAGTATTCGTTCCTTATAAATATAATTCTTAAAAATAAGTTGTTGAAAAGTTATGGGAAACACAAAATATTCAATAAATTAAATTTGATGTTTAATATCCTTAAGGTAAGGATACTACCTTAAGGATATTAAACATCCTTTAGGTACAATCCTTTATACAGTTTATACAGCTGACATCCCAACTCATCCTAATACTATCCTTACCACGTATGCTGATGATACATGTGTATTATCAGTCAGCACCAATTCAGTTATTGTATTTCCAAAGTCTCCAATCCCATATCACTGATCTTGAAGAATGGAGTAAAAACTTGAGAATTAAAATAAATTCTCAAAAATCGCATCAAATCACTTTTACCTTACGTCGTAAACCAATGACTACCTGCCCAAAATCCTCAATGCTCCTTATTTTGTTAAGAATAGAGTCATCCATAATTACCTTAATGTCCCATTTGGTGCTGATTTGGCCTGAACCCAGTATCTATCCTTTCATAACAAACTTCATTTCCATCCAACCCTCTAGTTTCAAACCTAGCTTCCTCTTCAATTCCCGATAATCCTGCGAGGAGTCTGAAAAGAAGATGGCCCCGTGACCTTCTTAGTTAAACTTGTGATTTGAGTACTACCAGTGGGTAGTTTCTCTACTTGTCATTTTCAAATGGCATTATGTATCGCTTAGCCTATTTACTTGATGAATTATTGTAATAAAGTTGTAAATATCAATGAATAAATAAATTTTTTTAAAAAAAGATGTTTAATAAATGCATACAACAGTTTTTTTCTTAACAAAAATTGTGCTAATGTAAACTTATTATATTAATTAACTATGATAACTTATATTAATTAACATACACTTATTAAATTAATTATCTGTGATAAGTGATGGTGTAGATAAATATTTGTTATGCACAAATTATAAATTTTGCCCTGATACACAATTATAGGCATGGGAATATATTAAAGAATTGTGTGAGCATCCAAGTCGCCAAGTAATGAAACAAAACATATCAAGTACAGACTTGTTTTATTTAATAATATTTATTTCATTCATTGGCAAAAAAAAAAAAATCAATGCGTCTAAAACATAATTAACTAATCCGCAAACTATGATAATTATAAATCGATTAATATAAAAACTAATAAACAATATAAAAGAGTGCGAACAAATAATCAAATAATATTATTTGGTATTAATTCGATGTCACGGGAGCGCTGAGTCAAGCAGTGACAGATGGTATCTAAAGAACTGTCTGAGACACACCCATCCTCTATAAAATCACTGCACGATCTTGGTCCATGAAACAGTACAGTCTCTACCATATGCTGAACCCTAGATCTTTCATGGGTTGAAGTGGTACAGGTTTTTTTCTATTAATTCGACGTCAACTGTAGTAAACCTTACAACTAACGTATTATTTTTATTATTCACAGATACTACGTTCTAGTACTGACTTAGATAATTAAATAATTTATCTCTTTACTTCGAAAGGTAATGAAAATGCTTATCTTGGTTATAATGAATAGATGTACTAACCTTGGGTGCTTCCTAAGAGGTAAGAATCGGTGCGGAATATCTACTATCACCTTGGACGAAGATGTTTTATGCTCCTCGTCGATTTGTGAGGACTACCAGGCCAGTAAACGACGGCGAAGATAAGGTGGTGGTTGTCCACGTTATCCTCCGGTGCAGACTTCCCCGACAGAAGAATTAACCGAACCTAGTGGAAGGTCCATGGTGGCCTTTAATGGTCGAATATAAGTAGCGTTAAAGGTCAGCCATTAGTCTGAGCGACCCGCTATCTCCTCGAGAACCAACCACCCGCAAGCTACCCAATCCATCACTTTGCCTATTCCATCCAGATATTCTTTCTGTGCCATTGGTTAAAGCATTTTTTTAACACTCCAACAGAAGAGTTCCCAACATTTTATCCTAGCCTATTTGTTAAACATACTATAACTGAATACTATATCTTTAGACAACAAAGCGAACAAAATGAGTAATGATTCATAAATAATATTTTAGGAAAGAAAAAGTTGCTGTTAGTACGCGAGTCCAGTTTCATAATTCTTCTAATTTTCGGTGCTAGACTTACGGCATGTACCCAAGCAAACACAACGACTAGGAAGCGTGATTATGTTTTTGATCCCTGGATACCTTAAAACGTGTGAATTGATGGAAAATACCGTTGGTTAAAAGAAAAAGAAAATAAATAAAAAATATTCCCGATCGCAATTATTTTCCTTATAAATCACCTCCATATATAACTACTAATTTAAAATTAAGTTAATGGTAAATAGTTGATAACACAAATTTTCGTTTACGAGTCAGATAAAAAAGGTTTCTATGTATACATATACATAGTATATAGATAATATTTGTGTAAACTTTCCAGATTGTTTTGTAGACTAAGGCACAACGCCGAAATATACATATATAGATATGTAGGTAATAAATAGTGAAAGCTCTGTCCTCGCATATTTCCCTATTTTTATATTTGTTAAAATCTAAAATATTTAAAATCTAGATCGATCTAAAAATTGGCAGAAAGTAATTAACTCTCCCTAAAAGATCCTATCAAAAATGAAAGAGAATAAATAAGAATTTAATGAAAAAAGATAAGTTGCATAAATACTAGTATGTCAATTTTTGTTGCTTTTATTTGTTTTGTTTTTATTCGAAAGACAATCATTTAAAATTCATGATGCTTTACTGTAGCATCAACATGAGCACTCGACATCATCTAGTCTAAGCAACATTAACTATGCAAAGTAATTATTTTATTATGCTATATACTATATTGTAAATAATAAATAAATTTACTTTATGTTAACAGACAGCTTGGCGGTAACAGGCTCAGTCACATGGCTCATGGAATTTTCAGCCATAACAAAAACCTTAGCGCCGTCAAGCTGACCAAGAACCCATGGCATTGTGATTGCACTTTAGCAGGTTTTGCGAAGTAATTCATTTTTTTAACTTATTTTATATATTAAAAAATCATTACATATATATAATTTTTACTTTTCATTTTAGAATATAGGATATGATATTGCAGGAAAATTAGTATTATTTTTTTATTAATTTTACTTATGTCAATCCATAAACCATATTGTACGAGATACAAAATATTCACATCAACATTGTTGCAGGTATGTTCTCCCAATCGATTTATGTTGTGAAATATACCATTGAATTTCTGTTTAAAGGCATATGGTTCAAACCTAAGGGGAAGGACAAATTTCAAATATCCTCAAATCTTTTATTTATGTCACGAGGTCAGAGATGGTTTCATTCAAAACTGGATCACGTAGATTAGAAACAATAGCAATAAAATGACTCCTAACAGGAACTTTATTCCACTTTATAGTTTTACGAGCCTGTTTGTGTATCGAACAATTGCTTTATTTCATATCTAGCCACGGGTGATTTATTTAGTTAAATAAAAAAAGAACCTATCAGTTGTGGACTCCACATCTGAACTATCTGTGAGCTATTGCGGATATGGTTAGATACTTTATATTTTCATTTTATTTATTTCCCTTCTGGAAAATGATGTAAGGATATATTTATGAAATAAGTTGTATATGTCCTTTCATTTATCTCTTTTATTGTTAATTTTATTCTGCTTTTGGGAAATATATCGAAAACTTCTAATCTAGAAGACAGATGTGTGATAAGATTATAATCTAACATTGTAATAGTTAATAAAAATACACTTAATGTAACTGAGATATTCCCTAAACGAAACAGTTGTAAGATCCTGTAGAAAAGTTCCTGGGAATCTTTTATTTTTTTAAACTAGGACAGACAAATGGTAAGATAGGGGGAGGAAAGGACTTGTTAATTAACTTTAAAACTCGTTAAGGACAGAGTTAAAAAGTCGGTTAGTTTTATGCTTGCAACTCGGATCTGAGTTGTAAGTGACAGATTTACAGCACCGCAATCTGAAACGCGCCCTTTCTTTTATAAATATCTTCAAGATGATACAAACTGTGCCTATAATTTTAATTGTATATTAAGGTAATTATATTAAGAGGAAACATGACCTTATTAAAAAACATTATTTGTGGGATTTATCGCACCTGTCACAATATATATGCACGCATTACTCAAATGTTTTCACTCAGTACGGTAATTTGGCATAGTTTCATTGTTGAGGATTCACTTGATCACGAAACCGTGTATAAAAAAAAAAAAGTATGGGCAAAGATTATATATTTACTTTATGGGGTTGATTCAATTCAATATATCTACTGCATTTGCATGATTGTGTCGATATATTGCTCCTACCAAAGAACAACCATATAACTCAAAATTTGGCATTTTCGAGCTAGTCAGTTAGTAACAATTGTATTGATTGAAACTTTTCAATTAACAAACGAATTTTCAAATAACTGTGTAAAAATGTAAATAATATAATTAAATTACTTATTAATTATTTTTTTCGTTCTATTGCAAATATTAAAAATAATATAAGGTTATACTTGTTATTGTCATTGTTTTTGTAGGTTTTTATTAGAAAAGTTGGAAACGTAATTTGATCGTAATTTTCAAGTTCCAGCAAATGTTTTAATTTCCCCTGTGATTTTTCTATTTTTTAAAAACAGATTTTCTTGGTTTTTAATCATTACGTTGATGTTTTTGAATTATTTTCTAAATCAAATGATTTCTTTTTCAATCGTAACTGCTATTTAATATGGCCACTATCTTAAATTTGTAATTTGTGTTTATATAAACCTACTAGTTATATTTATTTGTTTATTCCACTTCTAACTCGAAGGGTCACAGGGGTATCCAGTTACGATCGTTAAACTCCGCAAAAGTATAAAAGGAAATGTATTCTGTTACAAGCTTTATTTTTAGCCATGTAATCGTTTGCATTACGCTTTTAAATGCAATAAAGTCATTAGACAAATGACCTGTAACAGTATGGCTATATTTTTACCTGAGTTACCAATCTGTAAATAACATCAATATTTTTAATTATATATAGATAATTAAAATTATTATAAATATATTATTACTTACCATGTGTATATATAATTTATATTTTATGATTATACATATATTATATTATATAAACTATTTGGCACTAGTGATTTAGAAAGTCGCCACGGACTCTTAACCGTCATTGTTTATAACCTGAATATTATACCGATGCTGTTAATACATTTCTAATTATTCATACGAGTATTAATGGAAATTGAAATACCAGTGTACTAAATATAATAGTAAAATATTAATACTAGACGTATCTAGTCTTTTCTTGTAGAAATGTTTTTTCTACACTTTCGAACAAAATATCCCCATTCAATATATACTTTTCAAAATCCATCTGATGACATTTTTCTCATAATTTGATTATTAGAAAGGTTCCGATTTTATGGAAGTATTTCACAACTTCTTCTTCAGACGACAGTGTTATTAAAGTATATTTTTATTTTAAACAAGCAATCAGAATATTAATTAACCCAAAACGTCAAATTAAATTTAATAGGCAATAAAGAAATTTATTGGACAATACAAGAACAATACGAATCAATTTAATAATGCACATACAAATAAATCAAATAAGAAGAAATTGCACGAAAAAGAGCTAGGTTTAATAGCGATCTATTTAATCCGAAGTACTAGTTATATTAGTAATATTTTTTCTATATTAAAAAAAAAACCTGTACCACTACAACCCATGAAGGGTCTGGTTTTCAGTACATGGTAGAGACTGTACTGTTTCATGGACAACGGTTCTGCAAGGAGGTGACGTCCTAGGTCACGCACAACCGCCAGATGTTCCCCCTTACTTTGGGTACCTTATTTTTACAATATTTTATAGAGGCTGGGTGGGCCCCAGGAGAGTCCTAGATCCTATATGATTCATCTCCCGCTGCAAACAGACTAAATAAAAGTCATGGCCTGCAGCTGGATTTGAACCAGGATTTCCGGCATAGCAACTCAGTGCTCTACCACTGAGCCACTCCGCTCCCTTTTCTATATTTATACTATCGAAAAAATAATATAGGTATATTATGTATGTTCTTATTTAGTACCGCTATGTTTATGTTTCCACAACATCGCCTGTTTCTCATTTGTTTTTAATAGAAACTAAGAGCAATATTTTATTCACTTAATAGTTCATTTATACTAATTTTTCAAATTTAATTGACTGAGCCGTCAGAAAAAAATCGTGTATTACGTATACGATTTGAATACTGAAAGTTATAAATTCAAGGTTTATATTAATAAATTTGATAATATGTTAATCTAACAAATTATTTTATTTATTTTCATGGCCCATGCTTGATTCAATGCGAAACTTTCATATTGTTACAATCTAAACCTATTATTACGATTTCTAATTACTGTAAATAGCCATTTTTATTTTAATAGGATTCTTTACTAATTAGTATTACAATTTCACAATATAACTGTATGATTTATTATAAGCCTTAAAAATTAATATTACTACGGAAATCCGCTACATACAACGGATAATTTCCAACAAAATGTTGATAGATAATAAGATAAAAAATAAAATAAAATTTGTTTGTTATATGTATATATTCATTCACGACAATCAGTAGTGATAGGATATTATAGAGAAGAAATGGTGGGAGAATAGAAACTCCAATTAGAATTTGAATTGGCGATAGACGGCTATAATTCGGAAGTATCATTAGTACTGCAATGACTCATTATTGATATTACCTGCTGTACTTCGGAATCTTTCTAATTACAGTAATTTACAAGCAATTTCATTCGAATTGAAATTTTCTTAGACTCGAAAAAAACAAAAAAACAACAACTTTATTTGCAATTTTACATATACAAGCAGCATAATTGTGAATGCATGTTCCGGACTACCTTTACATGTTTAAAGAACAGTAATTTTAATTAATTACAGTTACCTTTTATAAATAAGTTTTACAATACCAGAAAAAATGTAGAAAAAGCCGCCTAAAAAAAAAAAATAATAATAATAATAATATAATAAATAAATAAAAATGATAATAATAAAGTAAATAATTAACGACTTATGAGGCTATGGGAAGTGTCATTGGTTCATCCAACTAAAAGGAACACTCTGGTCGCGGAGAGAATTTCAGTAAAAAGAGGAATATTTCAAGGAAATTCGCTAAGTCCTTTATGGTTCTGCCTTGCGATTAATCCTCTAAGCTCCATTTTGAATCAATCTGGAAAGGGTTATTCCTTGAATCAGGAAACAATGATCTCCCATTCTTTCTATATGGATGACTTAAAGCTTTTTGCAAAGAATGAGAGGGACATGAGAACTCTTCTTGAATTAGTAAGTTCATTCACAGAAGATATTGGGATGAAGCTAGGAACTGAAAAATGTGCAACCCTTAATATACACAGAGGAAAATACAAGGATTCAGCTAACATTGAACTCTCCAATAGTGACATCATTAAGCAACTTCAGGTTACATGCTCCTACAAGTATCTTGGTATCTCACAGCTGCTTAAATTCAAAAAAGAGGTCAAAGAAACCTTTGAAGAAGAATTTAAGAATCGAGTCAGAAAACTACTAAAAACTAATTTATCAGCTGGAAATCTGGTAAAAGCTTTGAATACCTGGGCTGTTCCTTCGGTTACATATACGTTTGGAGTAATAAAATGGTGTGACACGGATTTGGAAAAAATGGACCGCTTCTTAAGAACTCAGATGGTTAAATCAAGACAGCGTCACCCAAACTCTTCAGTGCCAAGACTATATATGCCCAGAAAACTTGGAGGTAGGGGACTTATTAGCCTGTTGAAAGCCTGCCGTGAACAAGAAGCAAGGCTTAGAACCTATTTTATGAATAGTAGTTCACCGATGCTGTCGACCATTGCTGCCCTCGACTGCAACTACACAGCACTGAATTTGCTTCGACAAGATCCAGTAGCAATCCCAACTGAGGAGAGTCTTACAGAATCATGGAAGTGTAAACCACTCCATGGAAGGTTTTACAGTTCTTTATATGCTCAGGGCATCAATTTAGAAGCGTCAGTCCGCTGGTTGACCACAGGAAAAATGTTCCCCGAGACTGAAGGATTCCTTTTGGCAATACAAGAACAGGTCATGGCAACAAATTCCTACAGAAAGCATATTCTGCACCAAGCAATCGAAGATAGATGTCGCCTATGCAAAGCAACGTATGAATCGATTCAACATGTCACCTCTGGCTGCCAAGCATTAGCAGGTAAAGAATATCTAACTAGGCACAATAATGCTGCAAAGATCGTACACCAGGCACTCGCTCAAAAATATAATTTAATAAGCAGTCATCACCCATTTTACAAATACCAGCCACAGGCAATATTAGAAAAAAACGACATTAAACTATATTGGGATCAAACTATGATCACTGACCATAATATACCCCACAACAGACCAGACATACTACTCGTAGACAAAAAAATAAAAAAGGCCATCATCATCGAAGTTGGGGTTCCTGCTGATGATAACGTTTCTAAAACATTGAGCGAAAAAATTCGGAAGTACCAAGAGCTCTGCGAGGAATTAAGGCATCTCTACCGACTGGTGGATGTAAAAGTACTCCCGATCATTGTATCCAGCAATGGTTTAATTCCTCAGGAAACGATTGCATCAATGAAGACGTTGGAAATAATTAGGGGACTGGAAGAAGTACAGAAAGCGGTTATGCTGGGAACTGCCAGCATCGTTAGAAAATTTTTAAATATTCCCATTTAACTTTTAAATGAACCATACCCTTGACCTTGGTCCGGGTTGGTGTAATTATCCGGTACAAGCCGAGAAAAAAAAAAAAAAAGTAAATAAATATAATAATAATAATTAAATAGAAAATAAATAAACAATTAAAAAGAACTATAAAATAAATACAGATAACTTGATTAAAATACCTGCAAATAGTAATTTATTAAGAAAGAAGTGTATGTTTTGTTCGTTTGTGCGTGTAGCGTCGTAGTGAATGTTTATCATAGTTACCGATTTCACGGATTAATGGGTTTTCGGAAGCTGGAGTGTTTTCGAAGTATGTTTTTGTTTGGGCTGAAACATATTGTTTAATAGTGGGAAGTTCAAGATCTCTAAGCATTGTCGATATTTTAGTGTAGCGGGGATAATTATTGATAATCCTCATGTATAGGTTTTGTACACTTTCAAACATTCTATAATTTGTGGCCCAGGTTTAGCACCAGACATAGACTCAACATTGCCTCCAAGTAAATATAGTTAACAACTCAGCTATGTATTCTCTTAGATTTAAATACGTGTTGTTGTTTTTTTTATGCATTTGTTTATTTTTTGTACGACATAACCGTAGTGTGTGGTTTTAATTATTCAATTATATTTTTGTTGATATTGTTCGAAGGTGGCTAAAAGACAACAAAGACAAAATATGGGATATGGAACCAACCTGTCTTGGTCCAGGCGAGCTCGGTGGTCGATTAATTGACGAGGTAATATTTAATTTAATTACATTTATATGAATATTATTGATATATAAATATATAATGTACTTAACTGTATTGTTAGTAATTTGGTATGAATCCGACTCATCCACTTATATTCACAACGTATAGCGAATCAAACCTCACCTTCATACTAAAAAATAAAAATAGTTTCGTACCATTAAGTATTGTTGTTCGTTATACACTGCTTCGAACCAATCAATCGACTATTAAATATTTTTCTACCTTTCTAAAATTAATTAATAAAAGTGATCTCCATAATCAACCTACTACTCAACCCAGAATACTTTAATTTCTAAGAACTTGCTGCTCTTAAAAAGTTTCTCTTTTCTTCTTTGCCTTTTACGCATTTTTGAATATTTATACAAGAGAAAAATAATTCTTTCTTATCGGGATAATAATTTGATAAACCGTTATTTAACAGAATTATATAATGAAATTCCAGAACCAGATTTTAAGAGGTAATTAGGACGAGTCGATCAAACAGTTCAAGGCAATCTGAGTCGGGGAAAAGTATTTGTGAAAAAGTACTAATGACTTGCAAGAAATGAAGATGGAAATATTTTATAGTTTAAAAATCCCACACCTTGACAAACGTGTAACATAAATTTGCTGGAGAGGTTGCGAAAGCTCATGTAAAATACTGAAGCAGCGACTGCATCAATCAAGATTGCAAGAGATAGCAGACATCAACTGATATGTACGGCATTCAAGATATCCATCGCATCACCGGGTAGATGGTCTTACTCCATCTTCTGGAACGCCTTCCTTTGCTTTGTTAGAGAGTTGTCCGTATCAAAGAGGTACGTTTGCGTAGAACACCTTGAAGACAAGCTCTGAATCAATAAATCAAAGGAAACGTTCAATAAAATATCTTCAATGCCCATGAGCAATCACTTATTCAATTTTTATAACCATAAGACAATAATGAAAGTAACAAACATGGCGTATCTTACTTTTCTTTGAAAAAAGAGAGACAATATAAAACTTCAAGCTTCAATAAAATCGCTAAAACTTCAGTGAATGGAGGATATTAGGTTCGGAACATAGTTTTCAAACCAACGATTGTGCAAGGAGGTGATTCGGCTTAGATCACGCTCAAGCACCAGGTTTACTTTTAAAAATATGGAACAAAAGTGTAAGACTTTCAAAAATTGACTCACATTTTTCGCTTGTTTAGTCAATCAATTTTGTCTAACACGACACATTTCTACCACATTTCTCATGGTTCTGAAACTGAAGTTTAGGGGGCACAAAGCGTTACTTGGCTAAACTATCGAAAATTTAGTTTTTGAAATTTGGAGTTGGAGAACCGCTTTTGGTACTGAACACCTCAAATGCTAGTATATAAAAATAATGGTAAAACATTTGTTATTGGGATGAATAAATAAAACATAAGGCTATTTATATAAGTCCATAGTTCTAAATCTTAAATATTTAAATTTGCTTTTTTGTGTATTGTCATATTTTAAATTAAGAATTATCCATGCAAATAAAAAAATGGTATTCTTCAAAGAATCTAACAAAAGTTTAATGGGATAAAACACAGAACAGCTTTAACAACGACTTAAGTTTTTAAGTAGTTTTCTTACGTTCAATATTTCAACTGAAACATGTATGTTAATATTGAATTTATACAGTACCGATAGCTTCTAATATTCTTTTTACTATCATTCTCAATCAAACCCTGAGGAGTCTGAAACGAACCAGGCTCCTTGACCTCGCTATTAGAAGAATCTTAGAAGAAACATGGTCTATTATATTCACATTTACTAATTTCGTTTAATAATTTCAATCAAAAACGAGTTTTAGATTATTAAATATTTTCCTTTATGATCAGCATGTTCTTTATGTTTTTCTGTTTTAGATAAATAGAGAAGAATTGTGTGAGAGCCCTGGTGATATACCACTTGCAGTCCTGGCTCTGTATCAGAGAAGTCAGTTATTCGTACCGTAGTACAAAAACTACGATGAGAAATCTCAAATATATTCCTATCTTATTATGAAATGTATTGTGACAGAGTATTGTAGGAGGCTGATATTCAATAGAATTATTATTTCCTGTTACGTAAAACTGTTCTGTAGCGGATAAGTTACAAATTAAGTAAAAATAATTATAATAATAAATTTTTTGTTTAACAGACTTTTGTTGTTTTTTTTCTGTATTTTCATTTGCCCCTCTACATTTACACAGTTATTGGGTCAGTTGTCATATCCGGTTTTAATAACATAATAGTTAAAAAGAACGTCTTCTTAATATACATAAATGTATATATGTATGTCTATTGGTTTTTACTTATCTTGACTGTTAGTGAAATATTATGTTTTGGTTCTTGAGTTTAAACTTTTTTAGACTGAAAGAACTGACTGAAACTGAAGAACCACAGCATTATATATATATGTATATATATATATATATATATATATATATATATATATATATATATATTATATGTATACTAGCTGATATATATTATATTATATTATATATATTATATATATACTAGCTGACCCGGTCACGAATTGATGTGGCTGTTGTAATAGTTTTAAAAAATATTATGTTAAAATTTGAATTTTAAAGAAACAATGAATGAATGGAAAAAATGAATTAAATATATTTTTGATTTTACATTTTATTTATCATATATCAAAGTATACCATATAATAAATAAGTAATATACAATATTTTTAACTGACAAAATATAAACATTAGTTTAATGAATGAGGTATATCATTTTTAATGATTTACTGATATTTTTTTTCTGATTTTTATTTATGGCTAGTAATATTTTTTAAATTATAACTATTTATTTCAATTTAATTGAGAGCTAAGCGATGAACAATTATTTTTTGTTAATCTGTTATTTAACGATAGAATAGATGGTTTACTAACAAGTTAGCATTCAACTTATAATTGCCCATGTGAGAAACATGGATGTTCTAGGTCCAAACCGTAAATGGACATTGTCTGGCCTTGAGACTTGTTGATGGTCATAGCAAAAGCCAAGCGTATATCGAATTGAAGTCTTTTGAACGGTATTATGGGTTTTGATGGTATCATTGGAATACAGGACGATTTCTCCTTTAAAGAATCCATTCAACATAGTTGTTTCAATAACATTCCCGGTGATATTTTTGATGACCAAACGTGTACCATTCCATAATTGGTGGATTCATATTACGCATAATCAATAGTTGGTAATGGCCGACACATATCAACTTAGGGGTCTGAAAAATTCCAAAAAATCTAATTTCATCGTCTTAAAAAATTGTTAATTATGTTTTTCCCTAAAACTCACCGATTTGGAGATACAGGACAAAAACTGAAATAACTCCGAAAATTTGGAAGTTTTTCTGCCACCAAAAGTATTCCCGTCCGTTTTATCGGTTGCAAACTTGGATTTACACTACTCAGACATGGCCTTACAACATATCAAAGATGCAGCATCATCAATAGTCGCTGCTATGATAATAATGGCCAACCCATATCACTTAGGGGTATGAAAAATAGTTTAATTCCGATATATCCCAAAGAAATGTTTATGATTAGTATATAACTATTGAAAACACCAAAACTTATAAAATATTTTAAAATAAAATATAATTTTACCAAATAAGTAAGCTGAAATTGTTTAGGTTAATGTAATTTTTTAAAAAGGGATCATAATATATGGGCAAAAAAGTTGAAGGAATGTTTAAAATGAACAGAACAAATTATAGCCCTGTTGTTACTTCTTAGTCTTCTCCTTCCTTACCATCTCCTGAAGATATACAATGTAATGCAATGTAAACGGGGCATGTCGATTTAATTATAATTAATTAAGGTAAAGGTATTTGCATAATATTGTAAATTAAATCACGATGTATAAGGGGATGCAGTTTAGCAGTGAAGTACAAATATTTAAATATATTGGAAAAAAATGAATGTTCTTATATGGGATATACGACCCAAAAAATGTTAATATTATCAGAACTGAAAAATAAAAACAATACTCTACAGTTTCAGTTATCTGTGTTACAATACTACGATTAAACGCGAGTGTTTCTGGAAGAGTTTTAAGATATAGCAATTAATATCGTTTCTTGAGCCAAATATTTAAATCTAGTTTGTACCGTAGCTTGTGGCACAGTACAACATCCTACGGCTATAATATCAACAATGTGGTTAGTATACTAGGAACGGAATATTCGTGAATAGTTCGTTTCGATTCAATGCGCACTAAAAGGAAAGTTGATGATAGAGAAGATAAGGGTGGAACTGAATGTAATTATTAAATAAAAAAAATGCTATATCAACACTACCAATTACCTGCATAGGGTGTTAATGGGTTTCCCGTCAATTATATCTCGTGGTAATCCTACCAGTACTCTCCATATATAATTTCTCCCTATTATGTGTCATATACTTTTCCTCGAGTATTCCCTACTTCATGGAAAAAAGTAATTAAAAGACAAATATCGCAAAAAAGGTGGTTAATGATTATTATTTTTTTAAATGGGTATATTCTATCTATTATCGCTTAATCCTTGGTTAGTCGCGGCCGATCTGATAGATCGCATAGGTTTATTTTTCTCCCCCCTTCCGTTTGTGTTGGCAACAATTCTTTCATGATCCCAGAAGCTGTTTTGTGGATGACCCAGGTGAAATTAGTGACTCTCTGACCAGTGTGCAACCCTTCTGGACGGCTAATATGAAGCAAGGGATCTGACAGATCGCTGCGACCGAAATCGAAAGTTTAACCAACATCATATTGTCACGGTCCGAAAGAAAGGTCCGGAAGGATTAGGATGGCTGAAGGGATTATAAGATTAATAAGATCGAGAACCATCTCGATCTGGCGAAACAATTCTTGGAATGTTCTAGGTGTCCCCACCCCGACCAACCTTGCCCATATAAAAGGCCAGCTGTTACAGTTAGGAGTAAGTCAGTAGTAAGCGAGTAGTAAGTCTGTAGTGAAGTGAGTCAGTCAGTAATAAGGTAGTAGTAAAGTTGTCGACTTTAGTGACAGTGACAGTGAGAGTTAGTGGCAGTGTGAACTAGTCTGTGATAAGTAATTAGTGAGGATATAAACAGTTTGTCGTATTTGGAGAGTCTTACGGTCGGTGGACTTTAATTAGCGAACTGTAAGTGTTAATTTTTAGTTTTAAACTATAGTGTAATTTTATTGTATTTGTACAAATTTATGTAAATAGTTAAGTTTTTTAGTATTAATAATATCTTATATTATTTGTATATTATTTTAGTGATTAGATAACAGTTAGGCCTAGGTTATAATCTGTAGAATATTGTTATTGTAAATTCATATTAGTTTAATAAATTAATCGTTTTAGATAATTCCATTGTATTTTTTTTTAAGTTGTTAATAAATATTAGTATTTTGAATTTAGTAATAGTTTAATTCATTTTACACCCAGTAGCCTGTAACAAATTGGTGTCAGAAGTGGGATTTTAGGTAATTGTCATTATTTTGTCTAGCATTTTGTATTTATTGGGCTACTGTATGAAAAATGGCTTCTCAAAGTGTTAAATTGAAGGATCTAAAAGTTGTGGATTTAAAACGGGAATTAGAAGAACGTGATCTGTATTCTTCCGGAAATAAAAGTGTACTCGCTTGCGTCAATGTTTTGTAGGGTTAGGGGAAAATCCTGATGATGTTCTGTTTGAAACCGATTTAAGCACATTGTCTGCAACTTTAATAAATGAAATAGGTATTGTTAAAAATGAGATAGGTACTGTAAAAAGTGATTTATTGTATACATTTGAGTCCAAATTAGGCACATTAGAAACTAAGTTAATGGAAAATGTAGATAATAAAGTAGCTGATGTAGAATCTAGGCTAGGAGAAAAAGTTAACGAAATTAGGCTAAGAATAGAAGCTCTCGAGGGATCTATGAGCAACCCACCGACGAACGACACCGACCATTCCTGCGAGGGCAGCCATCATAACACCATTCTGCCCGCCTATGCTACGGCGCCACCAATTCAAAATAGCATTCCAGTATTCGACGGAAAGACGTCGTGGGAGGACTACATGACTCTCTTCGAGACAGCGGCTTCGATCCATGGGTGGTCACAGGAGACCCAAGCTTCAGCGTTGTGCCTGGCCTTGCGTGGAGACGCCTTGGGAGTGCTGCAGGGGATGCCCATGTCGGAGCGGTCCAATTACGGGAATCTAATTAGAAGACTGGAGATGCGTTTCGGCCATCGCTCACAGCTAAGAAACAGGGTCCTGAAGGCCAACGAGACGCTACAGGAATCTGAAGCGGATATTGCCCGGCTGGTGAGGAACGCCTACCCATCGGTCACCGACTATGTCTACGAGAGTTTGGCTGTCGACAAATTCCTGGATGGACCCAGAGACACAACAAGCAGTGAATCTCGCCCGGCCGAAAACGCTGGGAGACGCATTATCTCAGGCCATGGAGTTCGAGGCTGTCAGACAGACTGTACGGAGCCATGCGCGAGTTCAAGTAGCAGAAGCAGAGCCTAATGTGGTCCCCCACCATCGAGGACATAGTGAGCAAAGTGTTGGAGGCTCTCAGGGCCCGTAAGAAGGAGATACGCTGTTGGGGCTGCGGCCAGCTTGGACACCCTAGAAGTAAGTGTCCAACCCGTAACGTCAAAGTCCCCAGAAAGGCCATCAGAGTTGCGTCGATAGGAAGTAGAACGAACAGCTTCTACGTTGATGGGATGGTGAACGGGCAGCTGTGAAGTCTTCTAGTGGATACCAGCGACACCATGACATCCTGAACTCGAAGATACTTTCAGCTGAGAAGATCATACCGACCACTTGGGCATTACGGACTGCCACGGGACAGCCAGCCAAGGCCTACGGGGAGACAGATGCAACCTTCCTCATCGGGGGCCAACATCTGAAGCACCGCGCTGTCGTGGCAGATATAGATGAGGATGTCATTTTGGGCATGGACATTATGATCGCATACGGGATCAAGCTGGATATGCCGAGAGGTGTGATGACGCCGGGAGACGAGAAAGGCATACTTCGGCAGGAAAAGAACCTCAGCGCGCGAGTGCTGCTACCACAAGACACCACTTTACCTGCACGGAGCCAAACCGTAACGCATGAGACCGTCGAAGGACGTCTACCTGTAGTATCGACACACCAGTCGGGGAGTGTACAACCGCTAATACCTCAGTGGTTCGTCAGCTGAAATGTCGTCCCACTAAGCTGCGAGGACTGCCAGAAGAACTAAGAGGATTTGTTAAGGAATCATGCCGCAAACCTAAAGTTGAACCCGAACAAGTGTAATCTCTTCCGAAGGGAAGTCAACTACCTGGGGCATGTTGGGTCAGACAACGGAGTTGCTGTTGACCCAGAGAAGATAGCAGCGATCACCGACTAGCAAGTACCTCGAGATAAGCACCAGGTGAGAAGTTTCCTCAGGCTCTGCACCTACTACCGGAGGTACGTGAAAAGATTTGCTAACATCGCAAAACCTCTTACCAGGCTTACCGAGGAGAAACGGACTTTCCATTGGGATGACGAGTGTCAAGCATCCTTCGAGGAGCTGAAGAGAAAATTGATTAGTGCTCCTATTCTGAGCTATCCACGTCCCGAGGGCAAGTTCTTACTTGACACAGATGCCAGCAACATCGCCATTGGAAGCGTCCTCTCTCAGCTCCAAGACGGAGAAGAAAGGGTAATTGGATATTTCAGTAAAGCACTCTCAGCTCCGGAACGCAACTACTGTGTCACAAGGAAAGAGCAGTAGGAAAATCCATAGAGCACTTCCATAAATATCTGTACGGAACAAGGTTCCTCGTTAGAACGGACCACGCGGCTCTAATGTGGCTGCTGCGATTCAAGTCACCAGAGGGACAAGTGGCGAGGTGGATCGAGCGCCTTCAAGAATATGACTTCGAATCTGCTCATCGTTCTGGAACAAGTCACAGAAATGCGGATGCGTTCTCAAGGAGACCTTGAGGTGACGAATGCAGGCATTGTTCTCGACAAGAAGAGAAACAGGCAACAGTGTTGAGAACAACGGTTGTTATAGGCAGTTAGCAGGATGCAGAGGTGTCTAAGGAACAGGACGAGGACCCGGACTTGAAGCAAATAAAACAATGGAGACTATCGGGGCAAGGAAGACTGACCTGGCAGGACGTTGTTCCAATGTTGAAGAATGTAAAAACGTACTGGGCCCAATGGGACTCCATTTTAGTGGACAACGGGTATTGGACTTGTGCGGCTTCTAACGGACCCACAAGAAGAAAGAGGGCCCCAATGAAGAAGTACAACGTGGGAGCACCGTTCGAGAGGATAGCAATCGACATCGCTGGCCCTTTCCCTGTGACGGATGAAGGTAATCGATATATTCTCGTGGCCATGGACTATTTCTTTAAATGGGTGGAAGCTTATGCCCTTCCGAATCAAGAGGCAGTCACGGTTGCAGACGTACTTGTGAAGCAGCTAGTCAGCCGGTTTGGAGTACCCATGGAACTTCACGCTGGCCAGGGAAGAAACTTTTAGTCTGCAGTCTTCTCCGGGATGTGCGAAGCACCAGGAATACGGATGACCAGGACGACACCTCTTCACCCTCAATCGGAGGGCATGGTGGAGTGCATGAAGAGGACAATGGGTCGATATTTGTCTAAAGTTGTCTCCGACCATCAGCGAGACTGGGACCAGTATCTCCACTTATTCCGGTTAGCCTACCGCAGTTCAGTCCATGAAGCAACGGGGCAGACCTCCGCAAATGTCGTGTTCGGCCGAGAACTTCGTTTGCCTTGTGATCTGAAATTCGGGTCCAAGCCCGACGAGGAAGTTGCCGGAGAAGAGTACGTCACGAATCTACGTAAGTGGATGGATAATATCCACGAGAAGGTTCGTGCAAACATCCAGGGAGCAAATGACAGAATGAAGGAGCGTCAGGGCGGAGAAAGGTGGCATCCAACCTGAAAATTTGGTCTGGCTACATGGTCCTCGAAGAAGACGAGGCTACTCATCAAAACTTCAGAATTCCTGGGATGGCCAAATCCACATTCTCTGATTAAAAATTTAATTAGGCAGTCATGAGGACTGCCGACAGAACTGAAACCTCAAAACTTTGGAATGACAATGTAATTTTTTGAATTTCTAATTAAATTGTAGTCTGAATTATTTAAATTTCGAATTTAATTAAATTTAAATTATTAACATTAGCCTGATTTTCAGATATACCGACATTTCGAACAATAATTACATGCATTGTGAAGTAGTTTATTTATTAATCGAAACATATGATGGAATGAACAAGCTCAAAACAAAATATCAATAATTTAAGTGAAATAATCATTAGTATTTTGTCAGTTATACGGTACACCAGATATTGTTGTCACGATTAGGAGTGCCAGGAAAATATGGCTGGGGCATGAAAAAAGAATGGAAAGAAGTAGACTACCAAAAATGATGACGGAGGGACACTCCTCTGAAAGAGGGGCAGTGGGGGGGGCTAGACTTCTTTGGCTGGAGGATCTTCGGACGTTGGGTGTTGGCAGATGGATCGGCAGATTAAGTACAGCAATCCTTAGCTCATTTGTACTTTTATTAATTTCATAAAACAAGACTATTACAAATAAAACATTTTAGGGGAAATGTTTTTAGTTATTATTAGTGTCAATTGCACAACTATTAAACGGTTTTATAGATGAATATGATTATTATTATCAATGGAAATCTTTAAACTTAAGTTAATACTAGAAAATTTATACCTCGGCAGAGGCAGCTAGGGTAGAGCATGTTGCTGACGCGAATAAAAAAATAAAACCAACAAGTCTTTTATAAAACATTTAGAAATATAATTTGATCGCACAAATTAAAGAATGACATTTTCCCCTTATGTTGAGCCTCTCTAATGACACCCGAGACCAGAATGAGACACGGGATCCTGAGGACGGAGAACAATAGGAGGATACTGGCACTTAATGAAGGCCCCAATTAGGGGACTTAGCGTGAGGAGGGCCCCACCAATATAGTAGCCCCTCGCTTCGTGCTTCTTTACGGGCCATTTACTGATTTCGATTTGAATCCAGCAGCTTAGATCCTAGCCGATCAACTTGCTGTCGAATAAGCGAGGAGTAGTCAGGCATCTACTTACCGAGATCTGAGTCTTTAGCTATTATATATATACCTACATGATCAAAACACAATAATTTCATAAGCTCACACAATAATTTCAGACAGGGTCTGCCTTTCGTAAAGCAATCAGTATTATAGGATGCAATTTAGTGACAAAAAATTCTAGATTTTTCGAAATATAAGCAGTGAAAAAGATTTAGTGCTTCATTTATAGTTGAATTTAAATCGTCCAATAACTTTTAATTAAATTAATTAATTCTTAATTTTTTTATAAATGATTTATATACTTTTTATTTATGTATTGAGAGTTTCCCCAAAGTTGAGGTTTTCTCCAGCCAAATTTTAGGATAACATTTTTTTCCAAGTCTTCCTGTCAAATGCATCTTCTGCATTTAGGCCATATCCTGCCATGTCTTCCTGGACATGGTTCATCCATGAATTTCTTGGTCATTGGTAAATATTCCGGGCATACCCTTCTCCAGAAGTCCATCTCTGCAACTAGAAGTTTCTGTTTGCTTATCCTTCTCAATTTCCATGTTTCACAGCCACATAACATTATAGCCATTATAATAGTATGGAAAACCATTATTTTGGTAGTTTTTAGAATGTTGTTACTCCACTGTTCAGAATTGAGCATGCCGCTTTTCTTCCTTCTATGGTTCATAGAGGCACGCCCCCTTCAGATGTTCCAGCTTTTTGAAGGCAGATTAAAGTTCCTAAATATTTAAAATTGGTTAAATTAATATTTATTAAGTAGATTAAAGATCCTAAATAATTAAAATTGATTAAATTATTAGTTATTAAATAGATTAAAGATCCTCAATATTTAAAATTGGTTACATTTTTAATCTGTACACAGTTCACTTCCAATGATCCGTCCTCCTCCTTATTCAAATATTCAGTCTTTACAAAGTTCATCTTCATTCCCCACCTATTATATTCTTCCCTGAGTTTCGCACACATATATTCTGCGTCTTCTTTGTCCTATGATGACTTGGTCATCTGCAAATAATAGGTGGTTAAGCTAAGATCATTCTGAATGTATAGCCCCCTTAGAAATGAATATGTAATGATTTAAAATAATAACGAAAAATAATATATAATAATTATTTAAACTAGATTGCAATTTAAATGTAGAAGACCAATTTAAGTGTTGTAATGATCGAGGGATCTCACCGCTTCGACTACTTCCCTTTGTAGAGCGAGAAGTTGGCCCATATCAATTGGGATTCAGACGAGGCTGAAGTACAACATATCAACCTTTTAATCTTCGCATTCTATTGGAAAGATGCAGAGAGAAATAAAGACTCAACACCTCATCATAGATTTCAAATCAGCTTATGGTTCAATTCAGAGGAATAAGTTGCATACGGCTATGAATGAATTGAAAATAACTCCAAAGCCGATCTTACTGGTTGTAAATATAATTTTAATGATAAAGCATTACTTGGCATCTTAATTTTTTTTTTATTATTAAGTAATGTATGCTTTTCCATTTCAGTCTATGTACTAACATTATATATACATATCATTATGCCTAATTGGATATAACAATTAACAAGACATTTTTTTTTTTTTTTTTTTAATGTAATCCTCTGCTATGTATTGACCGAATTGAAAGGAATTGTGTTTTGGACAAAGAGCAGTGTTGGTTTGCGAGAAGTATGCCACACAGGTACCTGGGTGTCCCCTATGGTCCCCTAATTGTCAAGGTGACTGGAGAGATAAGGAAAGGGGGGTCAAAGACTCCACTTTTGCAAGGACTCTCTGAGATCCCGAGCTAGGGGCGCGGAAGACGGAGGCCGGGGAACGATGCTGGGCGCGGAGGAACCAAAGATAGTGAAACCGGAGTACACAACTTACCAAGAAGAACTCTAGATGTACCCCTGTATCACAGATAAGTGTAATTTTTTAATTCCTGTAATGTATTTTATGACAATACTCAATATATATATCAATGTATATCTGAATCA
The DNA here is from genome assembly GCA_964056705.1 of Troilus luridus. Taxonomy (NCBI): domain Eukaryota; kingdom Metazoa; phylum Arthropoda; class Insecta; order Hemiptera; family Pentatomidae; genus Troilus; species Troilus luridus. The sequence goes on from OZ057412.1 coordinate 34,594,841, forward strand.
TTAAGTGTGCCTCTAAAAATCAATTTATGAAATCAATGATCATATTTTAAATTGAATTAATAAAATATACCTATAACTCTTTTGGTGCTTACCTACCCCAGATGCACTATTTATTTATGAATCATATATTGAAGGTTTAAATACTGAGTAAATTTGTAAACACAAGAATAGACCTCTGGAAAAGAATCCAATTAATACTCAAGTTAGAAATAATAATTTGAGTAATCATCCTAAATGATTACTCTGGTATCCCAAAAATAAATTAGAATATTCAAAATATATTTAAGAGTGTAAACATAGCACCTCATGTAGTAATTTAGTAAACCAGCTTTTGAATTGAAACAAGCAACCAATGGTTAGACCAAATACGAACTTTTATAGTGCTTTGCCAAGAAGGTCGGACACGGTGAGTGAACAAACTAGTTTCAATATTTTATTTCAATATTTATATAACTATTTTTGAGATAAAATATAACTTCTATAGTAGAACAAAAGGAGAGGAATAATTCATTTTTCTCAAAGACATGCTCCCTTGTTAAAGTCTGGAAAATGGACTAGACGTACGATTTTCACATTTTCAGATATATATATATATATAAATTAACTTTTTGAAATTGAAAGCGACAATTTAATATATATTTTTTAAGTACTTAAACTTATGTAGGTTTTAAGATTTGTATAAAACATAAAATGTTATATTCTGGCTCTGTTCTTTTAAAATTAATTTTTTTTTCAATCGTTTTAATATCCACAAGCGAGAGGAGTGCCTCAGTGGTAGAGTACTGAGTTACCATGCCGGAAATCCTGGTTCAATTCCCGCTGCAGGCCATGATTTTTATTTAGTCTGTTTGCAGCGGAAGATGGATCATATAGGATCTAGGACCCTCCTGGGGCCCACCCACCCTCTATAAAATACTATAAATATAGGGTACCCAAAATAAGGGGGAAAAATCTGGCGGTCGAGCGTGACCCAAGTCACCTCCTTGCAGAACCGTTGTCCATGAAACAGTACAGTCTCTACCATGTACTGAACCCCAGACCCTTCGTGGGTTGTAGTGGTACAGGTTTTTTTTTAATATCCATAAACACACTTTAAACTTTAGCCTAGAAAAAAATAAATTGCGTTCCTTGGCTTTTAAATTAGACGTCATAAATTAAAAAAAAATTTAGTTTCTTCCTTTTAATTTTAAGACAGTTATAAAGTAAAATTAGGAAAAGGTAACGTCATTTCCCATATGTTACTTGTCTGAGATAAGGTGTAAGGATTCATTGAGTTGCCAAAGAAAAACAAAAAAAAGGAGCACTCTATGCTCGAAATCGGCACTATTAGAGTGATAAGTATGTGAGATACATTTAATTGCTTTTGATAGGTTCGATTCACTATTATATTTCTAGAAAAATAAATACTCGCAGCAGTATATAAATAAAACCCTTTATTTTTTCAATAAAATTTACTTATGCTCGGTATCCATTTGCTGAATGCCTTCCTCCCTTGAGATTTACTCTTTCCAAGTAATAGGGCTAGTGTTCAGAGAGTGGGTTTAAAGAAGCTTATAACTTTATAGCGGGGCGGCCATTAAAGTGGCCTTACAGGGACCTCATAGCACATATTGTGTCCCGCTATTATATCGAGCACCTACTTGTTGCACAGTCCCTCTCAGCCAATGAGAATCGGTCTGTAAAAACTGCGAGTGATAATAAGTTAATACTTATTACAAAACATGGTAATATATATTACCATGGTATGTCCATTATTACAAATATGTAGTAGCTGTACTCTGGTGACTGTCAGGTTAGCCTCCGGCTCTGGTAGTAATTGCTTATAAAAGCCAATTCAGTAATGTAAAACACACACACTAATATATATATATATATATATACAGTCCCTGGCCAAATTATTGGACGTACTGCATGATTTCATATAAAATATTAATTACCGAGTGTTATTTCACCGTTTTATTGTTTTAAATTGATTTGTATTTTATTTTTATATTTTCTGCCCATAATGAAAATAGTCCAATTATTTTTTTAAAACACTGCATACAAAATATCTCGGTGTTTTCTTTGACTTTGTAAAATTATTTTTTTCCCAAGAGTCTAATGGGTCGTTAAACATTAATTTTACTGCTTTTATTTCCATTTTTTTCAGTCAAATTATTTCCATTTTAGAATTCTTTTGATTTGGTCTCAAAGGGATTGGTTACAGAGCTATGGGCAACCTGTGAAAACATTGATTGGAATGATATTAATTAGGTAGGTTGTTCAGGGTGAGTGTGCTTCAGTAAAAATGTCCATAACGCCAACCGAAAAATATAAAACATATATATATAGTATATATTTTATATACTATATATATACAGTTATGCCAGAGAAACTAATTAAACAGTTGCCTTGCTTATCTAGTCTAGCATCATACATAAACTTCTGTTTTCTATAAATCAACAATATGTTGACGACCAATCTATATGGAAACGTTAAAGTAAATAACGATAATATTAGTAATAGTGTACCATGTAAACACAAATAAATATAAAGAAAATATTTTTGAGGCGTGCGGCGGAGATGAGAGGAGATGATTGGGCTTGACAAGTTGTCTATATCGAGAGTATAGAAGTCCCATCACACTTCCTTCCCCACCAGCTTCGATCATTTACGATCTTGGGAAGAAATTTCTTATACGCATTCAAGAGATGTTTTTTCAATAAATTTCTTCATTCAGAACGGTTCTTGAATCCGAATTAAAAGAAAATAGCTTTTAATTTTACAGTTTCATTGTATTTGTCAAAACAATTATGAAATAAACATGTTATAGGCAATGATGTTGATATATGAATTCATTATTTAGAATCCCTAGATTTGTAAAAAAAAAGGAAATTTATAGATGATTTGATTTCATTACAACCGAACGGTTGTTTTAGTCCTCTCATCATCTTTTGAGGTGAAAACTTCATTAGCTGCGTTTAGCGACTTTAGGTAGAGGATATTCTTGTGGATTCGCGTCGGCAACATGCTCGAGACTGGCTACACTAACGGCCTCTGCATGAGTTATACAGTTACATTTAATCAACTTTAGGTTAAAAGTTAGATTAATTATAATTATCATTGATGTAGAAATAATCATATATTTTTTAAATATTGTTTAATAGTTGTCCAATTGATTATTAAGACATCTATAACTGGTTGAGCATACCGTACCCCCAAAGGATTTTATTTTTAATAGTGCAGTCACAGAGAGACGGACGATCCGGGTTCGAATCCCGGCCAGGGCAAATCCTTTCTCTTCATAATAAAAATTGATAAAAATGATAAGTAATTTTAATTAATTAGATCAGATCATCCAGTTACTTATTTGTATTGTTAAAATTATATTTATTTTAAATAAAATTTGACGAAAAGTAAAATGATTTTTTTCATGAACGTCAATAAAGGGGCCCTAATCATTTCTCGGAAACAGCAAAAGAATGAACTTAGATTTCGATTCGAATTTGTTTACTAAGAACTGTAAACGTAATTAGGTAATTTCATTTGTTTCTCTGAATTCCTTCCTATTCATTTGGTATGTATTTATTTTTTAAAGAATTTCGATTACCCGAATTTTTGACTATCCGAACCACCCCTTACAACATTAGTTCGGAAAATCGACGTTCCACTGTAATTATTGATCGAAGTATCAACATATGTAAAAACCAACTAATATTAATATGTAATTTAATTTTTAAAATTTGAAATTTAAATAATCCGGGTTACAATTGAATTTAAAATAAAAAAACAAACAAATTTATTCCAAAGCCTTGAGTTTTCATCTCTCTCTGGAGTCCTTATCACTGCCTAAATAATTATTTTATTTGTTACTTTTCCAGAATGACCACTCTATTTTCAGAATGACTCCTTGATGGTATAAGATAAAAATTATCAATAATTCTAAATGTTTATAAATGGAGGGAATAATTTGAAGAATGTATTTAATTATTTAATACATGTTAATAAAACTCAAACCTTAATCCATGGTCATCCAAACCTCATTATGACAAGAAAGTTACAACATCAGTTGTATTCATTTTTTAGAATGCATATGGCGGACATATAGATGTGTAGGGAACAGGAGGGATGACCCTATTCCATGTGCATCCATCGTGAATAGCTTTGTGGTTTTCCAAGAGGTCAAATAGCCGCCGGAAGGTTTGACCCAGGAACGATTCGCTACGAGTAAGAGATATAGGTCCTCGTGCGTCTCCTGTCCCCAGACAACCGTAATTCTTGGCTCTACACCATTTTAGACTACTTTTGGAATGAATGTTAAAAAAATATCACCGGTAACAAAAGTTACATTGAATTCTTCATTATTTTCGTAAACACTGCCACAGTTTCAAGATTATTTAGCTAGCTAAATTCAAATGACCTGTACGAAATCCAATGTGAAGATAAATGCGGTAAATCCTACTTCGGAAGATCGGAACGATAACCGACACAAATATAGTTGCAATTTACTAAGAGAAAACTCTAATAAACCGAATTAATCAGCTCTCACTACACATTTCCAAAAAAAAAAAATACATTTAAATTTCATGCACCTAAGAAAATAGGTTCAAACGCTATATAACAATAATAAGTATTAAGGGCGTTTATTTATATTACAATATATAAATAAAAAGAAGCGCTGTGAGCGAAAAATCGGATTTACAAGGTATAAAATTGTATTATTCAAATTTTAAAAACTCGTATAAACAAAATAAAAAAAAAATAAACATTACTGAATCGATAATAATGACTAAACAATGAAATAAATATATCAAATCCAACATTACACATTTCTTGAACAATATTTACATAATGCTGTTATTATGTAATATGTAATTAGATATTTTAGATGATTGATGTAGTAGTAAATTTTCATTATCAATTATTAAGTACAGTTAATGTTTTAACATCGCAGTATCAATTTTATAATTAGACTAGTGTATTTTTTAATAATATTCACTTAAAGACTATTTTTTCATTGTATTTATATTTATTTATATATATATATATATATATAGAGAGAGAGAGAGAGAGAGAGAGAGAGAGAGTGAGAGAGAGAGAGAGAGAGAGAGAGAGAGAGAGAGAGAGAGAGAGAGAGAGAGAGAGAGAGAGAGAGAGAGAGAGAGAGAGAGAGAGAGAGAGTGACAGATAGAGCTAAAACTCTTATTTAATAAGAGTGATAAATTGTATTATTAAATAAAATATGATAAATTATAAAAACATTATGTAATAAAAATACATATATAACATAAGATAAAAAATAGTAAATTAATATTAATAAGATGATACCTAAATAAAGAGTAACGTAATACGTGAAAAAAATAATAAACATAATATTAGTAATACTAAGTGTACTATTATTTATTAAAATTGATAACTGACTTTGGTGATAAGATAATATAAACCAAATGAACGAAAATTGACGGTCATAATACGTTTTTCATAATATCAAATTATAGCAGCAATAATTTATCTGATTCTAATAGATACAACTTTTAACTCAGAATACAAAACAATTAGTTAACATGAAATTCATTACATAATATTTGTATGACGTCGTGTACATATACAATATAGATATCCGTATTCTGGACTGTACTGTAAATAAGTAAACGAATACTTTTTTTTTTATTATTAATTGATTATTAGTATTGTTACGGGCTACTGGGTGTAAAATGGACTAAAACTATTACTTAATTCAAGAATCTAATATTTATTAACAAATTAGAAAGAATACAATGCGATTATTTAAAACAGTTAAATTATTAAACTAACATCAATTTACAGTAACAATATTCTACTAAATGTTATCTAATTTCTAAGATAATATACAAATAATATAAGATATTTCTAATACTAAATAACTAAACTATTTATATAAATTTGTACAAATACAATAATATTACACTATAGTTTACAATTACAAATTAACACTTACAGTTCGCTAACTAAAGTCCACCGACCGTAAGACTCTCCAAATATGACAAACTGCCACACAGTTTATTACACTTATTACACGGCCACTAATTGTCACTGTTGCTCACTAAGCACTTATTACAGACTGATACTAATACTAACTCACACACACTGCCACTAGTTAACGACTGCTACTCACTAGCTTATTACTCACTGACTTATTATCACTCGTCTTATTACTCACTGCCGCGGCCGAAAACGCTGTCCTTTTTATATAGGCAAGGTAGGTCGTGGTGGGGCATTACTCGGAACACGGACGAGGACCACCTAGACCGATCTAGAAGGCTCTACGCCATTCTATAATCCCTTCCGCTTAATCCCATTGTTTGCCTAATCCGCTCTAGGCAGATCAGAAGCCGGTCCTACTTCCCGATCTGACCGTAACACTGCCCCCTCCTTAAAAGTGCTCTGCCCCAGAGCATAGTCCGGAGAAATCGGGCGGTCATGAGCTTCCCTCGATGGAGACGCATTTCCTTTCCAGGGGTTGAACGTGCACACCAATATGGCGACTCCAGAGTTGGCGAATATCTGTTCAAGCATGTTCCTGACAACCTTCCACTCTAGGCCGTCATATCCACAGCCCAACTTAGGGATCGCTAGCTTGGTGACACGCAGTCTCAGAAGCTTACTCCGCAAGTCGTCGAGGCTTCGCCGCAGTGCGTCATATGTTGGCTTCTGATCAGTAGCACACTTGGTAACTAAGTAGAACAGGTGTCGTCCTTCGTGCGTATGGTGGAGTGCTTTCCCGACGCTTGGTCCTTGGCGTTCCAGTTCCTCAGTTCCAGCAAACTTCTTCCTGAAGACCGTTGCAATGCCTCGGGAAGTCCTCAGATCTTCGGCGACACAATGGGCCAGAGAATAGTCCGCGGGTAACGAGAAGATATCTCTGTATACTGTCTGAGTTATTCCACGGGAACCTTGTACCTTAGGTTGTGCAACTGATACCTTACTGGTCTCCACGTTGTTGAGATACCTGACTTGCTGGTCTTTTGTCGGGCCATGGTCTCCTTTGTATGGGGCCAGTCTATTAAAATGGACTACCCTGGGTTTTCCTTTTGGCTGCTTCCTGATCCTATAGATGACGTCGTTTATCCTATTGATGATCTCAAACGGGCCATCCCAGGAGTTCTGAAGTTTAGGTGAGTAGCCTCGCCTTCTTCGAGGATCATGTAGCCAGACCAAATCTCCAGGTTGGAATCCACCTTTCTCTGCCCTGATGTCGTAACGCTCCTTCATTCTGTCACTGGCTCCCTGGATGTTTGCACGAACCTTCTCGTGGATATTATCCATCCGCTTCCGTAGATTCGTGACGTATTCCTCTCCGTTAACTTCCTCGTCTGGCTTGAACCCGAATTTCAGATCACAAAGCAAACGAAGTTCTCGGCCGAACACCACATTTGCGGGGGTCTGCCCCGTTGCTTCATGGACTGAACTGCGGTAGGCTAACAGGAACAAGTGAAGATACTGGTCCCAGTCCCGCTGATGGTCGGAAACCACTTTAGACAAATATCGACACATTGTCCTGTTCATGCGCTCCACCATGCCATCCGATTGAGGGTGAAGAGGTGTCGTCCTGGTTTTCCGTATTCCCAGTGCTTCGCACATCCCGGAGAAGACTGCAGACTCAAAGTTTCTTCCCTGGTCAGCGTGAAGTTCCATGGGTACTCCAAACCGGCTGACGAGCTGCTTCACAAGTACGTCTGCAACCGGGACTGCCTCTTGATTCGGAAGGGCATACGCTTCCACCCACTTAGAAAAATAGTCCATAGCCACGAGAATATATCGGTTACCTTCGTCCGTCACAGGGAAAGGGCCAGCGATGTCGATCGCTATCCTCTCGAACGGTGCTCCCACGTTGTACTTCTTCATAGGGGCCCTCTTTCTTCTTGTTGGTCCGTTAGAAGCTGCACAATTCGCACAACGCCTGCATCAGTCCAACACATCGTCCTTAAGGTTTGCCCAGTAAAAGCGTTCACGAACTTTTTCCAATGTACGGTGAACTCCAAGATGGCCGCCAGTTACACCGTCATGTAGCTCCCTAAGAACTTCGGGCACTTTCTTCCTTGGAACGATGAGCTGTAGCCTACGCTGATCTCCTTCCGCGTTCTCCAATGCCCGTTTCAGCAGCCCGTTGTCCACTAAAATGGAGTTCCATTGGGCCCAGTACGTTTTTACATTCTTCGACATTGGAGCAACATCCTGCCAGGTTGGTCTTCCTTGCCCCGATATTTTCCATTCCTTTATTTGTTTCAAGTCCGGGTCCTCGTCCTGTTCCTTTGACACCATTGCATCTTGCCAACTGTCGATGACAACTGTAGTCCTCAACACCGCTGCCTGCTTCTCTTCTTGTCGAGAACAATGGTTGCAACCTTCATCACAAGGTCTTCTTGACAAAGCATCCGCATTCCTGTGGCTCGTTCCAGAACGATGAGCAGATTCAAAGTCGTACTCTTGAAGGCGCTCGATCCACCTCGCCACTTGTCCCTCCGGTGACTTGAATCGCAGCAGCCACATTAGAGCCGCGTGGTCCGTTCTCAGCAGGAACCTTCTTCCGTATAGATATTTATGGAAGTGCTCTATGGATTTTACTACTGCCAAAAGCTCTTTCCTTGTGACACAGTAGTTGCGTTCCGGAGCTGAGAGTGCTTTGCTGAAATACCCAATCACCCTTTCTTCTCCGTCTTGGAGCTGAGAGAGGACACTTCCGATGGCGATGTTGCTGGCATCTGTGTCAAGTATGAACTTGCCCTCGGGACGTGGATAGCTCAGAATAGGAGCACTACTCAATTTTCTCTTCAGCTCCTCGAAGGATGCCTGGCACTCGTGGTCCCAATGGAAAGTCCTCTTCTCCTCGGTAAGCCTGGTAAGAGGTTTTGCGATGTCAGCAAATCCTTTCACGTACCTCCGGTAATAAGTGCAGAGCCCGAGAAAACTTCTCACCTGGTGCTTATCTCGAGGTACTGGCCAGTTGGTGATCGCTGCTATCTTCTCTGGATCAACAGCAACTCCGTTGTCTGACACAATATGCCCCAGGTAGTTGACTTGCCTTCGGAAGAGATTACACTTCTTCGGGTTCAACTTTAGGTTCGCTGCACGCAGTCGTTCGAAGACCTTCTCCAGATTCTTCAGATGGTGAGCGAAGGACTTCCCCAGCACAATGATGTCGTCTAGGTACACCAGGCATACTTCCCAAGAGAGACCTCTTAACACGTTTTCCATCAGTCTCTCGAATGTGGCAGGAGCATTGCAAAGCCCGAACGGCATTACTGTAAACTGCCAGAGCCCAGTGCCAATTGAAAACGCCGTCTTCTCTTTATCTTCAGGTGCCAATCCAACCTGCCAATATCCACTGCGGAGATCCAAGGTAGAGAAGAGTTTACACCCCTCTAGGGTGTCCAGCGTATCGTCAATCCTGGGAAGCGGATAGCTGTCCTTCTTGGTGACATTGTTCAGAAGATGGTAGTCTACGCAGAACCTCGTTGTGCCGTCTTTCTTCTTCACCAATACAACAGGAGACATCCAGGGGCTACTCGAAGGCTCAATGACACCGTCAGCCGCCATCTCCTTAATAATCTCCTCGGCGTCCTCCCGTTTGGCTAACGGCAGCCTCCGCGGGACCTGTCGGATGGGCTTCGCATCCCCAGTGTCAATCTTGTGCTGGACGATATCCGTTCTGCCCCGTGGTCCTGGTCCGATCTCGAAGACGTCATGCCATCGGATAATCATATTCTTCACTTCCTCGCTCTGTTCGGGCGAAAGGTCGCGACATGATTCGTCCAAAAATCCTTTAAGTTTCTCTGGGAGTCCTCGAAGCTCGGTGGGATGACGTTGCAGCTGACGAACCACTGAGGTAGCGGTGGTACACTCCCCGACTGGTGTTCCTTTCTTCAGCGTTACCGGGAAGCTGTTCAGGTTCATTAGCCGAATTGGAGTGGTAGGTCCGATCTTGATGAGAGACCTAGCAACCAGTACGCCGCGTCCAACCTCTTGTTCTTCGTGCCTTCCAGGTTCGAGTAGTGCACATTGACCCGCGGGTAGATGCCCTTCGACCATCCCATGCGTTACGATTTGGCTCCGTGCAGGTAAAGCGGTGTCTTCTGGTAGCAGCACTCGAGCGCAGAAGTCCTTTTCCTGCCGAAGTATGACTTCCTCGTCTCCTAGCGTCATCACACCTCTCGACATATCCTGCTTGATCCCGTATGTGATCATGAAGTCCATGCCCAATATGACATCTTCATCGATCTCTGCCACGAGAGCGCGGTGCTTCAGATGTTGACCCCCGATGATGAAGGTGGCAACTGTCTCCCCGTAGACCTTGGCTGGCTGTCCCGTGGCAGTCCGTAATGCCCAAGTTGTTGGTAAGATCTTCTCAGCTGGAAGTGTCTTCGAGTTCAAGATTGTCATGGTTGCGCCGGTATCTATTAGCAGACTTTGCAGCTGTCCGTTCACCATCCCATCAACGTAGAAACTGTTCGTTCTGCTTCCTATTGACGCAACCCTGGCGGTCTTCCTGGGGCCTTTGACGTTACGGGTTGACAGTTGCCCCTTCCCATCAACCCTATTTAGTTTTCCTGTGGCTTTTCTTGCTTCTTCGATGGACACTTGCTTCTAGGGTGTCCAAGTTGGCCGCAGCTCCAACAGCGTATCTCCTTCTTACGGGTCCTGAGAGCCTCCAAAACTTTCGTCACAATTTCCTCGACGCTGGGGACCGCATTTGGCTCCGCTTCTGCTGCTCGTACTCGAGCATGGCCCCGTACAGACTGTCTAACAGCCTCGAACTCCATGGCCTGGGATAATGCGTCTCCTAAAGTTTTCGGCCTGGCGAGCTTCACTGCTTGCTGTGTCTCTGGGTCCCGAAGTCCATCCAGGAATTTGTCGACAGCCAAGCTTTCGTAGACATCGTCGGTGACCGATGGGTAGGCGTTCCTTACCAGCCGGGCAATATCCGCTTCAAATTCCTGCAAAGTCTCGTTGGTCTTCTGGACCCTGCTTCTCAGCTGTGAGCGATACAGCTGGTCCATGTGGCGGTGGCCGAAACGCATCTCCAGTCTTCTGATCAGCTCCCCGTAGTTGGACCGCTCCGACATGGGTATCCCCTGCAGAACTCCCAAGGCGTCTCCACGCAAGGCCAGGCACAACGCTGAAGCTTGGGTCTCCTGTGACCACCCGTGGATCGAAGCCGCTGTCTCGAAGAGAGTCATGTAGTCCTCCCACGGCGTCTTTCCGTCGAATACTGGAATGGTGTTGTGAGCTGGTGGCGTCCCATTATTGGCGGGCAGAATAGTTTTATGAAGACTGGCCTCGGGGGAACGGTCGGTGTCGTTCGTCGGTGGGTTGCTCATACGTCCTCATTCTTCGACATTGGAGCAACATCCTGCCAGGTTGGTCTTCCTTGCCCCGATATTTTCCATTCCTTTATTTGTTTCAAGTCCGTGTCCTCGTCCTGTTCCTTTGACACCATTGCATCTTGCCAACTGTCGATGACAACTGTAGTCCTCAACACCGCTGCCTGCTTCTCTTCTTGTCGAGAACAATGGTTGCAACCTTCATCACAAGGTCTTCTTGACAAAGCATCCGCATTCCTGTGGCTTCGATGAGCAGATTCAAAGTCGTACTCTTGAAGGCGCTCGATCCACCTCGCCACTTGTCCCTCCGGTGACTTGAATCGCAGCAGCCACATTAGAGCCGCGTGGTCCGTTCTCAGCAGGAACCTTCTTCCGTATAGATATTTATGGAAGTGCTCTATGGATTTTACTACTGCCAAAAGCTCTTTCCTTGTGACACAGTAGTTGCGTTCCGGAGCTGAGAGTGCTTTGCTGAAATACCCAATCACCCTTTCTTCTCCGTCTTGGAGCTGAGAGAGGACACTTCCGATGGCGATGTTGCTGGCATCTGTGTCAAGTATGAACTTGCCCTCGGGACGTGGATAGCTCAGAATAGGAGCACTACTCAATTTTCTCTTCAGCTCCTCGAAGGATGCCTGGCACTCGTGGTCCCAATGGAAAGTCCTCTTCTCCTCGGTAAGCCTGGTAAGAGGTTTTGCGATGTCAGCAAATCCTTTCACGTACCTCCGGTAATAAGTAATAAGTCCTCTTCTCACACACACTGCCACTAGTTAACGACTGCTACTCACTAGCTTATTACTCACTGACTTATTATCACTCGTCTTATTACTCACTGCCGCGGCCGAAAACGCTGTCCTTTTTATATAGGCAAGGTAGGTCGTGGTGGGGCATTACTCGGAACACGGACGAGGACCACCTAGACCGATCTAGAAGGCTCTACGCCATTCTATAATCCCTTCGGCTTAATCCCATTGTTTGCCTAATCCGCTCTAGGCAGATCAGAAGCCGGTCCTACTTCCCGATCTGACCGTAACAGTATTACTTAAATTGACTGCTAGTATTTATTATATTAATTCTTCATTAGTTTAAGCGGAATTACTTTGTAATGTTTTACAAAAATTTCTGGTTATTCACCGGTTTATAAGAAATAGGTTATATAAGAGCCATTATAACAATCGGCATCAGAAAGGGAAAAAATAGTCATTCCATCAAACCAGCCATAATTTATATGATGATTGCTGGTTAAAATCATGTATGTAGCAATTTTTCCCAAATGTGAACTGTCACGCAACGTAGCCTTGCTATTAGACAAGTGAAGCTATTTCAATCTGAATACGCCATAATTTAAACTTGATTATACAAATATAACCCCTTTAGTCGAATTATTCCATCTTTCTTCTAAATTATTTTGGAGGAATCTGAGACAATAAACGTTTTCATTGAATCTACTTATTGTGACCAAGAGAACTGGCTTCTTTTGATATGATGATGGAGGATGACAATGGCACCGTTTATATTAATACAGATATATTACGTATACTCCATATTCTTTTTTAATTTGATATAATCCAGAAACTGTTATATTCGTAATAATTTTTTTAAACTCTTATTAATATTCCAGGTTCCAACTATAAAGCACTCTTAATCCAATATCAATATTGGCATTAACCCGTACAATTGCTGAAGTTTTGTCCTAATGCGTCTTTGTTGCCAATATTCGTTTGAGAGCTTAATTTTGAATCCAAACGAGTCATTCGTAGTTAATTATTCAACACATTCGTGGCCAATAATGAAAGGTGGCACCCTATTTCAAAAATTCAACAGAGTAAAAAATATTGTTACGGTCCGAGAGGAAGGCCCTGAAAGATTAGGACGGCTGAAGGGATTATAAGATTAGAAAGATCGAGAACCATCTCGCCCTGACGAGGCGGTCCTCGTCCTTCCGAGAAGTGCCCCACCCCGACCTACCTTGCCTATATAAAAAGGCCAGCTGTTTCGGCCGAGGAGTATCAGTATAGTATCAGTTAGTATCAGTCTGTAATAAATGCTAAGTGAGCAACAGTGACAGTTAGCCGCCGTGTAATAAGTGTAATAAACTGCGTGTCAGTTTGTCATATTTGGAGAGTCTTACGGTCGGTGGACTTTAATAAGCGAACTGTAAGTGTTAATTTGTAATTGTAAACTATAGTGTAATATTATTGTATTTGTACAAATTTATATATAAATAGTTTATTTATTTAGTATTAGCAATATCTTATATTGTTTGTATATTATCTTAGAAATTAGATAACAGTTAGTAGAATATTGTTATTGTAAATTGATATTAGTTTAATAATTTAATTGTTTTAAATAATCTCATTGTATTATTTTTAATTTGTTAATAAATATTAGTATCTTGAATTAAGTAATAGTTTAGTCTATTTTACACCCAGTAGCCCGTAACAATATTAATCTTAAATATAGTATTCTAGTAAAGAAAATGGACCGGTAGTTCAAAGAAAGAATCTATTAAATACAGATGATGATTTTAAATCGATTTTTCGACCCAAATTGCGGGTCTTCTTCATGGATGGATAGACTACATCCAAACAAATGAAAATGATATAGAATAAAATTATAAATAATAATTAGCTAAAATAATTAAAAACCAGATAGAGAAGTAAGGGTGATATAAATTATAAAATAAAATAAATGTATTATTTTCCATATTCATCCACATATATATAAGGTCAACTAATATTATTCTGGTAATTTCAAGATTTTCACAGATGGTAATGATATGTTGTAACAGTATTGTAAATCAGTTTGATCGAATCCACCACTAATGTACGAAAAATATTGGTGTATATCTGATATTTGATCTAAAAAAATTTGAATGTACGGAAATTCTCTGAGTAGCTTTAACGGATTCAATCCATTGGAAACAACTGTTACTCATTTGTTCCTTCAAGCGACTTTCATTTAATAGAATTGTTATAATTTTATGTCTGTTTACTTACATATATGTGAGATTAACATGAGCGAAATACTTGAAAAAAGCATGAAAGACAATTTTTTTAAATGTCGAGCACGATCTTGGTATCCGGGTATATATTTTTATCACATCCTACTATAGGCAAACTGAGTGATGACCCTTCAACAGATAGCTACAGCCAGTGAGAGGAGTCAAGTGGCCCTAACCAAACTCAATACAGGGAGGATAGAGCCCAAGTCCTGCGCCCTATACATATGCAAATAAACATCCTTACAAGGTACTGAGGTCCTGGCTGACAGGATCTGATTCGATTGGCTGTTTACCTCCACAAGCGTTCCTTGCTATCTCCATTACCTGGTCAACATTGAAAAAGGTTTCTCGGTTAAAATTATTTGCATATGTAACCAATATAATAGTATATATTTGAATATACTAGATGAATAAAATACAATATCATTGAAGAATAATATTAGTAGAGATTGTACTGCTGAAACTTTACGAATGAGTAGTCATTTATATGTTCTGAAAATGGAAATATGTCTGAAATATGAAATTATCTAAGCGTTAAAGTCTACAAAATTAGCTAAACGAACCATGATCAAGGGAATAAGGATCTCGGGAAGGTGAAAGAGATAGGTCGAGTAAAAGAGAGAGGGAGGGTAAAAGGGACGAATGAGCATATAGTGTACGCAAGAACATTTATTATGGTAAGTTATTAAATAAAATAACCGAAGGAAATTATTACACTTGACTTATTTACAAAGGATCTTAATAAACTGTATTAATGTACATATTTTATTAAAAATTAACTGTTTTTAGCCTAAATATAAAATATCCTTTAATCTTATTTTAGGATATTTTTAAACAATTTAAAAAAATTAATTGGAAGTAGCCAACAGACAATTTTCAAATTGTTCTAAATATAATTATAATTTAATATAATTATACTTAAAATAAATAATATAACTAGATAGAATAAGAACTATATATAATTTAATCGTTTAGAGGCCAGAAAAGAGTTCTATGGGATCTAGGATCCTCCTGGGGTTCACCCAGCCCCACATAAAGTGAATACCCAAAATAAAGGGGGGGAATCTGGCGGCTGAACGTGATCGAGGACGAATTTCGGATAATTAATGTCCCTGTACAACCGTTATGCAAGCATCACTATACTCTCTACCATGTAATGAACAAAAGAACCTTCATGGGTAGTAGTGGTTCAGGTTTTCTAAATATAATTTTTAAAAAAATCATAAATCTATCGACACCAATTATATTTTATACTAAATTAAAAATATTTGCACTAAATATCCAAAACAATTAATGGCTGATTATTATAAAACGAATTGTTCAAAGAATTTATAAGAGTGACAAAACTGTTTTGATAACGAAATTAAGATTAATAATGTCTGATTTATTTCATCAAAGAAACGCTAACGTCTTAAATTCCATTACCGCAAGGTTTTTATAATTATTTTTCTAACCTAGAATTCAGAGGTCTATTATTTGCAGAATGTGTATGGACAATTTCATATTTTTTGACGGGGAATAAACCTTTTACCGAGCCACCTAAGGTCCAATGTTAAGTATTAGTTTTGAATAATAACATTCTTTGACAGATATATACTTTTTTTTAGACATCCACTCAAAATAGCTAAGCGAAAATATGAGTTATTTTTGAAAAGGGTATTCTTGGAACTTAAGAAATACCAGCTCTTTGGTGGCACAATACCCTAGATCGATTGTTTAATTTTGTAGCCATTACAATTGGTTCATATCGCAACAAATGTTTTTTTGTTTTTTTTAATAAAAATATTTATTTGAGAAATCATACAAATGCCATTTGGCACATATTGTAGATTCTCGTGAAAGCGTGTATGGAGAAACCTTCCTCCCATTGAAGGCACTTCTAGCGAGGTTCATCTCACTGTAGTAGATCCTTGCTCCAGAGACGTTTCACGTCTCCTTGTCGGATTCTGTGGTAATGGTTGTACCAGTAAGTTTGGATGTCCAGCAAGTGAATCATGAAATTGTTCGTAGTTTTTCTTCATTGTGTCAGTCACGAGTGGTATGTTGAGATCTTCGAAATACTTCTGTAAGATGAGGCAAATAGGTCTGCTTTTTCTTTATCATTTCTGGCCCATGAGTTGTCAGATTTACGGAGGGGCGTCTTTGTATTATGGTAATGCAGAATGTTTCTAGTTTGTTACCATAGTTTATTATTGCTTGTCTCTAAGGCAACAAATGCTTTAAATGTAAAAATAAAACAGCCCGAATTAATAAAATGAAATGTATTAATTCCCTTCTTATCTAACGATAAAATTTGTATTCAGAGTCATGATTTGATAGCTGACAAGTTTTTTGTGCTAATATTAACAAAATAAACGAAATATGTTTAATTTGGTGTGAATAAAAATTATTTTTATAAACTAACGCACATCATTAATGATGGTAAAAGTGTTGCCTTCATTGCTTTGTTTATTGTTAATAATACATACGTATCCATACCTCAAAAGGTATTTAGTCATAACTTTAAATAATATAGTGGGTACTCATGGGTGCAGGATAATTTTATTTTTATTGTATTATTACAGTGTTTATAACAAAGTTCAATTTGCCAGGATTATACTCAGATTAAACTATCTTAAGCTAACTATATACAGTAAGAGGAATTATAACTATCGCATACAAAATATATAGGTTTCATTTTTTATGTTTAAAAAATACTTTTTTTTTACTTCTTAAGAGAAGAATGAAAAATGCTGAAAGGATTTAATATAAAACGTAATTTGAAATGACGATCATTCATTATATATTTTTGTCAGTTATTACAGTAAACTTAATTCAAGTTTTTCACAAGATTTTAGAGTTAAAAAAATATCGTTATGTAAGGATTTTTAATTTTAACCTATTACGTGTCATATAAATAGTAGATGGGAGGTAAACCACTTATAGACCAGTGCAGAAGCCTTTGAAAATGCTAAATAGTGAAAACAAATAATAGTAGGATGAAACCCATTGGATAAGGAAGTGAAAATAGCAAAAATGAAAGGAAAAATAATTTACGGGCGATCTGAGGTCGGGGAGTGGAAGGGGGGGAGGTTTTAAAGCCAAATAACGGTTTATCTCGATTTACGGCAAAACTACAAGTCCTATGGAAAAGATAAATAGCAAACTTGTAGGTAATAAAAAGATCTACAACTTTTGCTTTTACAATATTTTCACATAACACCAAAATGTATGTGAAAAATTCAAATAACCAAAGATTTTGATCTTTTACAAAAAAAATTCACGAAATTTGGTGAAAACTTACCTTTTCATATCCCAAACACACTAATTTTTTAAAATTTAAAATATTAATTTTTTTACCTTATTTTAACTTAATATCGAAAAAGCACTCTGATTTTCAATCGAAAATTCTCACTTCAAAATATCTGCTTTTTTAAAAAAGTCGGTTGGGTTTTTGTTCGCTGAAGTTTCTACTTTCAGATGGTATAAAAAAAAAAAATACATTACTATGTAAATGTTCTCAGAAGATGCAAAGAAACCAAAAAAAACTCGAATCCGAAATTTGTTTTTTAATCACTATGTACAATTTTGAGCTATTTATTTAAAATTAATTTCATCTGAATCATTAAGTTCCTCTTCCACATTTTTCAGAACCATGACAATTTGAGCATGAATTTGTGGATTTTAAACCATGTTTTCGGCAGCCACATTTTAAACTGTTACATCCAGTTTCACAACTGCAGCAAATAGTTTTGACTAATATTTCCAGAATTAATTTATTTTCTGTAAATTTGGGCATATTGCCACGTTGATGTTGCTTCCAGTCCCAATCCGTTGCTGTCAGTTCGTTACCCGGCACCTTCTGTGGGTGGGAGATTTGCCAATATGAAAGATGATTTAATTTTTGCCAATTGATATTTTCGAAATCTTGATTGATTCAGTGTTATATTATCATTTTTACATTTATTAATAGAATTGATTAATTGTAATCCATTTTTTCGATATCTTCTTTGTGTGCATCTTTTTTATAAAAAATATTGGCCAAATTTGGCAAATTTTTATGATCTAATAATGAATTTACGATAAATTTGTTTCCTTTTCCAGCAAATCCAGATGTTGTATCGCAACTAAAAAAACAATGCAGAAATGCAAGGAGATTTTTGAAGAATTCATATTTGGAACTATCAGACGTGAAAAATAGATCTTTTACATTTCCAGAACCTGGCTTGAGAAAATATATGTCATGATTATTTGAATTTAATTGATTCAAAAGGACCAAAAGATCAATATCTTGACCCGCAACAATGACAGCTTTATTAGTATCTCTGGCAATTTCTATCGAGGTCTTGTACATTGTACATAATGATTAAAAAACAATTTTCGGATTCAAGTTTTTTTCGTTTCTTTGTATTTTCTGAGAACATTTACTATAGTAATGTATATTTTTTTTAAATCATCAAAATGTAGAAATTTCAATGAACAAAAAGCCAACCGACTTTTTAAAAAAAGCAGATATTTTTATGTGAGAATTTTCTATTGAAAATTAGGGTGCTTTTTCGATATTAAGTCAAAATAAGGTGAAAAAATAAATATTTTAAATAGAAAAATTACTGTGTGTTTGGGACATAAAAAGTTAAGTTTTCACCAAATTACGTGATTTTTTTTTTTAAAGATAAAAATAAAAAACAAAAACTTGGTTATTTGAGTTTTCACATAAATTTTGAGGTTATGTGAAAAAAGTGTAAATACAAAAGTTGTAGATCTTTTTATTACCTACAACTTTAATTTTTCTCCATAGGACTTGCAGTTTTGCCGGAAATCGAGATAAACCGTTTTTACCCTTAAAACCTCCCCCACTTCCACTTCCCGACCTCAGATCGCCCTAAATTATTTTTCCTTTCATTGTTATATTATCTTCCTTTTCCAATGGGTTTCATCCTACTATTATTTTTTTATTATTCAAAAATTATCGACCCTGGTCTATTAGTAATAGTAGACACTGACTAAAAACCTCTTAGGCAACCTCCTGAGTCAGCGATCTTGAAGTGAACGCGTTGCGTAAATAACTAACACCCAAAACCTATAGAAGTGTCCTGCGTATATTATTCGGTAGAAAGAATAATAATTATCTCAACCGGTTTACTATAATAACTATATGGTCAATTCGCGGGCAGGTAGGACATAACCACCGGTCACCGCATCGCTTCGCTTCGCAATTACGTTCGCTTTGAACCGCCCAAGTAGGACGTAGGGTCGGTAACTTGAATATATTTATTAACTCGTATTTCATTTACTGTGTGGATGGTTATAATCAAGAGATATAAGTCGCTGTTATTTAAAACTGATCTGCGCTGATACCTATTTATTCAACACTTGAATAATAAATATTCTAATACCCTTGATTATTGATGTATAAACATAATTAGTAAATTAATCTAAAATAATTTACAAAGCTAAACAATTAATTACATTATACAAATTTGTAATTGATTTAAGTTTGTTATTGGTAACTCCAGAAAGATACCTTCCTACAAATGTGTGATTATTATGGTTTTATTTAATAAAACAAGATTACTTTAGTGCGCATAAACGTTAAAACGCATTCCTATTATATTCAGTCATGATGTAGAACTCAGAGGATATGCTGAGACAGATAACCAATACGAGAAGATGACTGACCAGAGCAAGGTAGGACCTTAGCAAGGTAATTGGGCAAACGATTTATGATTCCATTTGCAAAGGGCGATAACTGGCATCCTATTCCAGCATCAATCTCATTCCAGCTCCATCTTATTATTATTATCTACTCTTCCACTTCGCCAGCTTCGAATTACCACTCTCCACACCGCTACTGAGAAATTATTTTACATCTTTCCATATTATTTTTCGTTTATTTGTAAATTTAATTTTGAATTTAATAGTTATTCTTTTTTTCAACCTACATTATTTAAATACCTATTGTCCATTTAAGTTATTAATATTTAATGATCCTAAATATTGATAATTAATAGCTGTACTAGTTTAACCCGTGTCTTGGATCAGTACATTATACAGACTATTCTGTTTTTAGTATAATGGTAGTAGGGGGGGGGGGGGGTTATGTCCCAGATCACGCACAACCGCCAGATTTTTTTCTCCAATTAAGGGTACCCACTTCACAGAGGCTGATTGAGCCCCAGAAGGATCAACGACCGATTTCCACAGGGCCCAACGATGGGTGTTAACTGATAAAAAAAATGTATCTCTAACAGCCGGATTCGAACCCAGAATTTTGATTTGAACCCCATTCGGCCTAGCGAATCAGCGCTTATAATAATTGAAATATCTGATAGAATTATGTATTTCCTACAAATGAATAGATTTTAATTTTTTTTTTAAATGTGAGTAAAGAAAAAACGAACTGAGCGATTATTGTTAATTTACACAAAGAAATCTTTCCGGATTTCTTGGACTCATAAATATACTATTGTTGTGGTCCTAACAAAAATATTTACACAACTGAACAGAATTTATCACTATTATGTAAATAAATTTATAAAATTTTACTTACATCATTAATTGTCCTTTTTTAGCAGATATCATATATTAGTAGCATTTAATTAATAATCATTTCAATACAAAAAGTGATGTTTTTAAGTTTATTTAAAGATTTTATTTAACAAAAGAACAAAGTCACGAATATTTAATTATATGATCATATTATAATGATAATATTAACATAACAATATACTTTAATCGGAATATTTTGATTCTAATTTTTATTAATAAGTAACGTTAATGCTTTTATTTTTATTTTATTAGGTTATAAACACAGATTTAACTTCATGTGGATATGCAGGGTGCTCCATAAGCGACAGGGAATTTTTATGAAGTTATTGAAAAATCTAATGAGAAAGAAAAAGAAACCTCGTATTACGATTTTGTCAAGAGATCCAGGTTATCTAATCGTCTTATATCAAATTTAATTCAATAAATTTAATATTCGAAATAATAGTTGAGGATGCCTAAATCGACACATTTTGAAATATCACAACCCAAGTTAATATCTAAAGCAAAAGATTTTATTTTTAAACGAAATTAAATGTAGATCTGCTGAGGATTGAAAAATAAATAGTTAATGTGATTTTAAACATAATTTTTTTCGCTACTGGTTTTACCCAATCCTGTCAGACAATGGATTTATTGAACCCAGAGGCCGGGTCACCTTAGCAACATAATCTTGAGACTGGTGCAGCGCCGGTTCGAAGGCTGCAAGAGATAGTTGAGGTTTGATTAAATGAATCTCAACGTTGCACATCTGGCTAGACTAACTTTGTCATCTTAAGGAATCTTCCATTTTGTATGACATAATAAGAGTAGTTGAGGACTTTCAAGAATATAAAAATACTCAGTAAACCCAAGCTATGCTACATGGAGAGGATTTCCTCTGCTTCACGATAGCACGATCGAGTCCTTATCACCTTAAATGGTTTTAGGATGATTCAAATAAATAAAATGAAAACCACAAAATACAAAATCTTAGCTTTGCTAAGTTGAATCGTAAAAAAGAAATACCATAGTTCAAATTAAATGGGTTTTTTTCTTTAAGAATAGAATCAATCCTTTGATTTTTTCCGGTTTTTGTCTTATGCAACCTATAAATTAAATATTTATGGTAAATTAATTACTAGTAAAATAAATAAATAAAGTATAATGCTGATGCGATTGGGCAATATATAACGAATTAACATTTCAACACTGTATGATGCTAAATTAATGAGAAGTTGTGATATTAAAATTCCCGGATAATTTTTTTTTCTTTTCAACTAGAGTCACCACATTGGTTCCTCCCTTACACTGCAACTCTGGATGGGAAGTTTTCGGTACATTTTCAACTGAATAATGAAATGCAGTTTCTGAAGAACACCGACTGGAATCCCCGGCTAGGGTGGAGAGGTGTATGTATATTTTATTATCAATCTGAGCCAAAGGTCAGCCAGCTACGGATAAAGGTCACAGGTAAAGTTTAATTAAATCTGAGGTGCACCGCATGTATGGTAAAAATGTCATTCAATTTTTCATATTTTTTTCAAGCTCATAGTACTTAAAAATATGGACATTATTTGTTGAAGGCTAGTTGAGGACTATGGATTTATCTTAAAATAAATGAACTAAAGAATCACTCGTTTAAAAACTAGTAATGATAACAAATATTTAAGATAACTCAAAATATAACTATCATGTTAATGTTTGATATAATTTAAATGATAAAATAAACGACTTACCGTAGCCGTTTTCGTTTCAAAATTAATCGATTGGTTGGTCAGAATGAAAATAAAAATGAAACACACGCGGTTTTAAAGGGGGTGGATTAAAAACGACAATTTCGCAAATTAAAGCGAAGTAATTGTTTGTCATTTGCTGAGAGTCAACAACTAAACACCATAGATTGGTCTACTTTAATTTCTTCCTGTAATTTCGCCGCAACCAATAAATATTCCAATCACTAATAGTATTTCGAACCGGGTTTCTAGCATATATAGAAAGTGGTGAGGGTTTAAAAATGTTTCCAAAAGGGTCTTGAATGTATTCCATGATGATATCCTATATTGAAAAAAGCAATTCTAATTTTTTTAAATGTCAGTAATATTAAAATTGGAAAATCATATGTATGTATGAAAATTGGCAGACGCGATATATGAAACAAGATGGAGAGGAAGACCTCGGCTTCGATGGAATAATGGTGTGGTTGGTATAGGTCCATGTTGGGGAGGAATTGGATAGTGGCGGTACAGGATCAAGACAATTGGTGGAAGCTGGTACAGGAGGCCAAGACTCGAAATCGAGTTGTAGCGCCGAATGAATGAATGAATTTTGAAAATTTGAACTTTAAAATTTATTTGAAATTCAAAATGAATTTCTGCTAAAAGCCGGACTCCTTTATAATTTTTATAAAGTACGATTTTATTATTTCTATAATTCAAAGTGTAATTAGTGGACTTCTGTTGTCTAATATGTTTGTGTGTACATATTGAAAAAAAAAAAAAAACCATTGTGTCATCAAATATGACCATGGATACACGCAATTTTCGTGTAATTTTTTTTTTTCATGACTTTAAACTTACGCATTCGGTACCCCAAGCTAGAAGAAACATTATTACCGTCAAAACTAACTTTGCATTTAAAAAATGTTATTGGCTTCTGTATTGTGGTCAAAGGCAGGAAGAATTCATTTTTCTTTTCAACCCAGGAGTGAAACTATCACATAAACATCGTACTGCAGGGGTATTGGCATAATGTTAATCGGATGAAACATTGCAATACACCCCAAACTAAGTGAAGAAACTTACAAAATTGAATATGGGTCCTCCCACACCCACCTTATTCGCCAGACTTATCTGCAACGGATTACCATCTGTCCAGAACTTTGGAAAAATTTCTTAAGAGTATGATTTTTGAAAATAATTCTCAGGACAAAAATCCATTTTCAAATTAAACAAATAAGTTGATAGTATGAAAATCAGCGAAAATGTTACTATATAATGTCCCTTGCCATGGAGTAACTTATGTTTAAATTGAATCCATCGATTATAAGCAGGAGAAGAGGAAGGACGGAGGGGTCGACCTGACAGCAATCTGTGTCCCCTATCCTCAGGCCATCCCTCATGCATCAGTAACTCTCTAAGGAGCCGATCCATCAACCAGCTTCTTATGATCTTTTGCATGTGTCGTGTATCTGCTTTACCAAAGGCTGTCTTGTTATTCATATTTCCAGAAGCCTTTATTAAGCTAATTTCTTGTTCCAAAGATTAATTGAGATTTTATCAATTAATTAATGTTGGCTGATGTGGAACTTTAATTTATATCCCACATTGTTTTCTAGTATTTCTTATTATTTTAAAGAAATAATACAAGCCTCTACACTCAAGGGAAGCAGGCATTATGTTTGTAAGAAATCATTCATACATATCCCCACGAATAAAAAATATTGAATTACAATGTCACCATTATTATGAAATATAAGGTTTATCAGTTTATTGCATTGCATTAATAAAATTAATATCGTGCCTAATAGGAATAGTAACCCATATGCAGGAATACTAGCAAAATGTTTAACGTTCAAATTTAACTATTTTTATTTTTGTCAACTGTATTATTACAATACACCTAATAAAATGGCAGTAATAATATATAATGGCAAGTGGATAAACTACCCAGTGGTAGTACTAAAAAAAAATTATACATTTCATTTTTTTTTCTTTCACTGCCACACTATACGAAGTATGGACATTGCGTTATATTATTAAAATCAGGCGTTTCTTATAGTTTGGGAATTAGTCAGCTAATTAATTACCTATGTAAAATAGATTCGAAACTTGAGGGATGTACTTTTTGGTGCCCATAAATTTGAGAGTAATTTTATTTTTTTAGGTAAAAAATATAATAGTTGTTTCTCTTTTCTGATTTGCTTAGTAAATTAAATGATTTCGGAATAGTGAGTGTGTTGTATTCACATTAAATATATAAAACGGTGAAGAAAAATACAATTCTTATTCTCCTTAACTTAACTTATGCTCACCAACTAAAAATTAGTAAATAATTTAAATCTTTGAAACTATTTTAACAATACCACAACAATTGATCCACTTTATTCCAACATACAAAGAAGTTATATAATAGTTTCAAAGATTTTAATTATTTACTAATTTTTAGTTGGTGAGCATAAGTTAAGTTAAGGAGCATAAGGATTGTATTTTTCTTCACCGTTTTCTATACTTATATGCGAATATGACACACTCACTATTCCTAAATCATTTAATTTACCAAGCAAATCAAATAAGAGAAACAACTATTATAATAAATCGATGTTAATTTCCCTGCTTACGATAATATTAAAAGACCGTGTTGTTAAGAATCAAATAGCTCATTTTCGATCTTTGACTACGACACTACACGAACTATATCACTAATACTATTATTAATAATATCAACCAGAAAACCATGGATAATATCATTTGTATGGTAAATATTCAAGCAATATACGGCCCTAACTCGTAAGACATAATTTTCGGTACATGTTTCCAGTTTGATATTGATTTTTAGATCAAATAAAAAATATACTGTTTTTTTTTATTTGTTAAGTAACTTAAATGATTTTGGAATAATGAGAGTGCGATATTCAATATCCTATTCGAGGCCGATAGCACACCGTGTGTGCAATTTATTTCCGAGGTTATAATAGTAATGTTATACTTTTTTTAGTAATGTTTATTAGTAATTGTGTGTGCAATAACAGTAATGTGCAATTATCAGTTATTCTGAGTAAACTAGTCGTCGAAATAAGATTTTTCTTGAACTAATGAAATCTTTAAAGTACAAGAAAACAAAATTTGGCATTGGTTTTTTTCATTATTAAACTTTTTTTTTTACTTAAAAAAAAATTGTTTGCATTATATTCTGTCCTTTATCAATGAAAGGAAAATAACGATTTTATATTATCTATATATTTTTTAAATAAATGTTTATAATTTTTTTTAATGCTGTATTTTCATTTTACCTTACATTGTACAGGTGTTGAATCCCCTCCTCGCAATACAAATTTTCCGAGGAGCGAGCTGCACATTCCGTGTGCAATGATCTTATTTATGTGAATTAACTTACGAATTGGGTGAATTCCATAGTAAACATGTTTTTTTAAATTAAAAATAAATCATGTAAAGAAAAAAATTTCGCTCCTGGGGACCGTGTTTGAAAAAATTCGTCGTTTTGAGTGGGTTAAGAAATAGAAGTAAGAGGGGAAATTGTGCGCAGTAGGTAACTATTTGCATCACTAAAAATTAATTTCAATTTATTTAAACATAGCTCGTTGGTACTGAAACATAGCCTAAGACAAATAATTTAGCCTGTCTCAGTGGCTTTCCGCCAAATCTACTATCTTAATCATTAGGTCTGTATTATTACTCCTGTCGCAGTATACAATTATTCACTAAACAGTTTATAACTATAATCAAAGTCCCTTTCATAAACTCTACATATTTAATCATTTAAATATATTCGGTATGATTTTGATAGAGTAAAGCTGTGTATGTCTGCATTTGTGAGCTAGTAACTGCACACATAGAAGATTTAAGTTAGTTTGTAAAACAATTCTTACATTTTTCCATTCCAAAAACATATAATGTCTTTTCTTTCATGCTATCGGATTTCCATTCAAGTACTTTATTACTGACTTTTTGGACTGTTAGAAATAAGCTTTGTACCATGAGTACGATAGCCAACTTTCTTCTAAATTCCTTCCCTATATAATAAATAAATTATCAGATTACCAAAGGGATCCCCTAATCTAAACATAATTAAAATCTCACAGTTACCCAGCGATATTGATACAAATTCCCTCTCTGAAACTCCTGTTAAATATAGCTGGTTGACCTGGCAAATACATGACTTATTCATTATACCCTTCCAACCGAACCTTCCCATCATAACCAGTTTTCCGATACAATAATTGACCTTATTATTGTCGATTCCTGACAATATTTATATTATCATTACTCGATATTTAGTACCATTGATCTTAATATAATTACTTAAAACAGGTCTCCAAAATCTCAAATCATTAACGTTATATCATATAAATCTACATTTGACATAGTAATACATTCGAGTTAACTAAGTATGTTTCTATACACACACACACACACACACACACATATATATATGTTAAAATTAGACTGAAATAATTATATGAAAAAGAAGGGTTTCGGCCAGAGTAACAACTAACGATTGAACTTATATCTTTATTGATTATATAGCTCGTATATAAACTACATAATGTTTACACAGAA
Source organism: Troilus luridus (assembly GCA_964056705.1). Classification (NCBI taxonomy): domain Eukaryota; kingdom Metazoa; phylum Arthropoda; class Insecta; order Hemiptera; family Pentatomidae; genus Troilus; species Troilus luridus. The sequence goes on from OZ057412.1 coordinate 34,621,987, forward strand.
AGAAAAACAATAGCTTGATTCTCAACCTAAAACTAATCCTACTAGTCTATTAACACACATAACTCCCCCTTCCAGTCCCTGCACAGGAGGAACTATCACAAGAGCAAAAACAAAGAAAAGAAAAGAAACACATACAAAAATTAAAATAAATGTCTATCACATGCACAAGTTAACCTGACTGAGCTGTAGCAGCCGCAGGCGGGACAGGTGATAGAGCATGAGGCACTCGAAGCTCCTCCAGATGAACGGTCCGAACACCAAATGGATAGTGCACATCCCGAATCATATAGAGGTTGTGTTCGCGAACAGTCCATACTTATTCTGTATGGACCCTCGTATCGCGCCGAGGCTTTAGTATGCGCAGTCCGTAACCGTCGATAAATAATCGTACCTAATGGCAGGTAACCCTTGGTATACACCCCGGCCCGAGCGTTAGCTTTGTGCACTCTTGTGGTATTTTCTCGGATTAGTTTCTCGTGCACCATTTGCCACGTAGATATACAAGTGGCTCATGAGTGATGGAGTATGGCACGTAATTCTTCATTATTAACTGGGATGACCCTATACTTCCGCGACTGCCCGAACACAATTTTGATTGGGGACAATCCCGTTGCCGAAAGGATCGAATGATTGTATGCAATTATTGCTCGCGGCATAACGTTATAATGATCGAGATTTCTTCCCAACACCAATAGCCGAAGATGTTCTCCCAGGTTATTGTGTAACCTTTCCACTGCCCCCTGCCCTTTACATAATGGGGAGTATAAAGTCGCCACTTGATCCCCAAATGGGCACACTCTTCGCGAATCAACGAATTATCAAACTCGCGACCACAATCAGAAGTGACGTCTTGGGGTACTACATAAGTCGCACACCATTGGAGGATGCCTTCCCAAACACGCCCTTCGGGGTTTTCTCTGCGATAGGGTAAGTCCTGGTGAGTTTACTAAAAGCGTCCAGAATAGTGAGCCAAGATTGTCCCTCATTGGAATAGATGTCGACTTGCGCCGACCAGAGAGGTTCCATCGCAGTGGGGGTGACGGCCTGTTCTGCCACCGGCGGCTGTCGATCATATATCTGACATACGGCCTATTGATCTATAAAATCTTTCACAGTTCGACCCATCGCTTTCCGAAAGTAGATGTGTTTCAGTCCACGAAATGTCCAGTCGATCCCCCGGTGATTCGTTTTGCCACTGTGGTGATCCCTAATGACCCGCAGCTGTGTTGTGGAATCGGGTACAGTTTCTACTTGCAGAAGGCAACGCACTCGAGAACAGCACACCCCGGTTCGTTCTTGGCAACCACATCCGTTTGATTTTATCAAGGAGAACCTTGAAGCCGACATAAATATGACCACGGCGCCCCGTTACACAAAACTCGTATCGTTCGTCCTCTGTTTCTCCATTCAGTTTTCTGTAATCGACCACTACCCTATATTATTTTTCCGTTTGCGTGTCCTCATCTTTCTATATCTCACCTACCCATAACGGACGATTAATCGGTGAACTACTTGGTCTGATAATTCCCTGGCGCAGGATAGCGTTCAGTTGACCCCTAGTAATTTCCCTCAACGCCTGCGGGTAACGTCTATCTTTGACATACATCTGAATATCCGTTTTTAGTCGGTGGACCGTTTTCCTCGTGGTGCCCAAATTCTCGTTCTCCGTATAGAAGAGGTCTTTATTCCGCTCTACAATATCTTTAATGGGTGCCCTGTCACAATTTACCGCTCCAATTTCGATACCGCCACCGCCGCTCGTAACCGTGATATGATTTGGCATTTTATTTAAGGTGCCAATTTCCCCGATCCGCTGTCAATTTCAACCCAGCTAAAAGCAGAATATCTCCCCCTACAATGAAGTCGTACCCCGGCATTATCGTTCCCACCACGTGAACTTTAACCTCCACATCCCGCCCTGCCAACTCTGACAATTGAAGTGCACCTCCCCCTAGGTCGAACACCGCCCGCTAGCGGTAGCGATAATACACTGACATTGTTTGTGTCTTCCCCATAGTCCTAGTTTCTCGGCCCCTTTTATACTAATTAGGGAATTAGTACTCCCAGTGTCAACTAGGAACCTAACCCCCCTTCCACCCATTCAAGCCACGAGTGTTCGTTCCCCCTTTGTCGCCGCGTTACTAATAATTATCCCCCCCCTTCCTGCCGCATTCCTAGCACCGTGTCAGACTCCGCTGTGCTGCCACGTGACCGGGCCTATTGCAATCATTACACCGGCGCTCCGGTCGTTTCCTCCTCTCTTCAGACCCTCTGCTAGGTCGGTTCTTGGAAGGCCGACTGCTGCGCCTGGACGGACTCTTATAATGTCTTCTTGCGGATCTCACTTCGGTCCATTCGCCCTCACACTTCTCTCGCCCCGCCTTGTTCCTGTTATGCGCGCCCACCAACCCATGGGCACATCCATCGAAATCTCTGTCACGTGATAGAGAACCTGGTCGGTCCATATAATGGTTCAGCTGTGCCTTCAGGAGACCACGTACAAACTGCAATCGCCGGCCGCCTTCCTCTTGACCAAAAGCTTCAATCATTTTCTCCACCCCTCTATTGTAGAGAACTAGAAGTTTTTCTGTGAATTCGCCCTCCGACTAGCCTTGCTTCCACTTCACTTTCTCCAGATAAAATACATCTTCCCCCGGAGTCCAGCCGCCTCCGCCGTACAGCTTCTTCAGTCGGTCTTTCAACGTGTCCTATGAATGCGGTTGTGTCGCCCTGTATAGCATTCAGGATTCGTCGTGTGATACGGCCGACCAATTCCGCTGCCAACATCCCACTTCTGACTCGAATATGGTCCCATTTTCCTGTCGTGATACAATAAGAGTCATAATCTGGTCGGGGCCTTTTATGAAGTGATCCAGATCACCGACCGTACCTGTGAATGGCTCTAATTTGCCGATGACCTCGTGTATAAAGGCAGAATTTCGAGTACGCACCTTTACTAACTCTATTTGCGCAGACTTCTTCGCCTCCGTGAGCTGAGAGATCAATTGCGCATGTTCTTCCGCCGCCTTAGCCAACTGGAATTAGAACTTTGCGCGTTCCTTAATTTGCTCGTCTGATTCACCCATCATACGAGTACTATAACTTCTTAATTTTTAACGAACGTGAACCAACAGAATTCCCTGGTTTCGGCACCAGTTAAAAATAGACTGAAATATTAAAATTTAAAAAAGAAGGGTTTCGGGCAGAGTGGGAGAGGTTATTGTGTACAGAGACTATTGTGTAAGAATTCAATAAAAAAATTAGTATGTCCACTTTTGCAATATTACCAAAAAGTGATATTGTTACAAAATGTTCAAATCGATGATCCAAAATATATTCCGTTACATTATTAATTATTAAACAAATATCACGTTTCACCTCACAAATTACCTTAAATAATTACTGACTTCAATATCGCATATCATTTCTGTTAAAAAGGTCAAATAAGTTAAATCTAAAATTCGTCAATTGCATAAAATAAATAAATTATTTATGAACGAAAAGTGTTCTATAAATAATCGAGTGATATATAATATTAGTGAAATGGTTGGTAATAAACTAACAGCAGTTGTTATTTATAATTTTAAATCTAGTTTATTTTAATAATCCAATATTATAAAACTGTAAGGTTCGTCCAATCTAGTCCGTTTTTATACCCCCTAAACCCGCATAACTGTTAAGTCTGGCACTTACTGTTTAGACAGCGCCGTAACTGTGTTAATGCCTTATTATAAATGTATATCTACTGTTAAACAAAATATTGACGATTAAATAATATTGTGACCAGGTTTATTCAAATTCAATAACGAAGAAATAAAAAAAAACAAAGATCGTTATAAACCAAGTTGTATTACTTCATCAACGAAGAATAACATAGCCAAGCATAGCACCAACTAAAAATGTATCAAGAAACCATTAATCTTAAGAAAAAAAGTGTGGTGCGGCTGTGCCATGGGGACGCCCGTGAGTCGTACGTGACATTTATGTATTCAGGAAAAAATCAAGTAAACAAATAATTATTTACCATTAAATAATTGCCTCAGTCTTATGGTGTTTTATCGTTTCCATTCGATCGCTCTTGAGAAGCCCATTCCAACCGTATACATTTGCTGTATTTGGATTTGTCCTGTCGACGCGTATAGGCCAACATTATGTATTATTTAAAGCATGTGTTTTATTCTAACACCTTATTATATTCACTGTCATTATTTTACACTATTTTTTTATATACCATCGATGTATTTTGACGACAGATGACGATTGAAACCTAAACGAACGTCGTAGCTTCTCCGCGTCAAACCTTATACTGTATGGAAATCTCGAAACGCAGCAAAATTACCTCTAAACGGCAGTGCTAACCCCTCCACCGCGGGTGATGCTTCACAGTCCTCACTTATCGTAATGAATTATTTGATCCTTTAGCTATCCAGTTGTCTAATTGAATTTTGGATGATAGATATGTAGCAGCAACACAAAACTATATCCCCGATTTTGTTACCATTCGTTTTTTTTAATTGCCTCCCACTATTGAAGCAATTTTAAAGACGTATTTACGTCAAAAAGTTAACGAAACTTAATTTTCTAACATTATAAGTTAAAATATTAAATAGCCAAGTAAATTAAAAAAGTACTTCAATTAATATTTATTCAGCATAAAATATGATTATAAAAACTACATTATAAATCTAGTTTATTTTAATAATCCAATATACTAAAAACCTAACGTGAGTCCAACCTTGTCCGTTTTTATATCAACTAAACCTGTATAATCTTCAAGTAATGCAGGTACTGTTAATCGAGCGCCGTAAGTTTTTTATGTCATATACATGTAATTATAAAAAGATAATATGATGATTTAATAATATGCGAATAATAATATTAGCAATATACATATCAATTTGTTAAATAAAATAAAATCCATTACTAAAATAAGATGATAAATCATGATAGATATGTAGCTGCAACACTAAACTGTATCCTCCGATTTGGTTATCATTCGTTTTTTTGAATTGTTTACCACTATTGAAGCAATTTTAAAGACGTATTCACATAAAAAAAAAAAAATATATTCAATACAATGTACTCAGGAAAATGTTGGCTACTCCTTGGCCAAATATAAAATAGACTGAGATAAATAGCCACCCACAAGTAACTATAGTTCACCAGAGAAAGAATTCAAAATGGTGGGCTTCTTATCTCCTTGATCTACATCGATGGAAGAAATTAGCGATAAAAAAAAGAATGTCGTTACAATATGTTAAAGAAAATATAAAAAATTACATTTTGAATTGTATAAATAAGAAAAAGTATGAAAAAAACTCGTAAATTATTATTATTTATTTTTCCATATTATGAATTGTATAATAATTACAGATTTCAATGGAGAAATCTTTCTTTTCTTTGTACGGTTTTTTTTAATCCTTCAACTCATGCTTAATCAATAAGTAGATTTAAATGGCAATCACTAGGAGACGGAGCGAAGAGGACTCGGCAGGTTGTATTGAGCCGTGGCCGGGAGAAAAGTAATTGCTCTCACTTTGACCCTCAGGTACAAAGCAGGCACTCCACCACCTGCGCTACTGACCCCAAAGCTTTTTGTCCAAGCCCTTCCTCAATAGAGCAATCACATATATATTTTGTCGGGTCGATACGCAACTACAAATGCGGTAGGTGCATTTGTAACATATGTTATGAATTAATTAAATTTTGTGCAAGGGAAACAGATGACAATATCCCGCTCATCGGAGCAGGCTCCAATATCGCCGGATCTGCGGATTATAGCCGACTGCCGCACAGTGGAACGAGCGTTAGGAGCGTCTGGACATTCATTAATATCTCCACTTCTGGTTCTCCTAGAATAAGGCTATTGCTACGGTTTTAAAGCTTTTTGAAGGGACTATTTAATTATATGATAAACAGGATCAAACCTTTTAGGATAAACGTGTAAAAATTCTAGATTTAATATTTCGATGTTAGATTATTTAGTATCAAACATTGTACCATTTATTGTACTACGAGAATAGGTACATTACAGTATTCTATGGAAAGACAGATACATAGGTATTAAATAAAGTTACACAAAGGAAAAAGTAACAAATCAAATAATTTAATTATTAAACAAAATTAATAAAATATTTGATAATTACTTTTGTTAGTTAATATACTAGGTATAATTGATGCATCAAAATTATAATAAATGTAAGTGCATATATAAAGTTGTTTTATTTAAATAACGAAATAAAAATTAAATAAATCAAAAATTAAAAACTTGACGATTTGTTGTAGGGACTATTTCACCTATGTGCACCATTACACATATGTCGTTCAAATACCACACGCAAGCTGAGTTTTATTGTTAATACTATTATGTTAGATGAGGGTTGTTCGGATAAATGAATGTAAACAAAAACTGGTAAAAAAAAGAAAACTTGCGAAAAGTAGACGCCAATATCAACAGAAATTATTTTAAATTAATTCTCAAGGCCCATAAAATAAAAAGAAAAAATCATTTTCTCGGAAAATAGCACCTAGTAGCAAAATCCGACCAATGGAAAAAAAACTTCAAACATTCTAGTTATTTACTGTGAAGGTAGTTTTTTGGGCGATTTTGAGCGATTTTCGCAATTGATTATTTAATTTTATCACCCAATTTTCACCGAAAAATCCTAGACGTTTGAAATAATCCCAAGTTTTATTTGCCTAAAATATCTTATTATGGATGTTCTTTTTTCCAGTAGGTGCACGATTAATTTAATGCATTACCTCAAACAGTGGATTGCTTTAAAAATATGAGTTTTTAGAAAAATTTATATTTCAATTAAGAATTTTTTATATAAGATTTGATTTCACAATAAATATATCTATGGATTTTGTTGAGAAGAAGTATAAAGTATAATTTAAAATCAAAATAAAGGACAAATTTAGTTATTAGAGAATTGGCCCAATGTCCAACAAATGCGTTGGTTCGTTCCACTGTGTGCCGTTTCAAACCCCACTAACCTTTGACCTTTAGCAGTCGTCCTCAAGTTCCAGCGATGGAATTCTCTCTCGGGGAAATTTATACTGAACAATATATAAATAATTATGTAAGGGTATATGTGTTTATTTTAACAATATAAAATGTATGTCTATTATTAAAAGTAACATCGATTAATTAATTGTATGTAAAAAAAAATATTTCAGCGATAATCATATCAATGGATTAAATAACATTTATTCCATTAATTAATTTCATATTCTAAGATTAATAACGAAAATATAATTTCCAACATTTGGACTTAATAAATTAAGCCACTACAAATTATATAACCAAGTAAATTAAATAGGTAAAAAGTTAAATAAATGCTTAATTAATAGATAGTTACTGTAAAAAGTGGTTCCAAAAACTAAAATTTTAACTCTAGTTTATTTTAATATGCCATTGTATTAGACGTGCGTTTATTCTTGTCCATTTTTATACCCAATAAACCCGCGTAACCATTAAGTATTGCAGGTACTATTTTTCGAGCGCCGTATATTTTTAATGTCATCAATTTAAAATGCATATCCGTTATAAAAATTACATTGTTTACATCAAAATTTAATTAAATTTAAATACTTAAAAAAAATGAATATTTGTATTGTTAATATAAAAAATTAAATAATATTGTATCGGAATTCACTTGTCATAACGTTTAATGTGAAGGATAAAAGTGTACAAATAATGCTTGTATCTGTTAAATAATAAATGTTTTTGATTTAAATTAATTAAAAATGATTAATTAATAGTTATTTAGCTTAATACAGGATTATACTAACACATTATAAACCTAGTTTACTTTAATAACCCAATATACTAAAAACGTAACTAAAAAAGTGAGTTCAACGTGAGTTTTTATACCCACTAAACCCGCAATCGTTAAGTATGGCAGGTACTGATTTTCGAGTGCCATATCTTTTTAATGTCATCTAAATATAAAATGTATGTATATCTACCATAAAATAATTACATTGTTGATTTAATAATATGCCAAAAAAATATATTGGTAATGTATATAAATTTCGATAGATTAAATAAAATAAGATAAATCTATTTTTCTAAAATTGATAATGAAAACATAATTTGATAACATTTTAAGGTAAAATGATAAATAAACAAATAAGTTACGTAGGTATAAAATTAAACAGGTACTTACATGAATAGATATTTAATATAATCCTTGATTATTTAAACTATATTATAATTCTAAATTATAATTTTAATAAGCTATTGAAAGAAAAACGTCTGTCCAGCCTTGTCCGTATGTCCACTAAATCCGCATAACCGTTAAGTATTGCACGTAGTGTTTAGAGAGCACCGTGATGTTATCAATATGAAATGTGTCTATTATAAAAAATGACATTTTTGATAAAATAATTTGCCAAAAAATATATATTAGCCATACCCATATAAATGGATTAGATGTCATTTATTCTATTAATAAGATATAATAAATTTCTTATAATTAAAATTAATTTCTAGCATTTAAGGTAAAAAAATTAAACAATCAACTAAATCTAATTGGTACAAAGTGAACTAAGTATTTAAATTAATAGTTACTTGATACAGTGGAAGATTATAAAAGCTGTATTATATATCTAAATGATTTAATAATTTGTCCAAAACATATATTTTTAATACGCAATTGAGCGTATTAGATAGTAATTAGCTCTATCTTAGCTTTTTGAATCCTAAAATACCAATAATAATAAAAAATTAAAAATTGTTCTTTTTTTCTTTAAAAATAATTAAGTAGGTACAAGATTAAGTAACTTAATACGAAAATCACTTGTCTAAACATGTAATCGTAAAAGATATAAGTGTGAATAATTTAATATTTATTCAAACCGATGTTATCAGGATAAGATTGTTGAATAAAACTAAAACGTTTACGGTTAATAGTCAAAAGAAAAGTATAAATAAATTTTCTTCAATAATTATTAATTGGCCTTATATGAGTAAATATGGAGAAGGAAATAGTACGAGTGGAGGTCTTCAACTAATTATTAAAAACCGATTTTTCGGCCCACGCTGTAGGTCTTTATATATAATATTCTAGATAATAGATTATTCAAGACACAAAAGAAAAGAAAATAATTGAAAGGGACAAAAAAATAGTATATAAAAATGAAAATTTGGAATCAAAAAGATATAAAAAGTAATATAATAAATTAGTTAAAAAAAAATAATAAAGTATAATTAATTAAATCAATAATGACAATGTAAAGTTAAAATAATCATAACAATCTAATATCCCGTAGTTAAAATAAATGAATGACATAATACAATAGATGCAATAAAACTTCAAAATATAAATTATATATATATAAATATATATATATATAACTTAAAGGCTTCACCACTCCAAAGCATAAAAAAAAGAAGGTTAAGGCACAAATAACACACTTGAAGGCTGGTTAAACACTGACTTTATTCCTCTTATAATTCTCTATATATAGTATTTACAATGTTTGTTTATCAGAGTTTGGTATTAGTAGATATACAGCTCTTAGTCTCATCTTAACTCCCCCCTGCCAGTTTACGAACATCTTCGTAAACTCTAAAAAAAAACAAAAAAATACTGGTACAACAACATAGTATACGCTAAACTCAATCGTCACAAATAAACAAATTCTACAACTTACAAAACCAACTTAATACTATCTTACTCTATAGCATCACTGGATATATACAATATAAGGCTTATACCTAAACTGTATTTACAATGACAAGGAAGCTCTACCAAAAACAAAACATACAAAAGATAAAAAAAATTATATACTTCTATATATCGCTAAATTCCTAAAACTACATAGAAAAAGAGAAAAAAAAAAAATATCCAATAATAAACTGAAATAAATACAATTTTATGATCGGCCCTCCCCTGCCGGAACCTTAAGTTGTTCAATATGAACGGTTCTCCGTTTCCTGGGCTCAACCAGACTCTGAATCGTGACAAGATTATGCTCCCTAATCGTAATCACTTTGAATGGACCCTCATACCTGAGGACCTCCTTCGCACGATTCGACAAGATCTTTCTATACACAATAGTGCCTATTTTAATCGTACCCATGACATCTCTTACTCCCTCGTTCTCACGCGCCACTCTCCTACTCTTCTCTGCGGCCATTCGTCCGTGTGCTTTGCCCCAATGTCTCTTGAGCTCTACTCTGTTTGTGTTTAATTGCTCGGCCATGCCCTCGTCCACAACCGTCTCCTCCTCGTTTCTCCTTCGTGCGCGTAACCCGAAAAGAGCTTCGAAAGGGGAAAACCCGGTGCCCATATGTATGGAATGGTTATATGCCGCTATTGCTCGGGGCATCGCCTCATCCGCTTCTAACCCTTTATCCGCATGAAATACTCGGAGATGTTCCCCCAACGTATTATGGAGACGTTCAATCCCTCCCCTACTTTTCGGATGTCCGGGCGTGTTCCAATGCCACTCGATTCCCAATCTTTGCATCTCCTGTCGCAAGAGCGTGTTATCGAACTCTCTGCCCCCATCCGAGGAGATCATGTCTGGCACCCCATAACACTGGTACCACGTCTGTAGAGCGCCAATCACCGCCGCCGCCGACTTTTCTTTTACTGGGTGGGCCATGGCCACTTTACTAAACGTATCTAATATTGTTACCCATTTAAACCCTCTCCACGTAAAGGTGTCTATTTGAAGGTCTGTCAGCGGTACCGTGGGTGTCCGCGTCTCAGTTTGTAATCCTACGGGAGGGTGGCGGTCATATTTGGCCGTATGGCAAATGTGGCAATCCCTTATTATTTCTTCTACCGTCTTCCGCATCCCTACCCAGTAATACTTTCTCTTTAAAGCCGCCAACGTCTCATTGATACCCCTGTGGTTCGTCTTGCCTTGATGATAGGCCGTGGTTACCTCCTTTTGTTGGTCCTGATCCCGAATGGTCTCCACCATCAATCGGCATCGGATGAACATCCTATCGATCCCTATTTTCTCGAGGCGCCATAAGTTGCGTATCTTATCCCACACCGTCGCATTGCCCACATACAGGTAATGGGTCGCTCCCGCCTTAGAGGCATCCTTCAGCACACGACACATTTGCTCTTCCTGAACTCCAGGTTGTGACCAGATGGTGATGACGGAATGTTTGTCATACTTAGAAAACTCCATTTTCACGAGCCCCGTAGTCCTTGTTTTCCAGATGACCTGCCGGGACTTGTTGTTGACTATGTCATCGATTTCCTCCATCTCAACCGGTCTCTCATTTCCTGACTCGTCCTCCGAGGACTCCTCATTGCGTTGGAGGTCGTCCACGCGTCCTCCTTCTCCGTCTGGTGTCCATTCCCGTACAAACCTTTGCAACTCCTCCGACGCTTCTGCACCCTCCGTCTCCATCATATTGACCTGTAATGCACGAGAGAGCCAGTCCGCTACCACATTGTCTTTCCCCGGCTTATACACCACTTCCAGGTTGTACTGGCTAAGGATCTCCTTCCATCTTGTTACCCGAGCTGAAGATTCCTTCAGATTACCCACCCAGAGCAACGGACGGTGGTCTGTATGTACCTTGAATTTCCTACCAAATACGTATGGTCGAAAGTGCTGCACCGCCCATATGATTCCTAACAATTCCCGCTCTAGTGCGCTGTAACGAGATTCCGCATCTGTGAGTCTCCTACTCGCGTATGCTACGGGTCGTTCTCCCTTTTCACTTTCCTGGGATAAAACCGCCCCCAGTGCATATTCGCTGGCGTCTGTGGTGATCGCAAATGGTTTCCCGAAGTCTGGGAACGCCAGAATTGGTTCAGTTTGTAACTGTAGCATGCACCTTCTGATCTTGGCTTCAATTTCTGGCGTCATCTTAACTGTGCGCCCCTTTCGCAGCAGTTCGTTCAAAGGAACCAAGTTCTCCGCCATCTCCGGTACAAAACGTCGGTAGTAGTTGAGTGTCCCCAATAATCTCCTGATCCCCTTCACATCGCTCGGCATCGCCATCTTCCCTATTGCTTCCACTTTTCTTCCATCTGGTCGTACCCCCTCCCCCGAAATCACATGTCCCAGAAAATTAATCTCCTCTTGTCCCAGAGTCGATTTTTCTCGCGATAACTTGAGCCCGAATTGCCGGATTCTCGTGAACACCTGTCGCAAATCCTCCAGATGACCCTCCTCTGTCCTACTAAATACCAGGAGATCATCCATGTAGACCTGGCACATGTTCTCATCCAGTCCCCGCAAGAATTCGTCCATCAGTCTTTGAAAGGTGATGGGCGCATTTTTCAGCCCAAACGGCATACGGGTGAATTCATAATGCCCCCTCTCGAATGTAAACGCGGTTTTGGCCTGGTCCCTGGGGTGCATCCGGATCTGATGATATCCTGATTTTAGATCGAGCGTACTAAAGATTGAGGCTCCACCTAGCCGGTCCAAAATATCCTCTAACCTGGGAATGGGGTATTTTTCGTCGCGCGTATTTTCGTTCAGTTGCCGAAAATCGACTACTACCCTATAGCGCTCCCTAGATTCCCCAGCAACCGGTTTCTTCTTAACGGCCCATAGTAGGCTATTAAACGGCGACTTGCTATCCACAATGATTCCTTGCCGCTTTAGCTCTTCAATCTCCTCGCGGATGTGTCCTCTTAACGCTTGTGGGTACCTCCGCTCCTTTACATAGGTGACCTTCTCCGACTTCAGATGGATCTCATGAAGCGTCTCCCCCGTCGCGCTCAGTGGATCTCCCTCGCGAAAAAATATATCACCGAATTCCTCCCTTACGGCCTGTCTCCAATCTGCACCCTTGGCAATTACTCCAACGCACCTAACACCCCCTTTCACATCCTGCACCGTTTTATATTTCCTGTTCCCGATCCGGACTGCCCACTGACCCCCTGTACTACGAGCTCTCAACCCTAATTTGCTAAATGCATCGCATCCCAAAATCCCCCCATACTCCCGCGGCATGATTTCCACAACATGCAGCGTCAACACCTCTCCCTTCTTTCCCCACCTATCTAGGGCTAAATCGATTTCCCCTTCTATCGTACAGGGCCCACTCAAAGTGACCACTTTACACTGACATGGCCTAATGTCTGGCTGACTCTTCCCCTTAAACAATACCTTTAACTGGTCCTTACCCACCAGTGTACAAGAACTCCCTGTGTCCACTAAACACCTCCACCCTCTATAAAACTCAATAACAGGCAACCTGTCACCCTTTTTTCCCGCACTATTCACAAAAAAAAGGTTGCCCCTCCGTTTACACCATCCTCATTCCCTTCTTACCTGCTCGGCACGCCTCCCTGTGCTCCGTTGCTTGCTCCTTCCTCCGGGAGTTCCTCTGCCACTAGGTTCGCTGCCTTCCGTCTCAGACCCTGAGGTCTCCGAGGATCTCGCAGATTCCGATACTATCCTGTTCCTCCGTCCCAGTCTGTGAGCATTGATCTCCATCGGTTCACCTCTATCGTGCTCTCTGCGCCGTATATATGGGCATTGTCTGGCCATATGTCCCTCACCTTGGCACTCGAAGCACCTCGTACGTGGACACTGAGCTACCAAGTGCCCTGTTTTGCCGCATTCGTGGCACCTCCTTTCCTCTCTTCTCCCATTCTTCCTCTCAACAATTTGCCTTCTTTCTCTCGGTGGCTTCTCTCTTCTCACAAACTCTCCCTCTCTTCTTCTTCCCGGCTCCTGCCTGAATCTGCTTCTGCCTGTTTCGTTCCTCCGGTACGACACCCTATTCCACCCTGGTTCTATCACTTCCTTCTCTTCCTCGTCTCGAGCACTCGCGTCTACCATCTCTTGCGCACACTCCATAAATGTTCTCTCTCTGGGTAGACCGTCCTTCTTTCCAGTGTCCCTAGCCAGTTGCACCTTCAGGACAGTGGTCATAAATAGCATCCACGCTTCAACCGCACCGGTGTCCATTACTTCTCTCAACTTCTCGTTTATCTTATTCAACTTAGCGAGAAGTCCTGCCGCATACTGTCCATTAGATTGGTTTGTTCATTTCATCTCCCGAAACATCTGCAACATGTCCTCTTCTGGGGCCCATCGCCCCCCTCCGTAAGCCTTTTTTAATCTCTCTTTGATTACCTGCCACGAGGTATCCTCATCCGCTTGGATCAGATTTAACACACTCCTTCTGACCCTCCGTGCTAAAGCTACTCGTAGCCTTTTGGCATCCGCTTCCTCCAAAAAGTCCGCTGCAACCTGAGACTGAATACTGCTCATGATGCCGTCGCCGCCCTTGAGAAAGTGATTTAATTCACCTATGTCTCCATTGAATTTCTCAAGGTCCGATATCTCCCTTCTCAGATCTTGTGCATTTGCCTTCCTTAGCTTCATTTTTTCCAATTCGTTAGTCTCCTGCGCTATTCTGTTTGCCTCCTGCGCCGCTAGGTCTGCCCTCGCCATTGCTAGAGTTGTTGACGGCAATGGCGGAAACTCGGGATTCACCTGTTCAGTCTGCGGAGGCTCCAACGTTAGCGTTGCTGGCCTAAGGATTTCTCTTTGCTCATTCATATTAGTATACTTATCTTCAAACCAAAAGAACTAAATAAAATAAAACTAGAGACAGAGAAAAAAAAAGTCTTAGAAAAAAAAACTCACTAAACTGCAAAAACGTTCCCGGGTTTCGGCACCACTTAAAGGCTTCACCACTCCAAAGCATAAAAAAAAGAAGGTTAAGGCACAAATAACACACTTGAAGGCTGGTTAAACACTGACTTTATTCCTCTTATAATTCTCTATATATAGTATTTACAATGTTTGTTTATCAGAGTTTGGTATTAGTAGATATACAGCTCTTAGTCTCATCTTAACTTATATATATATATATATATATATATATATATATACATATAATTATTTTGTACATCCCGCGACCGTTTTTTCCACTATAAATAACTTATAATGAATAATATACCCATTTAAATTAATACCCAGTTAATATAAAGCGTGCTATTCTACCTATCCTACAAATTTATTTGTAACTTTATTCGAAATTATATTTTGCGCAACTGTGATTGCGCATTGTTTCAAGTTCATTTTATAATCTTGAAATCCTTCTATTCATGAATTAATAATATTTATAAAAATATATAAGCTGTGCACGTAACAATAAATTATACAACATTTAACTCTAACTTATCTGTATCTGTTTAATAGTGTCATAAAATGAATGTCATTAAATTAAATTTAGGTCAGTTAAATATAATTATATATTAAATATATATATATACAATTCAATATATCATTATATTGTATCGTAGAATGAATATCAGTATATATTGAGGTGTAACGGAATCACTTTACTTTCATTTTGTATTAACGATTCAAATTCTTTAATAACAACATTTTTCACGTTTAGCCTCTATGTTCAGTGGCATCTACATAATTACTGTAACCGATATTCGTCATAAACTTCCCTATGCAATTTAATTAAGTTATGTCCTTATTAGAGAATTCATTTTTAAAGTATAATTATATAATTTTTAAACATTCACTTAACGGATTTAATTATTTATTAATTATGAAGTTAAACTATTTATTGGTAAAGTTATTTTATTCATCTACATTTTTATTTAATTAGCAACTATTTTTATTTACCTTGTTCTTAAAAATTAAGTTATTTAATATAACCAATATTACTTCTTGAGTAGCATCATCATATTCATTCCACTGATAATGAGAATTAAATTATTATAGCATACTCTTTCGGGATTATTTCAAAATATTTGTTTTTGGAAATTGTAGGGAACCGAGTTGGTCTTATGGAACCACTTTTTGGTTATAGCTTAAAAAAATAGTTGAAATTAATATAAAGACCCTAGCAGTCAAAAGAGCGTTTTTTGCAAAAATTAAATCACTTAAAGAACAAGTTTTTAGGAAGCACTGAGATAAAACTTCAATCACAAACAAGCTCAAAACATTTGAAAGAAAGCTTCTTATAAAATTGAATGTATAAAGGCTGTGAGCTATGAAATATATTCTTTGTATAATTATATCCTTGTGATCCATTTTATTATTGATTCTTTAGAATTTTATGTATAGATATAATTAATTTTACTAAGCTTTTCTTAAACTATTTATAAATAAAATAATTTATATATTTTTGACTTTATTATTTTGATATATCATATTTTTTTTCCCTTCGTTTTGGCCAACTAGGGACCACGTGCCAATTTCAATTCCTTCTCATTTGCTACTTTCTTTTTCTCCAATACTCTCTCATCTTTTCACCATGTCTCTTGTTTCTTTCTTTTGTGCATGGTCTTTTATTGTTTGCACCCTGGAATCTCAAGCATATATTATATTTTATTTTTATTACATTTAGTATTTATATTTTTACCCTAATGCCTTTCGGTTATGTATCTATTATTTGTAATAAGAGAGTTAAAAAAAAAAGTTAAATAAAATATCATAATACCCTTCCTATTGTTGTCGATTAAGTTTTTAGTCCCTCAGCCGCCCTGTTTAACTTCATGTATAGGATCTTAAGTCAAATTATAGATATCATCTGTTATATCTTGTAATTTTCTGTGTAATATTATAAATTTAAAAATATAAAAAATAATCTTTTATTTTTGTATTTTTTTATAATTGATAAAATTAAGGGGATGACATATTTTTAATTTAATTAGATATTTGAATGTTAAATCAAATTTGATAATAATATGATTATTATTAAACATGATAGCATATGGGATGTTTATTCGTAAATATCATTGATAGAATTGCTAACGATGACCAGTACTCATCACAACTTTGTACCGACTGTAATCTCCTACTATTAATTATTATGGAAAACTTTAGGTCATACAAATAAACATTAATTTTAAAACTCTGTAATACCTTTTTTTAAATATGGTATCGTTATTGAAATCATTATTTCTTCGTCGTGTGAAACAATAACTTATATCATGTTTCCTTTTATCTTGATTTGATTGACTTGTTTCATAATTTCCGTTATGTTTTTCTTACGAAAATTGGGCCTAAAAACGGAACCAGATTTTTTTTGTCCTTCGAAAAGAGCAATAAACATATACCCTTTCCGCCGAAGCTGGACTCACATCACGACTCTATCTCGAAAGCAGCTGAAGAAATGGGCCCGGGGAATTTAGTAAATGGAGTGTAAAAACGGAGAGCAGTTTGTTTTCGTTTCCAGACTATTTGGGCTGATTCCCATCGGCTAGGACCTGACGGACTGCCCTTCTTATCTCCCTTATCTCCAGCAGGCGTAGATACCGTCCTAAGTTTGATATGTTAGCATAACAACGCATATCTCATTTATTCCGATATGCGATATCCAAGTTCCGAATATTGAATCAGGAGTTTCTTTCTGATAATTATTTAGGTATGTAATATTATAGTAGTATAATAGTATGGAGTATTATAGTAGTATAGAGTATTTATAACAGTATTTTAATTTAGAAAATACTAGTATAAATACTATTCAAATAAACATGATTTTATGATACAATCTTCTATGAATATTAAAATAAATATGATTTTATATATAATTATTCAGTCAATACATATTCATCAACACTTTATGAAGTTCCTATTCCTTCTTCTTTCATGAGAATGCTATTAGAAAATTTAAAAGACATTTTAAATATCTTGGTGAGTGGACAGAACCCAATTTTGATGAGAAAGAAGCATTTTATCAAGCTTGAATGAAATGGAAATAGCATACCAACTCACCAAGGATAATTACAACAAAAAATGAATGACGTTGAATGCAAAACTCAGGCATTATTGCACTGTTTTACGACCGGAGGTACATATGCTGCAGAATGCCTAACTACGAATAAGAAAGGCCTGGTAAAAAAATTGGAAATCAAAGAAATAAAGATCCTAAGTAAAATCCTTGGGCCAATTAAAGACCAAGGTGAATACAGACGACGGCATAACAGTGAGCTGTACACGCATGTTCCAGAAATATCGGATGCTATGAGAAAAAGGAGAATAGCGTTTTATGGCCACTTAGAAAAATGAAACCCACAAGACTGACTTGGATAAAGAAAGAAAGGTTTTCAAGAAAAACCAGAGTTAAAGGCAGGACAGAAGAAAGAAGGAAGCAGCACCGGTGACGAATGAGGGAGTACTGGGCCGATGTCGAGAAGAAAAAGACAGTTGAAATGACGTGGTAAGTAGGCTAATATGAATATATATATATTTATATGAATATATATATATATATATATATATATATATATATATATATATATATATATATATATAACATAAAAGTTAGTAACACTGTCCATTGGTTCCGTAACCTAACAACTTTGAAATTTCTGGAATGCGCTCCACAATTTCGCTCTGTGTTATCCTCTAAATTCCCTGGTTGATTCGTTTAGGACCGAATATTTCTCATTCAATGTCCGTAAGGACGCAATACCTTAAGACTGTTCATCCTTTTTAAGTTAGTGGGCAAGCTTTATACCTATCTAGAAAGTTTGTTGGTTATATAGTTTCATTAATTCTAGCCTAAATATAAATTTCTTATATAAACGTTTTTTAAAGTGTACAAGGACTTCAATACAAATTGGTAGGTCCATTTTGTGAGAATTATAAAAATTTGTAAAATCGGTTTTACTAAAATACATATTCTCAGTAAAATAAGAAATTTTGCTTTTATTAGGACAACATTTTTCTTTAACTGGATTTATTAACTCATTTTATTCTACAGTCTTACTTGTAAAATAAAATACGACATTGAAGTGAATATTTCACTGACTATTTACAAAACTATTCTCATTTAATTTTTCAATAAAAATGTAACAGTAGTTACATTCAAATGAAGTAACTTATATATATATATATATATATATATATATATATATATATATATATATATATATATATATTATATATATAAATATATATATAGATAGATATATTCATATAGCATACACACATAGACTAATATTGAAGATTTGATTATTTGTATGTAATCATAAATCTTAATACTCCTATTTGGAAAAGTTACAAAAACACTATTTTTATTTGTAATTGTTCGATGTTATTAGTTTTATTTGTTATCGATTATAATAATACAAGTTTTATATTTATTTAATTTGTTTACACTTTGCTTTGTAAGAATAAAATAATAGTATTTTATATACGTTATTTCAGAAATTATACAAATGCCATTTGGCGCAAGAATAAAATCAGGATTAATATTTATCTGTGAACTATCGATTACAGACGAGGCGATGTGAAACGTGCCCCAAGTCTCCTAACTGGTTTTGTGACCGCAAGCCACCGAATCGGGCCAACTTAGTTCAACCAAGTTCGCTAATATCGTGGGTCATGAAATCTCGATACATCGGGGATTTATTAATTAGAATACCGATATTTCAGTTTGCAAACACTCAGGCACAAATGCAAATAGAAAATTGAATAGGCATAACCTGCAATGTTTTACTAAGGTAAATTGACATACGAAGATCGTTCATTTGGTAGAACTGGGATATTATTATTTATATACATTTATCTAATTTCCTCCTACATATTTTTTTTTCGTTGTTGAACAGGCCCATAGATATAACAAATATTTTTTCTAATCATAATTACATTTTTCGTTTGTCGTGTTCGGTCACGGTTCAGGGAAATTCTATATCTACCAATCTCTTGCAAGGTCAGGCACAATATGCTTCTCCATCTCCGTTGTTTACTTCACAAACATGAATAGAACGGAAATAAGTTTTTGTTTACAATACGTGAACAATTACATAGTTACAAAATCCTTTCTAGAAGACTGACAGAGAACAAACTTGAAAAAAATTAAAAAACGGAATATTTCAATCTGTAAAAATACTACCCATAGTAATAGAACTAGACATCATTAATTCAAAACATAAATTTTGTCCAAAAATCTGAAAGCCCGCCTGCTGAAATAATAAACTCAAATGTTTTTTATCATAACTATTATAAGCATTAAAGTTATAACTATACAAAATTGATTTAACAATCATTACTAAAATAAGTCTTGAGGAGTATGTAGTAATTTGGGTTAAGTATAAACTCAAGGTTAAATTTATGATATTTATTATTATTCAAGTCTTTCAAGCTAGAAAGTATTTCTAGATGTGATTCATTTAAAGTTTATTTGATTATTATATATGAAATAGTGGTTGAAAGAAAATATGAGAAACGTCATAAGATATAATAAAATAATTTTATTGCATCCCTTTTGTTTATTGGATAGCTGTAAAATTGATCTCATTCCATCTCTACCTTAATTATTTTTAGTCCAAAATGGTGTTTACCACATAATAAAACTTAATTCAAAAGTACTCCTTTGAATGAATGCTCTTTCCGGAAAAATAATAGACATTAATTCATCTACTTATTGAAGTTGTCTCTTACTATATTATATCTATGGTTAACTTATTGTTTCCTAAAATGTCAGATGAAATTATTTTATCTTTGATATGCATTTTTACAATTTACAATTTTTAAATATTGTTAAAAATATGTCAGCAAACATCAATCACAATCTCTCTGTTAATATAACCTCAAATAAACAGTAGTCTATAAGCTAACGATGAAGGAAGTCTCTGTTACAATGTTTATGATAAAATGATGGCGTGCATAAGCTCCCTCTATCAGAGAGCGAGTAAAAGCGCAGTCTCGCTGACGTTGTAAGTTTCCTTATACTCCTAAGATAATTTTTTCACGGCATTTTAATATCTCCAAGTATAAATAAACAAAACAGGCTGCCTATGGCTGCAGATGTACCCAGTCTGGTGTGTTCCTTCAGCGAGAACGGTTGACACTTTTTTGTTCGGCTGATCAGATGCTAGAGAAGATGTCCTCGAAATATTTCAAGATCGACATATATTTCTTAAAAGGCGACGGAAATGTGGGCCTTTCCTTCAATTCTTTCATGTTCATTCCGACGGATAGTTTTCCTGCAATAAAGCTCGGAGCGATCTACTACTTTCGGATCACCAAGAAGGGAGAACCCAGTACTTCATACTCAGGTAGACAGATGGGTTCATTGATTTTTAAAAGCGATAATTTGGAAAGGATGAGTGACATTTTTCCAGATGCCGTGAGAGGGCTGTTGTTTGCCGCAGCCGAAGTATTCTCCCAATCCTTCCCATGGACTCGCGGGACGCAGAAGGTGATGAAGCGCCACGGGTATCCTGTGTTGGTGAGGGTTCTAATCGGTGACCGTGTCCTGGATGAATGGAGGATGGTCTCAGAGGATCTGACTTGCAAACCAGAAAATTAATTTAATTAATGGATCTGATATGAGGATATATAATTTTATATGCTACCCGTGGAGTTATAATGCATTTACAAAGTGGCCAGCAAGTCATTGGGGTTGGCCACTCCTGGTGTAAACTAGATCTTAGAAATATACTCTAATAATTTACGATAGCTCACTATGACCTCATCTTCAGAACGTTGATGCTTAATTTGTTAATGAAGTGAAGTATGTTATTTTTTTTAAGCTTCTTTGTGATAAGCAAAAAATAGCTTTGTTATAATTAAGCAAAATTAATATTAATATGTAATTGTGAAGATAAGTCTGGTTGGATTCACTACGAATTGAGTATTGTTCCATACTTAAAACACTGTCACTATGTATTTATATAAAAAAATAATATTAATTAATTACTAAATTAATAAAAATGTAATCTACATTTTACATGAGTACTTGGTTGTATATTTTGCACACACGTTCAATTTAAACATCGAATAAATCAAATTTAATTATACGAATCAATAAATTTGAAAATAACAAGTATAAATGAAATTGTGTACTACCAGAAAACATCAGTATGTATAGGACATTTTTATATTTATATTATATTTTGTATATATCTATCTATCTATCTATCTATCTATATATATATATATATATATATATATATATATATATATATATATATATATATATATATATATAATATTGAAAATTATTTCAAAGATTAAAAACAATTTCAATAGGCTGCTCTAATATTGATTTATACTAATAAACTAATTTGGGTTGTATTAATAATTGTATTAATAGTAATTACAAAATGTAAATTCCACATTTTATACATTTATTTATTTATTTTTAAACTGCTTTTTTATCACTTTATTTTATTACGTTTCGATACCATAATTGTATTTTATTTATATATCCATTAACATTTAATAATTTATTTTTAATTTTTAATTCGTATCTTTGAGCTCATTTGTTCACACCATAACATTTGTTTTGTAAATTTAATTAAAATATATAATGCTATATTTTAAATGTTTTAACTGTATAGTGCAATTACAAGTTATACAATTTTGATAAAACAGGATAATTTTATTTTGATAAACTTTTCCATAAGGTTACTGGTCAATAAAAAAAATAGTTAAAAATATAAATTAAAAGAAAAATGGTGTATGATTTGTTATTATACTGAAATAAAATCCGATTAGCCATGAATGATATACTAAACTGAATAAAATATATTTAAATGAATGTAATAAATACTACCAACCCTTTAAAAATACTGGATTAGTAGATAATCAAAAAAGTAATATCTCTACCGCTTTTTTTCTATTCTCTATATATCTTACAATGCATATCGGACTTTATTAGAAAAATAAATATGAATTTACGAATTAAGGGAAACGACTGCTACAAAAACCAGGTCACGTAAGCAGGTGGCAATAGAAGCTTGGCGGGGTGAAGATAATTGCAGAAGGATACTAAAAAAGGGCATTCGATAAGAACAGACTAGAGAGGACAGAGGATTTGACTGCAGAGATTCCATCAGAGAGGATGGAAAATCCGGTAAGTGCCCTTACCACAGACCTGCCTGACGAAGAACAAAATATGTATCACTTTTTAAATACCAGATAAAACGCTCCTTATTTTGTCACAAATAAAACCATCCATAATGACCTGAACGTTCCATATGTTACCGATTTAGCCCATTCCAGCCATTCCATAATAAACTCCAGGCCCATCCAAACCCACTAGTTTCCATCCTTGGTTCCAATTCCATCCCGGACAATCCTCCTAGGCGTCTGAAGAGAAGATGGCCTCGAGACCTTCTTTAATAGAAATGTAATTAGAGTGCTGCCAATGGGTAGTGCCTCTACACGTCCTTTCATGCATTTATTTATTCATACAGCCTTTGTACTAGATTTATATATTACAGTTGTACAATTCAATAAAATAATTAAAAAAAAAAAAAAAAAATACCAGATAAGTGTATTTTTAATATATATACTTATATTGTGGCAATAACCTATTCATATGTATAATTAATAGTATTTTCTCATTTTATTTATTAATGTTACTCAAAATAAGTAATTCTTTTTGTTTTAATACATCTGAATCTCCATATTCATTACTACATTATTGGTAATTCTATTAAGGTATTAATTTCGGCTGGTTAGTAAATAGGTAAACACACAGCCAACTTTTGTAAAATAATCCAATCTAAAATAGTTATGGACATTTAAATAAATAATAATTTTGAGCAATTATCTTCAATGATGACTCATGGTTTTCCAAAATAAACAAATAAGATAAATAGCTTCTTAAAGGACAGAACATTGCCTTTATAAATAAACAAAAATGTATTAAAAAAACAAAATGAAGGAATTTATCAGTGATATTAATAAATCATATATATTTTTTATATTGAATACTTTTTTACTCACTAAAAAATGAGTACTGGTACTAAATATAACATATACAGTTTAGACTTTTTTTAAAACTGTAATGTAAATTAATGTTTTATGGCAGAGTTATAATTACATTCAGAAACATCGATAATGCTTTGAATTAAAACAACGCCATGTAACTTGACGTAAAGCTATAGCAAACATGATAATAATTTGGTGGTGGCTGTAGGGAGAGCCTTTATGGTTTTATTGTTGGATATTATGGTTGATTGAAATGTAGCCGAGACAAATGGACGTGGACTAATTGCTGGGACCGGAGAACTTGACGCGGACCAACTTCAACGACAGTAACAAATGAACTTGCCGACCCGATGGAATTCGTGTCAGTTGCTAGTGCCATCGGGAATCTATTATTGCTTGTATTCCCTCCCCCCGTCCCATCGCTTCGGCTTAACTCTCCCCCTTTCATATTTCAATTCCCGAAAAAAAGTTCAGGCATATATAAAAAAAAATTAAATTCCTTAATGGGGTATGATATTATCAATAAATAATTTGGTAGTTATTCCGCAGGTTGTCGCTTCGAACTGAGTCACAACAAGTGTTAACTTTTCATTCGTTTCCCTTTTAATATTTTCCAAAAATACAAGTTTTCATGAGCTTTAGTATGGAAAAGAGAATGTGATTATGGGATGTGCATATTTCGGTAATCATTTTATCTATAAATGAACATTCCAACTAATATATGTCATTTGTACTTCGCAATTTTAGTTGAAACTTTTATTTCTTGATTCTATAGCTTTTATTTATAGAAAATATTAAAAATGAAACGAATACACAGTTAAAATTAAAAGCGATAAGCTGCGGATATCAGATAACAATAATTTTACTGTATTTGACTTGTTCATATGACAATAATGAAAAACGTGTGACTTGTGAGTCTCATGTTTGGTTCAAGATATGTGCGGGAACAAGAAAACGTTGTTACATGGTTTAAATAAGGATATCGAGTTTTTTAAACTTTGTTTCTGATTAAGATGTTATTTCTTAATATTATATTTGTCTTAATTGTTATTTGATTAGTTAATTTTACTTTAAGTTATTCATTTAATTTTTATAAGCACTGTCCTCACTACTTACGCTGATGACACATGTGTGTTATCAGTTAATAAGGATCCATTTGTTGCATCCCAATCTCTTCAATCCCATATCTCACACCTACAAGAATGGTGTCAAAATTGGAGGATTAAAATAAATCCTAACAAATCCCATCAAATTACCTTCACCCTTCGTCGTAAACCTACGAATTCCTGTCCTACTGTATCGTTTAATAATATTCCACTGAACCCTGTCGAACAGATACGTTACCTAGGACTCCATCTGGATAAACGTCTCACTTGGAATCCTCATACAAGACTGAAAAGACAAGAAACTGCTCGACGTTTTCGCCTACTTCAACATTTACTGGACAAACGCTCTAAGCTCCCAATTAATTACAAAAGACTCATTTATATGACAGTTATCTACCTATTTGGACATACGGAGTTGAGCTCTGGGGCTCTACTAAACCATCCAATTCCCATACGCACTTTAATCCGCTAGTCTCTCAGCTTGCTTCCCATACTATTCCTGACAACCCTCCGAGGCGTCTGAAAATAAGATGGCCTCGAGATCATCTACTATAGAACTTTATTGGAGTGCTACCGATGGGTAGTTTCTCCACAAGTGTTTTCATGTCATATTCTACATTTTTGCACATTTACTTGATATAATACCATTACAGTTGTAAATATCATTAAATTAAATAAAAAAAATTTATAAAACGAAATGAGAGAGAAGATAGTATCAAACACAAGCCTTTTTGAAGAACTATTATCGTAATCAAATTTAATGTTAATAGTTTTCAAACTTAATAAGCATATTTTTTACCATTTTTGTTTATCTTATTAGTTTTTCATAAATGATAAAACTGTCTGAAAAAAACCCCCAGGAATGAATTAAATTTTACTGTGTATATGAACGGCGCACTAAAATGATCACATTTAAAGTAGCACGGAAGAATGAGAAATTGAAGAGCCCATTCTCCGACTCTCACCCACACTACGCCCTGATGAGATCGAGCTTATTATACTAACAATCCTCGGAGCACTACTATGATTACTAACAATAGACACAGCCTCTATGCCACTAGCCCTCACCTATAAAGGATAGACCTACTTTAATTCTGACAAAGGAATTGAAGGGCCGATCTAAGGCGTTGGTCCCCAGTCCGTTAATAACTCTCGCCTAGAGATTGGGAATAGATTTCACCTC
Organism: Troilus luridus; assembly: GCA_964056705.1. Taxonomy (NCBI): domain Eukaryota; kingdom Metazoa; phylum Arthropoda; class Insecta; order Hemiptera; family Pentatomidae; genus Troilus; species Troilus luridus. Next base: position 34,647,922 of record OZ057412.1, read on the forward strand.
TTTAGCATAAATAAATTTCCGTTTCACCTAACACATGTTTCTAAGATCGTTAATCTGATCTCTGTAAATACAAATTAAGACATCAGCGCCGCCTAACTCCTTCAACAGCTTGTTCTTTATAAACGAGACCATTTCTCCTCCCCTTTGATCTATTTTAGATCAAAATGATATGCGAATAGCCTTATGAAATAGAAGTCAAGGTAGTGATTATATGTGTCAAGATTATATTTTTATTTAAATACGAAATAGATAGTTTCACATAATGGTTAAATTAGTTCTAAATTATTTTTCTATAATTGATTTAGCAAAAAATTTTAACTTCAAATCTTCAAGGCAATTCTAGATTAGAATTAGCAATAATAATAGGAAGTTATATACGCCTTTGAACCATAAGATTTGAACTTTGCAACATTTATATATTACCATATGAAAGTAGTTACTTGTAATGTCCGAAGGTGTGCATAAGTAAGCCATCATAATCGCTGCATGAAAGATTTTATTGGCTTCATTATGATGGTAGGAATGTTTATGATAAAGAACCTAGACAGCATTGACACAACATAGAAAGACTTAAAGAATATATTTGAAGCAAATGTGGGTAGAATTATTCATAATATAATAATAATAATATTATATAAAGATATATATATTTAGCTGAGATGGGGAGAAAGAAAATCAAGACTCCCAAAGGAGCCTAACCAATGATATTCACGTGGTCATTAATGGCCGGTACGTGATAAAAAAAATACATCACACAGACAAATTATGTTGGCATAATATGCCAATATTATATTGAATATAATATTGTTATATCTACAGCCCTGGTGAATAAGTGGTTAAGCCGGATTTTGTCCAGAGAGAGCTCACTGCTTTCAGATAACCGGAATCGTATCATCGTAGTTTTTGGCTTGAAATGGAGTTGTAATATAAACAAGAACTCCTTTTCAAGCCAATGCCATACTTAGCCCCTTATTCACTACGAAAATAACTCGATTCCGCTTAATTAAGTTCAAGAATCTCATTTTGAAGAAAATTAGACTTAACCACTTATTCACCGGGGCTGTAGATATAATGTAATAGCTCTAGAAGAAAGTTAGTTACTTTTATTACCTTACGCTAACCTTCATTATATGTAAAGGAACAAAAAATTATGCCAGCCAAATATAATATTCCTAATGTATATAATAAATTTCCTAGGTTAATTTATGTTATGTGCTAACAATAGTACAACATGCACCCATGAAAAGTTTTGACTGACTTAAATGATCTTTTCGTTATACGATTGGTAATGGCTCATCAAGCCTCTATAAATTGGGTTCTCTCATTTGGGGAAAACATTACAGCTGTGAATGATCTCGGCCAAATACTGAAATCAATACCATAACAGTATTATAAAGTGAACTTGAATTAATCACTGACACCTATATAAAATAGGAATTAATTTTCAATGGTTTTGAAATAAACTGATGTACAATGGATATGGTAAAAGTGTAATAATGATTAATTTAGAGAAAGAGAAGTCAAGCACTCATGGGACGAAAACCACATTGACATTTTTATTCAAATCAAGTTTTTGAAAGCAGGGGATTACATGACGTATTTAATACTTGATTTATTGTCTTCCTAGCTTCACTTCATCCCCAACAAGCAGCAACAAGGGAAGATATCAACTATCTGTTCACCTTCATTAATCTTTAACGTGTTCAATGTTTGGCTATATAAAAATAAAAAAATATAACCTTGACAGACTTATGATTGGCTGGCAATATAAGAGTCAATAGAAACAAAGAGGAGAGATATAGCCACCTGACAGCAATATAACGCCCCCTGCGCCTAGAACACGAACCCTGCTTTATTGCCTTCTGGGCCAATACTCTCCCTCCTCCCATATCTGTAAACAATAGTTGCCCCGGGGAGGTCCCAGTTATCAATTATCGTCTATTTCTGTACAATAATGTTAATTCAAAAAACAATAATAACAAGTACAACGTGTCCAAAAACTGGAATAAGTTGCTATGTTGGATTCACTGCCCAAATAATGATCTCAGGGAAAATTAAGATTATTCGATCTGAATAATATTTAAATTATGATATGGGATGACATCCTGAGATCGTTACTACTGAGTTACAGCAATAATATATCATTAACAAATAAAGACCATCCCTCTCTTCTCCAAAGGTTGACGAGGTTGTCGGACTGACAGTTGTGTAGTAAATAAAGATCCTTTTTATCTCATTAAATAACATTACATATATTATGTGCTGATCATATTTACTAAGTCATGGTTACGAATTTATATATTAACTTTCGCTGTATGAGAGTGCTTACATCTTGTGTCTGCTGTTCAGTGCCTATCACTATCGGTCCTCTGCCTTATCTTCAGGTACGGATCTTAAGAAACACGCTACCTGCTCAGTGACCCATAACCGATTTAACTTGTGTCACTAACTAACCGACTAAATTGTGTCACATATAACGAAGGTTCATCTTAAGCTGGTACCAAATAAAGAACGGTAGATTTCTTCTGACTGATTGCTCATTGTTTTATTGATACTGAAAACTCATATTCTTTACTAGTACAACAGATAGAATATAAAAATCCCTTTAACAATGACACCCCATGAGAACATCATAAACATACTTTTACAAAAATAGTCTATGGAAAACTGAACGGAATGAAAAATAATTAAAAGCAATCAATCCAAACGAGATAAGTTAATAAAGTGAAATTGTAATGTATCCATCACATAGTAATTCTACTAAAAATATCTAAAATAACAAATAAGGGCACTGTGACAAATAAGCAACAACAAAAAAAGTTTGTATAAACTATATTAGGTTCATTGCCTTACTAGTAATATTGTTACTAGACTAAACATTTTCTGTACAAGCAGATGCGGGTTTGATATGATCAAAAGTCAAGCTTTCCCCCTCCCTCCAGAAAAAAAAGGTTAACAGAGAATAGGTGAGCCACAGAAGGGTCAACTGATCAAATGATCGATCTATGATTATCTAAATAGTTTTCTGACACTTGACCCTAGATGACAAAAAAGTATTTTAATAATTACAACCCCCAGCCAGCAATTGAATGTACGGATATTATGTAAAAATTAAATAAATAAAGGAACTGAGACATTATTTTGTATTTCCTTGATTGAAATAAAACTTCTCAATCATGGACGTAACTCACGAAATCAATAGAGTTATTTCTGTCGAAAAGCGTGTTATTATATTTAATCAAAAGATTCTCTTCACTGTCTCTATAAGATATACCGAGTTCTATCACTAGATCATATCGAATATCAGCCGGAATTAATGTACACTACAGTAATGTATAAGTTTGCAGGTCCAGGGCCTAGACAAATACAGGTGTGCAGTATAAGAATCCTCACATGACTATTATATCTAAAGAAAAAAAAACACATGTCTTTAAAGAAATAGGTTTGTTAAAAGTATAAAGAAGACTCTCTGTAAACTGTCTATCCTTCCAAATATCAGGATGAGACCAGAATGAATACTTCAGAAGTTTTGTTCAACTTTGACAAGAGGAACGAAAATATAAGCATTATGATCTAGGATCATGCTAGAAGCATCTTCAGTCTAAAAAAAACTAGACATCGCCTGCAGATAATCGATATAACTTTAGTGTTCAAGAGGCCAATGACTCACTCCGAGTTTTAGTGCTACTTAAGTACTTGAGAATGGATTGTATTAGTGAAGTTCCTAACAGTTTACTATTCAACCACCTACAACAGTGACAAAAATCAGAGATATAAATGAATTCCAAAGTAACAAAATGATTCTTAAACAAAGGTAGCTTATTTTTTATTTTCTATTCAAAATATAAATGCAAATCATATTATGTCGATCCTAGTTTTTAGATTTTTAGATTAGTTTTCAGACTGCGCAAAAATGAATAGGAATATTCTCAATTTTGTAGTTTATACTTTACCTAGCATTTATAGTATTAAATATTTAATAACTACATTAATATATAATAATAAAATTTTAATAATTATAACAAAAATAATATTTAATTGCTAGGCAAAGTTGCTAAATGCCAGGCTAGTTGTATTCCTATTCATTTTTGCGCAGTTTAGTTTGATAAAAGTAAATTATTATTGAAATTATGGCAATTTCTGTTAGCATTTACGAATAACTAAGTAATGTTTTTCCGTAGAGATCGAATAAATTTTAAATAACAATATTTCAGGGTATTCTATTTCTTTGCTATGATTCACGAGCAATACCTGTTTTACAATGGTCTGTTTAAAAGTAATTTTTTTTCTGTAACTTGTAAAGCCTTCAACAAATTAATAAAAACAAAAACCTTTTAATTAACTATTTTTTTATGCAGTGCAACATTGTAAAACACCTAGATAAAGGTTTCTCGTTGTTCAACTAGCGTCCAGTAACAACGTTTTTATCTAACCATCGAGGATGTAATTTGACCTGGATCTACAGCTAATATCTTAATTAAGAGATAGAATAGTAGATTTCATAAATTATCATTTATTATTTATATATGATTCTAGATATATCTTCGAACATCGCTGCATTGATTAAAACACGGCCTTTTATAGGCTGTCCTAGTTTGTGTTCTAAAACCTTCATGCTTATAGTCAACATTTTTTTAATTAGTACCTATCCTATCAGATAATAAAAAAATATTGAATATTGATAATTTGAAATGCAATAAAACATTTCTTAAAAAAATACAAAACTATTTTTTTATATATCTACTGGAAAATATTATTGAGGTAAAGTGGCCTCTCATCACGCAGTTTCAAATTACGAAATCATTTCTTCATAGTGTTGATGTAGAAAAAGTAATTTAAAGTGTCCATCTTTAAGTATTCTCTTGTATCCAGAATTATCCAACAAAATATAAGTGACATTATATTTAAACTATAAAGCCTCCGGGGGCTCATCCAGCTTCAATAATGTGGCTAGCCTTAGTTGGGGAAAATCCAAGCGGTTGTCCCATAAACACTACAGTCCCTTAGCACGTTCTGAACCCCTTTACGGGTTGTAGAGGTTCAGTTTTTTTTAATTAAATAAATAATCTGATTTTTTTTCCTTCGAATAACCCCGTCGACTATTATTTCACTATAAATTACATTTAAAAAATTTATATGAAATTAGTACAAAAAAATTTGCCATTAATCTATAATTTCTTTCCAGTATTTTTGTATCATGCTGGAACCGTATTTCAAAAATAAAATTGGTGTGTAGTGGCTCCTACTGATAGGCTTCATAGGGCTCACCTATCCTTAATTAGTGAGGCACTTAATTATGAAAAATACTAAAATGATTTAGCGTGTTCTCGGCTAAATCATCTTCGTTCTCAACCGTTGAGATATTATAACTGTCCTTGCAACGCAAGGCTCTTTGGAAGTAATAGTGCAAAAAGTGCAGTTTTTTATGGAATATCAATATAGTCTCGCTCTGCTTAGAAACAAGTTTTAAAACACGGATATAAAACTCATAACAACTTTTCTTCAATTTATTCAATAATTTAGGTATTTTTTCCAAAAAATATGATGGAATTTATATAGTAAAAAGTTTACGATACTCCTGAACTTTATTTAAGAATGATTACAACGATGTGAAAAAGAATATAAGAACGAAGGCGCGTGTGTATGAGTGATGATTCCGTTGATGCATCATTAAATGGGTGCCCATTCCTTGGCACTTCCTGTCGACAGAGGGCCTTGTCCTCCTCAATCTATCCTCTCCAGCTACAGGAAGCAGTTGCCAACTCGATATTCCAAGGAATGTCCTATTCCTGCGAACTCTTGTCCGGAAATAGACCTCACTTGGGAGATCGCAGCCATCTGTTCGTCATTTTTGACTCCTAAGAATATGCTGGGAACAAATGACGAGAACTTTCTGTAACTAGGCACTTCAATATTTTTTTCATAATTTAAGTAACAATGCGTTGAGTGTTCTAGATGCTTTTATATGCTAGAATAGGATGGGGAAAGGGGAGAATTTTATAATTTACTTAATGTCATTACACTTGGTATTAAATTTTTAAAAGACTCGTACTACTGCAAATTAATACTAATGGTATCAGAAATAATAAATATTACATGTTCTATGTCAACGTTTGTTCAGGGTGGTGGATTGATCCAAACTACGGTCAACCAATAGGTCACTGTCTAGCTACTTCAGATAGATTAAGTGTAATAAGTGAGAAAATAAAGAAAGCCCTTGATTCTGAAGTTATATAGCCTCCCGAATTTAAATATTTAATTCAATTATTTTACTTTCACATGCCGTGTACTATATATTAATTTTATTTATAAGAGACGTAGATTTTTTATTTAGAAAGACCCTAAGGACTCCATTGCCCATCCGTTTAATCCAACATTATCACTAGGGCTGACATGGGTAGAAGATAGGATTGAATAAAATTAAAAACCGTATCATACAAGCTCATGTGTGGACGTGTACCTAAACTCAATTTAGTTTTTGATTTGGCCAAGAAGTAGCTAACATTTAATTATATTATCATTTTTTATTTTGTGTCTCAGCGTTGGTGTTATGTTATTACGCTATGCCATTGTGTCAGGCCTGAGTATATTTATGACACGTTAATGAAGTAATATAACTTAGTTACTACGGACTTCTGTTTTTTTTTTAATTCTTCATTCGGAACTTGGACTTAAAAAATACCTTATCACAATGTCAATCCCAAAGAAGTAGAAAGCAAAATTATCACAAAGTTGTGCTTTCTCTAGATCATGTTTTTTGGCTAAGTGTATTTCACTATAACCCCACGATGAATTATAATTCTTTAAATAATAAATATCACACTTTTTATTTAGGATTATTGTAAAAAATGACGAGGTAGCTAAGATACGTGCTTTAACGACCTCAGCCACTCCAGCTTCTACTTTCGATATTACCTACTTACCCCCTTCCCTTTACTGAGTAACGAATTCCCATTTTTATCTTCCCTTCCCCCATTAGAATCCCGAATAGGCTCGAAACGAATAGAGACGGTCCTCAACCCAACCTGAATAATTAACCAATCAGAGCCCGCTAACGTTTCAATTATGCGCCAATCGGGACGGGGGAATCGAATTGCCTTTCTTCGCCGGCTCTGCTCCGGAGGAAGAGGATTAACTATGTCGCAAAATTGGGAGCAGATGACTCTCCTCTAATATATCCCCGCGGAGGTTCCATCACCCACCTCCCAAAGCCATATTACTTCCGAACCATCTACCCTCCATACACTTCCCATATCCTGAGAGCTCTCTCTTCCATTTCCTTTTCCACAATGTAAATATTCCAAATAGCCATTGACAATTTTTTTGTTTCTTAGTTACAGACCTTTTCTCAATTTCGAAGGAAGAAAATTCATCAGTAATACAGAGGACAGGCGTAACAATATCTCTGTAATACTATTATTGAAATTATTGAATACATATTTGTTAATTTTTTTAATTCCAAAAGTTTTTACTGTTTCATTAATAAAATCAAAAATGATAACACAATCTATTCACTGAATAATGTAACTGTATTTACTGAAATATAATATAATAAATACTGTATAAGTAGTGATTTTCTCAATAAAATTTGTCCAACACCGATCAATACATATCATCTTTTAAAAATTAGTTATTCTAAATTATTTATAAATCAAACTACATTAAATATTGTGTATAAATCTTGATTTTTACAACTGTGGGGATACGCAGAGAATAGAGGGAAATATTACGAATGAACTAATGAAAAAGAATAAAATAGTAAATTGTTAAACAGAGAAAAAATTAAGAACTCTAAGTCGGTGAAGAAAGGTGTGTGAAGGCTAAGTTTACTTCAAAGCTCCAACTTAATATTAATTATTAAAAATGGATATATTATAACCTGCTAAAACCTTTGAAATTCAATAAGTTGACAATTCGCATCCTACTGTTAAACATAAACCTACCGAATTTTGTCCTTCAAACCTTCAAAACATAAAAATTTAAATAAATTTTCATATCTAAATAATAGGTTTCAAGAATTCTTAAGAACATCCCGATTGTCAACCGTTCTTCATCTTCTTCGAATGAATGAAATTATGACCACCTATTTTTTTTTTTTCGAAATAGGTGATATTCTCACAAGCTGCAGAAGGTCGTGCTATATAGAAATTATACTTAACTAGTCATTTCCAAGTTCTTTCAGTATTATAGTAAAGCACTAATTGCACTATACTTAAACAAATTACAAAAAAAATATCGACAATTGCCTTATTCGTTTTGTTATCATCAACTTAAAGATGACTGTTATACAAAACATATATTTCCACTCTGTTTCGATTCGTGAAAAGTACTGTTTTATATTAATTATGAAAGTATACTAACTATTCCCTAGCATTATTGAACCATCCTCAGGAAAGAGAGAAAGAATAAAATAAAATTTAAAAAAAGGAACTGACCAGTTAGGAAAAGTAAATAAAATTAATTTATAAAAAACAGCACAAACATAACAATAAAATAAAACGGAAAAAATATAAAAAGTTTATTAATTATTTAAATGCAAATCCTTCTAATGAAATTGGGACCATGTCAGTCAGTGTCTTTTATTTTAAGGTTTACGTAGGTCATGACCCAGTTAAATTATTAAAGAATGAATACGTAATTTACTTTTTAATATAATTAAAAATAAATCAGTTATTTAGGTGCCTGACTAATTAATTCTCAGCCAGATGCACTCTATTAAAAGTGTACAACTCAATTAATAATGAAGATTAGTTGTTGGTTTCCCCGACAGATAGCAGAGTGTTAGCTCTTAGAGCGCGTTGCGTTTTAGTTCAACCTAACCTATTTCTTTTTAAATATTTAACTCATCCCTTAAACATTAATTAATAAACAAGTGAGTCTATTTGTACATAAATATTTTAAAATTTCATAATAGTTTTTGATCTTTTGAAGATGTCGGAAGAAACATAAAATTCTATATTTTGAGTCGGTCAATTCAGTGAATAAAAGTCGGTTTTTAATCTTTATTTATTATCTGCAAACCCACAAAAAAGTATGTCCCTCATGTATGTGCTACAAATAGTAAAAAAATATTAATTTTTAATATAATCTCTAGGATAATACTTACTATTAGAATAATTAAATGATAATAATTTTCAAAGGGGTATTGTTAACCATAATTCCAAAGAGTCGCACCTATTTAAAAACAAAACAATTATCAATAACTGAAAGCTAAGTGGTAGTAATTTTCTAATTAGTGTGGTTTGATTATATTTTCTTTCACACTTACAAATCGGAAAATATAATTTCGTTCATTAATTGTCGCTCTTTATAATAACAATTGCAGTTGTTTAGTGTGCCGCTACCGACCTGTTACATTTGAAAATGGTATTAGCCCATTTTTTTCATATTCGGGATATCTTATGGTTTCCACTACTTTAAAAATATGGTCACACGGGGAAATGTTTTTACCACTTAGCACATAGCTAAGAGTGACGTTTTAAACCCTATACACCTTTTAAATTGTATTATAAAATTATAATCATTAAAACCATTTAAAAGAATAAACGATATTTTTAGACTCAAATGGTCTTATACCACTTTCTAATATAACAACTCATATCATGAAATTGCGGAATTGTTAAATTTTCAGCAGTAATTCAGATTTTATTTTATCATCATTTTAGGATCATAATATTCAAGAAAGTAAGACAGTACTAACTTAAAAAAAAAAAAAGAAGAAGGTAAAAATGTAATTTATTTACCACGATTCTTTGGAAAGAAAAAGAAAATCAATATAGAAATAAAAGGAAGCACATTCCAATAAAATAAATGGCCACATCATACTTTTATTATGTTAAGTAGATTCATTACCATAAAATAAATGCAATGGGAAATAAAAAAAACACTAATCATTAAACAGAAATTTATAATATAATGACAGGAAAATAACTTATACTCAATAGCTTTTTAATTTCAATGTTATTATTCAATAGATTTGATATTTTTTCAAGATATAGGTTCATTTCAGCATAATTTCCAGGAAAAAAATCAATTAAGATTAAAAAATATATTGTTAAATCGTTTAATATGTATGATCATTTAATTTTTTACCTAATTATGAGCGTTTTATATAGTCAATGTTTCACTTTCTGTATTGCCTTTGCTGTTTTGTGGCGATTACAATGCACATGATCCCCAACTACCGAACAGATGGGTGTATCAGACGTGCACAAGAAGTGGATGCCCGAGGTGCTGGTTAGCTAGAAGAGGATTGGAGAGGGTACGAAGGCTGGTGGGAGAGTACCGTCAGTGCCGAACCATCTCTCCTTGGTTTCACATCTACCTCTCAGTCTTCTTTGTGAGTACTTATTATATACCCTATGATATATATAATCATATATTCGATAGACGTTGAAAGGTTCAATTGATAACACACCTGTCCCAAATACATAATATTAGTATCTCATATTATACAACTGTTTACATCCTTAATGACGTTAGGGCTTGATTACGGCAAACTAATTTTTAAATATATATTTTTTATTTATTTAACACTTTAACGCTGTCTAACAAAACTTAAACCTGAAAAAAAGTTGACATAATTCAAAGCAATAATTTTAATATTAAACAAGTTAATAATAAGTAAAATAAATTTTGTTTGTTAATATGTATTTACATATAATAATAATAATATTTATTATATTTATTTACAATTTTAATAATATTGTAATACTTCACGGAAGATTGAATCCCACGATCAATATACGATTAAAATAAATGACCGAATAGTAAAACAAATGATAACTTTCACTTTGCCTAATATTTAATCAGTAATTATCTGCAATGTTTTTGCTCAACATCGCAAACAGTGCATCAACATAAAATACATGTTTTTGTATTTACTTTCTCGTACATTGTTTAGAAGAGAGGTTATTCATTATGTGCAATGCACAGCCTCCCGATTGTGGCATTATCTCGCCATGTCAAAAAACCAAAACATTAGTAGATGGTGAATAGGACAACAAGATAAATTAGTTCGTGTTCTTTGAACAGATATTACACACCATTCGGTCCGAATTTGTTGCAGAATATATTTTCTATTGAGTTCGAATAATAAGATATTTATTTTATGCTAGCGGTGAAAATTATTATTCATTTGATGATTACAATGAACATCATCATGATTACAGCCACACTGAACATCATAATCACGGATCTGTATGTAAATCTGGTACATAGTGTGTGACTTAGTATTTTTGAATTTTTTTGGAAATTAAATAAAAAATCAACACCAATCATTCGATAAATATAAATTTTCTATAAAAACTTCCAATTTTTCCTTTATTAAAAACGAATGCCTAACATATAAATGATAGGGAATAAAGATAAATGAAACACTTACAGATATAAAAGAGATCACATCTATTGTGAAAATGTCTCAAAATAAATATGGATTAATCTCAGCAGAATAAACTTATGTATAAATTAATTATTAAAAGTTAGTTAGAAGAAAAACAAAAATATTCGATAAAAATTATAAAATGATAGATAGTTGACAGAAAATTTGACTACTTGTTTTGTTGCCTTCGTCTAACCATACCACTCTGCATGCTTATTAACTTCAATTTTTATTCAATTATTTTTTTCCTCACCTCATCTTACTTTTATCTTGCACTTATAAACTGAGGAAACGGTTTTATTTTGTAAAGCTGTATTAATTTTTATGACTTAATTCGGGAACTCAGATTAATATAAAAAGTTTATAATTATTAAAAAATGTTATAAAAAATTAAAACTTTATATTGATATTTAACAAATAATGATTAGCGTAACAATAACATACAATTTAGTTATCGTTATTATAAAACTTTGCCTACTCAAGTCACTTCATAATTGAGAAATTCCGGCAAAAAATAAAATTCGAAGATTCATTTATGTATTCTGCTGAACTGTTGAGGGATGATTGTTGATATATACCAACGGATTATTTCTTCCAATTAAATTATATTTGTAATAATTCGTTGTACTCGTATTTCAATATTTAAATAATCATCGATCCAAAGCTATATATGCGTATCTGCAAATAGTGTTATTTTAGTTTTGTATATTTCTTTTTATTTCCTTCGCATTACTAAAAATATTTAACTGAATATGTTTTTTCATTAATTAGGGATACCAAAAATAGCACTGGTAATTCAATAACTTATCACCTTATTTCAACTGCCATAATTCAAATTTCACAAATTTTCAGATACGCCTCTTTGGATATACGAGTAGAACGACCTAATATACAATAAACTTTCTTTCTAAAATTTATATTTAAAAAAGTGAAAGTCCACAGTGACCTACTTTCATGAAAATCCAATTTTTGTACAAGGTGATAATATATATACATAAAACACAAATTTTCATGTTTAATATATTTCAATTTATTCCAAAGGAAATTGTATAAAATACCTATTTTACTATAATAATTTTTATAATTATTTGGAAGTATAATAATTTACGATGATTCGTACGAATTGGAATGTTTCCGTTTGGAGATAAGAATTCGAAACTCATTTGAAAGCCATCGGACGTCCTTAACGTTTCATTAATGAACATTGATCATTAATGATCATGCGTACTATCAGGACGCAGAAATAGGATGATATCGAAAGAAGATTTATGTATTGATAATTTATTTGAATTAATAATTCAATGATGTAGAAATGGTTATACCATCAGCAGTAGACGGTAATAAACACAGTTAACAAAAATTAAATAGGTAAGCTTTATATATGTACATATATATTTTTTTGTTCATTTAACGTCATTTTATGCTGCTATGGTATATACATATTTAGTTTTAAAAAATACTTTTGTAGCTAACCGAACAAAAAATCATAAAATTAATATTAAGTAAGAAAAACTAATGAATGCGAGTTTGTAGCCAGCCGTACTAAAAAGTAGAAAATAAATAATATTTTTAAAACCCTGCTTTAATTGGTAACAAAACTAAAAAGTGGAAAATAAGTTTCAAGGAGTTTAAAACAAGAATAGTGTGAACAAAAAATTTCATCTTATACAGTGATGAAAAAAAATTAATTTTATCGTAAACAAGCGTGGGGAGTAAAAATACATGTTTAAGGTACATCCATAATGAATCTACTTTTAGCAATATTAGGCAATAAAATGTTTACATCTGATATTAAGGTTCCCAATTTTTGTTACGATATAGTTATTTATGCACCTAGGGACTAAAGAACATCATTCCCTCAGCAATAGGATTGTTGAGAGTGTTGTACAATGGGAGTTTGTTCCGAAGCGACACGATGCGAGGCCGTGTGAGAAAAAATATTGCTGGGAATAATGATAAGTTTAGTGTACGAGGTGCATACAAGATTTTATCTCCAGATAAAATTATAGAAAACCATAAACGTAGATACTGTAGGTATTCTAGTCACTCTATAACCTGTACTAGTCATAACCAAAACAATTGAACTAAATGGCACACATTGATAGGTGGGCCAACCTAATCATGACTTCTTCTACATGTTGGGCTACAATATTTTAGCGAGTTAGGTTGCCATCTTAGTTGCTTGTTCCCTAGGGATTCTATTCTACTTTTTAGCCTAGTTTGTAACGGATAGTGTGAAATGAAGTACTTTAGTCATAATTACTTGAGCCAAACACCAATGTTTTTGTACCAGCTGGAGATAAAAATGATTTTTTTTCATCATTTTCCGGAAGTTATTTTAGAAAATCATTTTCTACCTTTTCATTTTCTTTACTATTAAAGTTAAAATATTATTTATTACGTATGGACATGGAATCTTGGTTACGGCAATTAATAAATCCCCATTAACGTTTAGTGCATGAGTAATTTCTCTAATTCACCCCACTTAAGTTTTCCTCAATGATATTTTTTATTGTTCTTTTAAATATCTTTTAAAATATTTATTTATTGATTATAGCGCTTTGCACTAAAAATAACATACACTATTCTACAAGATGCTTTCTACGAAGTTTGATTATATTTTGTAAACTCGTAGTTTGACAGTTATTTCAAAGTTTTACGTTTTAAGTATTGCCATCTTAATGAATTTGTGTTAATCCAACGATAGACGACTATAAGGCTATAAGTATATCCATAATATAACCTGTACGGTTAAGTATATTATGGATATTCAATATGTTGGGTTTTTATTGTCCACCATCCTTTACTTTTTAATATTTTAGCTTGTTTTCTATTCTTTTTTAATTTTTTTTAATACAATAAAATTCTGTTCCCCATAAAAAAAATCAAATAATTATACGAGATAGTATTTTGATTCTCGTCATTATTTTGAGGCTTCGGTCTAGTCCTGAATTTCGACACTAACTTTTTGGCAGCGTTTTTAAATGTGACATTTCAATCAGCAGACTGAACATTAAACATTGTTTAAATGCAGCCATTTTAATTGTTTCTCTATCTTATCTACCACTAGTTTAACGAATCACAAAAAAATATACAGCTCCTGCAATAATTTATTTTACTATTTAAAACGCATTCAACGCTTTTGTGAAGCCTTTGGTTAAACATTTTTTTATTCTCCGCTGAATGATCCCATAGTCATGTCTTTAGAATAGTTTTATTCATTAAATTAACATATATTGGTGAAATATTAAATGTTTAAAATACTATACATATTTCATTAATTTAAATTTAAAATAATTTTAAAAATTATTTGTATAGTATGTATAGTATATTAGTAATATAGTAATGTATATTATGACCAGTGTTAAACGCAACCTACATACTATTTACTTGGCAATTTGCTGGTAATTACTAGAAATAATTGATACAGTGATTTTAAAAAACTTCAAAAATAATTTTTTTTTTCAAAACATAATTTTTATGTAGCAATATTTTCCTCAAAGGTAGACACAAAACATAAACAAAGACTGCAAGTCACTTGTCTTTTTTTCCACGTAATCGCGTTTTATTGCACAAAGGACATAGATTATGACATTGATTTAGGAGCCATGAAAAAGGTCCAAAAACAAGTTGGTTTCTATGATTTCGGTATCTACCTGACGAAAACATTAGTAGTCGAGAACTATAGTTCAAGATTTACAGTTGAAGTACTAAAACTGGGGATGTTTCTTACTTTAAGGAATAAAGGTTGATTTTATACAAAAGTATTTTTGTTCGAAATAACCAGTTTAATTAAGATACTATAATTCAATAAAAAATAACTGCAACTCGTTATAAAAGAAACGTAGAAAAATAACTGTCAGTTAATCAAATAATAAGTAATGAATAACTACTTGCGATTATGCAAGGATAATTATATATCATTATATCAAAATGTTACTATTATTTATAACACAACTAACTAAACGCTGCCGCGACTTTACGAAACATGAAGTCTATAAATAGCCAAGGAGTTGCTATAAACCGCCGGCTATCTAT
Source organism: Troilus luridus (assembly GCA_964056705.1). Classification (NCBI taxonomy): domain Eukaryota; kingdom Metazoa; phylum Arthropoda; class Insecta; order Hemiptera; family Pentatomidae; genus Troilus; species Troilus luridus. The sequence goes on from OZ057412.1 coordinate 34,663,340, forward strand.
AAACAGCGCAATGCCAAAAGGATTTGATAGAAGGCGAAACGTCATAGTGCACTACCGTTGGCTTAGGAACAGTACAGTCTATACCATTTACTGAACCCAAGACTCTTCATTGGTTTTAGTGCTACAGTTACAGTACATTCCTGGAATACAATTCGCCTTAATTTTGAAACCATTCAGTGTTACACTTTGAAAATAATTGATTTCGAGGTATAAAGAATAAAAATCAGTAGGCCCAAGTAATACTGCGGAGTAAGATGAGTTATGTCTGGTACAAGTTGGGACTGGTTCCAATTACAAAATCGGAACCTAAGACTACTTCCCCCAAAAAACCTGTAACTCTTGTAAAATTCCAGGAATGGAATCGTGTTTCTAGCTTCCAGGAATTTCAAGGTCTGTTCTTGAAGTATGACAAATGTGTTCCGAAAATTCCAGCGCGCATTTACAGCCACCTACATTACAAACCTTTTTTTTCCTGACTAAGAAGAAGTCCGCCAAAATTAGTAATATTTTGACTCTCCTGGAAAATATTATAAAATTAATTAAAGAATAAACACTCTGCATACTTATTCAAATTATAGACATTACTGGAATGCTTGAGGTGGGAGAGATTTTTCATGAATTAATCGACAGATTCAAGCCCGAGAAGATCGTTCTGAGCCAATATACTTTGTACAATCGATTAGTTGATTGAAATTAGGACATCTTAGAGCTATCAAAACGTCATGTCAACTTCCTTATTCATAACCTGCTTTAGCTTAAATTAATGTGAATATTAATGTGATTGGTACAGTCATGAAATATGCAGCAATGTAAAAATACGTAGCGAAATAGGAAATTTTAGTTGTAAAAATATCAATTCACTTCTGCAACAAAAATGACATTTAAAAAGGTAGCATGCCTGGTTTTGGATGCTTCAGTTCTTGCTGGTTATTTCTCCACCCCCATACAAAAATATTATGTTTCAACTACGATATATTTTTGCCAATACTAGTTTTATACGTAGAAAGGTTATATTTCAGCGATGGTTTAGCATTTTCCTGTGATCCCTATTGATCTGGTCTTATAACGGCAAGGTGATCATCGATGACAGATATTGATATTTCGTAGCAATTAAGTATTAATGATTAATTAATTTATCATTGACTGAAGTGGCAAGAGCCCAATCACAAAAAAAAATAATCAACGTTGTCCAGTCATTCATTTCATGAACCTTTATGGTGCAATGTCTAATCGGAATATACAATAATTGGTGTCCTAATTTTTTCTTATCCACATATAATTGGATAGGGATTTTTGAGGAGTACGTGACTCCGCATAGGCTCCGGTCGCCATCTTACGTCCCCTTGAGGGACGAACCAGGGAATTTGTACTTCCTAAAAAAACCTAAGACCCTTTGCCGGGCTGCAAGTCCGCGACCTTGGGCTTAGTTGATACTACACAGTTTCTATACTAACCAGAAATAGATGACCCGAAATTTTGTGAAGATTTTGACTTCATTGTCTTTAGAAAATTACCTTTTCTTTCATACAAAATATAAGAACTCATTTTTTTCAACAAAGATAAGACCCTCTTATAAAATAGCTCAGAAATCTGCAATTCTAAGGGAAAAAATAATCTTTCAATCTTTCAATGTTTTTTATACAATCGATTGGTAGAATCGACTTGAAGATATACAGATGTAAACAATGTGGAAGGACAGTTCATTTTAGCTCGTTCGACCCCAGAAGTCATGAACACATTGAAATCAGTTTTCTACGACATGGAGTATTAAATTTTTAAATGTAGCAATTTAGTAAACACCTTCGTCATCACCAAATTCTAGCTTTCATCATAACATAGCATAAGGATATGCAAAGATTTATTCATGAATCCGATTAAGTCTGTTGTGAATTATGACTAGTTAAAACTATAAGGATATGTAAATAGTTAAATGTGTAGTTATGAATATGTCTTGAAGTTATTTAAAGGATTTGTACACATTACCATATGTGTACTAATTCATTCCATTATCCATAGTTTCCTTATGTATTCTATATCCTTAAAGTTCTCCAACTTTTTGTGAAACGGGCACAAAAATTCAGAAGAAAAAGTAGCAGAGATTAGAAAGCCCAGAAGGAATTTTAGAGGACTAAAGGCAATCCTAATATATTAGAAGCAATATTTTCGTGTAAATGTAAATAGGAGGGGTCGTTTGCATACAAATAAAATTAACGACTCTGAGCCAAGGCCACTTGTGGTGTAGTAGTTAGCATGACAGCCTTCTACGGCCTAAAACGCAGGTATTCAGCCCGGCAGGTAGCCTTAGGATTTTTAAACCAAATAATCCTTGGTTATGCCGTCCTCAGGAGGAAACGTAAAATGGCGTTCCCAATCCCGTGAGATATTAAGGTTTCTCGATATTGCAAAAGATTCCCATCCTATTTGTACGTTTGATAGACAAAATTTAATATTCCTTCCGTAACATCATCTGATCAGCCATAATAGCAGCATAAAGTGATGTTAAAAAAATAAACCAATAAATAAAATTGAATTAAATAAATAAACTAACCAGAGTCAGTTGGCAGTAGTTACCAGCGGAATTGAAGAAAATGGAAATTATATGACAACAGCCTGGAAATTTTAAATAAATCGGCGCTCCTGTCAGTTTAACTTACAGCTTATTGATTGCGAGAATAGTTGTATATTTTTAATATTTAAATATTTAATCCCCTAATAATATCTAAACAATTATTTTATGTGCTTTTTACATATTGTTTTGTTATATGTAAAATTTCGTTGAAATAAATTAGAATAAATTATTGCTCATTTTATCCTATTTAATTTTTTCTCTTGTTTCTCTATTTTTTTAGCCCGCCGTCAGTGAGGGGCAGACGTGGAAAATCCCCGGGGCATGGAAACCCGAAGGGACCGCTAAACGTTAAAATATATACTGTCAAAAAGTTTGTTGAACAAATAAATGGAATAAAACAGAAAATATGTTTATTATTACATTTTACTTACTCCAACATGGCAGAATAATTGTGTATAGAGTATATAAATACATGTCTATACTGTTTATATTTTGATCTATTCAGTCCCAGTGGTCAAACTTGATTATTGATGACAACAAAGTTAGAGTTAGTAACATCAATACCTACTGATAAAACAAAATATTACAAATTCTATAAACTTGTCATAGACATTTTCATTAATGATTATTATATATTATTAATTAATATAATTAATATTAAGTGATTATGTAGACAATATTAAAATAATTTGACAAATTAATTTTTATGTAAAACGGTAAATTATTTTTACTGTAATACATTAGGAAGTTTCGTATTCATGATACTATAATCTATACATTAATATTATTACTGAAAAAGAAAACTTATCAAGTATTGGGTGAACCCGCGAACGCTGTCGGGTGACAGTTCGGGTGAACTTGGGCTTATGTTACTGGGGGATGAGGGCAAATCCATGAAGTTTGCATTAGGCTCGCAACCAGGTGGTACTAAAACTAACTGCTCATTTTATCAATCACAGATCCACGATTCTAAATTCACAATGGTTATATAAAATAGTGCACATTAAAGAGGTTACATATGTAACTCAATGTGGATATCAGGCTGTTAAATGGTTTCGAAGAAGACCTGGCATAGGTTGAATAATTGGTTAAGTCGAATGAACTAATGCACTGAGGGAAGCGGAATTGTGTCTCTCGTAAATAGAACTATTATAATAACAATAATAATAAAAATGGAGTAATAAAATTAGTCAAAACCGTACTTATGAAATACGAGAATGACACAATTCCGCTTCACTCAGTATAGTTATCTCATTTTGGAACTTGACCACTTATTCACTAGGGCGACGGATACAACAGTTTATCATAAAGCAGCATTTCTATTAGTAGAGTTGTAAAGAATATTCCTTAAGCTACTAACTCAAATTTGAAAACCATTGTAACTTTTCTAATATAAAAATTCAACTAATACATTTTTCGATTATAAAACATCGGATAAATTACGATTTTTAGTTGTGTAACGATAAAAAACAACCTTAAATCATTAAATAATCAAGTTTTAAGAGTTACCATCCGGATATAGTAGATAGGGTATTTACAACAGCTAACCAAAACTATAACCAACTAAACAAATTAATTACTAATATTAATTTTGAAAAGTATACAATAATAAGTAAGGGAAATAATTTTTCATTATCAGCTAAATCAGCTTAATATTGTTATTATTCCATTAAATTGATTTTTCTCCTAGACCTATAGCTGCATATAAATTCGGTGAATTGACGTAAGTAAGACGCGGAAACCAAAAGTAAGTTAAGCAGTAAGTGCACCTTAGATAAGTGCCTTAGAACTGTGCCAGTCTTTTCACAATAGAGTTTGAAGAACACGAGAACTTTGTAAGCCATATATAGCACATGGCAAGCAAGAAATTTATCCTTAGTGGTATCAGGGTGTGTGTGTATATATATATATATATATATATATATATATATATATATATATATATATATATATATATAAATATATATATATGCACACATAAAGACAGGTTAAGTATTTCATGATTAGTTAAAATAACTATACAATCAATACATGACTATAGAAATAACGTCTTACAAAACAAAATTAAATTAATATATATATATATATATATATATATATAACTTAAGAGCTTCGGACCACGAAACGTAAAAAAAAAGAGTAATTGGGAAAAGAAACAACTCACTAGAAGGCTGGTTAAACACTGACTTTATTTATCAAGTAATCCTCTATATATAGGATCTGGGAGTTGTTTACATTATTTGTAGGATTAAGCTTCACTATTACCAGGCTATGGCACTTAACTCCCCCCCTCCAGTTTCCAGACACCTTTTGGAAACTAAGTGACCCGCCTGGCAAGTCGTAGAGCTCGCTCCTGTACAGCATTACAGCTCCCAGACAAAAAAAAACAACAAAAAAAATAAAAATGTATACACAGTATAAAAGCAAAGAACAGAACACAACAGCCCAACAAACAAACAGGAGAAAAAAAAAAAAAAAAACACAATCATTATCTTTGTTTACAAAAAAAAACTTCCTCGTTCTTACATTTTACTCCGTTTGCACAGGCGAAGGCACTCCAGATCCCCAGGGAAACTTCAATTGCTCGATATGAACCGTCCGCCGCCTCCTTGGGTCCCCTACGCTTTCTATCGTGACCACGTTATGCTCCCTTATGACGACGATGCGGAATGGCCCCTCATATCTCCGCGGTTCTTTACCCCTGTTGGATCCAATCCGCCGGTATACTACGGTCCCAATTTTTAACTCTCCCGCGCAGACTCGTAGCCTTGTGTTTTCCCTCGTCACCCTGGTTCGTTTTTCCTTCAAAATTTTTCTCCGTACTTTCTCCCAGGACCCTCGAACCCGCACATGGTTCGCCACGATTTCGCGAGCTCGCGGATTGTCCCCTACGGTACCCTCGAAATCTCTACTGGGCCCCCGCACCCCAAAAAGCACTTCAAACGGAGAGAACCCCGTTATCGAATGAATTGAGTGGTTGTAGGCCGCAACCGCTTTTCGCATCGCTACATCAGGCGTCAGCCCCTGTTCAACGTGATACACTCTAAGGTGGTCACCGAGAGTCCCATGCAAACGCTCTACTCCTCCCCTACCCTTCGGGTGGCCAGGAGTGTTGAAATGCCACGTGACCTCCAACTTACGCATTTCTTCGCTCATAATTGTGTTGTCGAACTCCCTCCCTTTATCGGATGTTATACTGTCTGGTACTCCATAAAACATAAACCACGTTTGGAGGGCTGACAACGCTGACTCGGCTTCTTTAGTCTGTATCCGGTGAGCCATGGCGATTTTGCTAAAAATGTCGATGACCGTTAGCCACGTAAAACCCCTCCAGGTGAAGGTGTCTACTTGCAGATCTCGGAGTGGCCGATCGCCCGTTGGTGTTTCCTCTTGTACGGCTTGCGGTGGATGCCGGTCGTACTTCGTAGTCATGCAAACTTCGCACGCCCCTATAACTTCCTGGATGGTCCGTCGCATGCCCGACCAATAATACCGCCTCCTTAGCGCCTGTAGCGTCTCATTCACCCCTCGATGGTTGGTCTTACCCTGATGATACGCCTCTATTAGCTCCTTCTGCCGTTCGACGTCCCTAACGGTTTCTACCATTACCTTGCATCGAATAAAGACGCGGTCCGGAATTTGGTCCGTCTTCCATACCTGCTTAATTTTTTCCCATATGGTGGCATTCCCCACGTATAAATAGTATGTCTGACCTGGCTTCGACGCGTCCTTAAGGGCTTTACATACCAAATCCAATCTGACCCCCGGTTGTGACGAAATTACGTTTACCCGTGATCTCCCGTACCGTAGGTACTCTATCGACAGCATGCCCGCGGTCTTCGTCTTCCAGATTACTTGGCGCGGTTTGTTGTTGACAATCTCGTCAATTACTTCTAATTCCTCCGGTCTCTCATCCGTAGAGCTATCCCTGGCGGAGGACCCCTCTTCCCTTGCTGCTTCTGTTGCCGCTTGTTCCCCTTCGCGCTCTGGCGACCAATCCTGGAGAAATCCGCGAATGTCTCTGGACGACCCCGCGACGTCTTCTTCTATGGCATTCACCATCAGCGCCCGTGATAGCCAATCTGCGACGACGTTCTCTTTGCCGGGCTTGTAGACTACGTCCATCGAGTACTGGTTCAGCCTTTCTTTCCAGCGCGCCACCCGTGCCGACGACTCCTTCAGTTGTCCTACCCATTGAAGCGGCCTGTGATCAGTCTGAACCCGAAACCTTCTTCCGAATAAGTATGGCCGGAAATGGTCAATTGCCCAGACGATGCCCAATAGTTCCCTCTCCAGCGCGCTATATCTTGATTCGGCATCCGATAACCTCCTACTAGCGTAAGCTATGGACCGTTCCCCGCATTCACTGTCTTGTGACAACACTGCACCCAAGGCGTATTCGCTGGCATCCGTGGTCACCGTAAACTTTTTATTGAAGTCCGGAAAAGCTAACACCGGTTCCTCCTTGAGGTGCTCCATACATCGTCTTAGATTGTCCTCCATACTGGGTGTGACAATCACCCGCGCTCCCTTTTTTTAACAAGTTGTTAATGGGCACCAAGTATCGTGCCATGTCCGGTACGAACCGCCGGTAATAATTCAGAGCTCCCAGCAGTCTCCTTATACCTTTCACATCACGAGGTATTGCCATCTTGGTGATCGCTTCCACTTTAGATTTGTCCGGCTTAACCCCGTCTCTTGACACGGTGTGGCCTAAAAAATTTATTTCGGCCATACCCAAGATAGACTTCTCCGGGGACAACTTCAACCCAAATTCTCTGATCCTCGCGAATACTTGTCGTAGATGCTTTTCATGGTCTTCCTCCGACCTACTGAACACCAGGAGATCGTCCATGTAGACCTGGCAAATTCCTTCATCAATACCCCTAAGAAACTCGTCCATTAGCCGCTGAAACGTGAGGGGAGCGTTCTTCAGCCCAAACGGCATTCTGGTGAACTCATAGTGCCCTCGTTCAAACGTGAAAGCCGTTTTTGCCTGATCAAATCCAGTGTGCTAAACACCGTGGCTCCGCTAAGTCTGTCGATGATGTCGTCAAAGCGGGGAATCGGGTATGCCTCGTCTTTAGTATTTTCATTCAATTGACGAAAGTCGATAACCACCCTATATTTCTCCTGCCCCGATGTACTCTTTTTCTTGACCGCCCACAGGGGACTATTATATGGGGATGAACTATTAACTATGATCCCCTGCCGACTTAACTCTTCCAACTCCTCTCGGATGTGTTGCCTCAACGCTTGGGGGTAACGCTTCTCTTTCACGTAGGTAATTTTTTCTTGTTTTAGGGGTATTTCGTGTACCGTCTTACCCGTGACACCTAATACTTCCCCTTCCTTATAAAAAATGTCCCGAAACTCTTTCAGTAGTGTTTTCCTCCACTCTACCGCCTTATTTACGGCCCCCACTCGCGAGCCTCTAACAGCGCGGTGACATGCGAACGACCTGCCCCCTAACTTCACGTGCCATCTGCCGTGTATATTTCTTACTTCAACGCCTACTCTCTTTAATAGGTCACACCCGATTATGGCCTGATACTCCCTTGGCATGCTCGCTACCACATGTACCCGCAAACTCGCCCCCGTTTTCCCCCACTCGCTCAGACCAATGTCCGTTTCGCCTACCACTTCACACGGCCCACCCAACGTAAGTAGCCTACAATCGCATTTTTTTATCTGAAGTGCCTTCCCCTTATCGCATAAATTTTTTATCACTACTTCTGACACCAGGGTGCTCGAGCTCCCTGTATCCACAAGGCACTTCACACCGCGTTTTGTCTTGATAATAGGCAACCAATTTCTGAGCTTACCTGTTATGTTGTTAATGGTGCAAGCTCGGTCGCCACTCTGCGAGCACCCTCCTCATACCGATGTCTGCTTACGTCTCACCGTTAGTGCCTGGCGCTGTCCTCGGTCCTGAGCTGCTTTCCTTTGCCGGTCCCGCCCGCTACTCCAGCCGCCTTCGCCTCCGCTGCTCTCCAAATCCTCTTCTGTCTCTGAAGATCCGGATGCGGTAGTCGAGTCCCTGGAAACATCACCTCGCCTGGCCGCGTACCTTCTTTTGCGCACCTCCTGCGCGTTCACCTCCATCGGCTCACCTTGGTATGCCTCTTTCCTGCGGTAGATGTATGGGCATTGCCTGGATATGTGCCCTTCCATCCCGCACTCGTAACATCTGGTGCGTGGACAATTTGCTACCAGATGTCCCGTCTTGCCACACTCATGGCACTTCCTCTCCTCTCTTCTCCCGTTCCTCCTATCCGTGAACTGCTTTCTTTCCTTCGGTAACCTTTCCTTTCTATTTACTTCTCCGTCTCTCCTTTTTCCTAGGTCCTGTCTTATTCTATAGCGCCCTGTTTCATTCCTGCGATAAGATACTCTACTCCACCCGGAGTCGAACACCTCCTTTTCTTCCTCGTCGCGAGCACTTGCATCCACCATCTCTTGAGCACATTCGATAAACGCCTTGTCCCTGGGTAGCCCATCTTTCCTTCCTGTGTCCCTAGCCAGCTGTACCTTTAGGACCGTGGTCATGAATAACATCCACGCTTCAACGGCGCTCGTTTCCATCACCTCTCGAAGCTTTTCGTTGATTTTGTTCAACCTCGCGAGAAGTCCTGCGGCATACTGACCGTTTGTTTGATTAGGCTTCCTCGTTTCCCGGAACATTTGGAGCATGTCCTCTTCTGGGGCCCATCGCCCCCCTCCATACGCTTTTTTCAACCTCTCTTTAATTACCTGCCACGAGGTATCTTCATCAGCTTGGATCATGTTCAGGACGCTCCTCCTGACTCTACGTGCTAGGGCCACTCTTAATCTCTTAGCATCCGCTTCTTCTAACAGGTCTGACGCCAACTGGGACTGGATGCTGACCATGATTCCATCTCCACCTTTGATAAAGTGGTTAAGCTCGCCAACGTCACCATTGAACTTCTCCAGGTCGGAGATTTCCCTCCTAATATCCTGTGCATTAGCCTTTTTCAATTTCATTCTCTCTAACTCATTCGTTTCCTGAGCTATTCTATTCGCTTCTTGTGCGGCTATGTCTGCTCTTGCCATTGCTAGGGTAGTCGAAGGATATGGCGGGAAATCCGAATTCGCTTGTTCTGGCTGTGGAGGCTCTAGCGTCAATGTAGCAGGCCTAAGAATGCTCTGTCCTTGTTCATTCATAATGATGCAAGAATTTTTTTTCTACGTGTTCTTACAGAAGAGATAAATACAGAGAGAGAAAAAAAAAATGAAATAACAACCATACAAAAAAAAAATAATCTCACTATGACTTTCTATCAGGATCCCGGGTTTCGGCACCACTTAAGAGCTTCGGACCACGAAACGTAAAAAAAAAGAGTAATTGGGAAAAGAAACAACTCACTAGAAGGCTGGTTAAACACTGACTTTATTTATCAAGTAATCCTCTATATATAGGATCTGGGAGTTGTTTACATTATTTGTAGGATTAAGCTTCACTATTACCAGGCTATGGCACTTAACTTATATATATATGTATATATATATAAATTCAATATTCGTGTCTATTAAAATGACAAACACACTCACTGGCATGTGCGGAAATTAATTAAAGTAGGATATTTCAGAATATCGGATTGATCAATAAGTATACAATTGACATTAAACTTATTCAATAAATGCATATTTACCAATATTATAAGACCATCAGATAAAGTCCCCATCAGATATACACGCATCCTGCAGGAGTGTGTAGACAAAAGTCAAATTATTCCTCTACAGCGCCTCGCGATGTTATCTCCACCAGACATCGCCTGCCACTGTTGGGCGTCCCCCGAGTTACAGCTATTTGGGACCTATTAACTTCAAATCAGCATCAACTTTCCTGACTTGTTTTGAATTATATTTATTTGAGAATTCTCTATCGAAATATCCAGTGCATATTAATCAAATAACTAAAAAAGAATAATCCTCCTGCAAGGTCGATTGTAAAAATACGAACTAAACACTTTATATTAGGATATAAAACGGTGTAACTAAAGAATAATACTCATTTATAAACAATTCACTAATTTACTTATACACTGCGACTATCATCATGACATCTGAATTTTTTTTTATGAACTTTTTCAAATAGAGTAAACAAAAACAATTCAATAAGTTTAAAATAAGAATAATGCGATGCGTGAAAAAATTCATTGTACCGTAAAAAGTCGTGGTGTGCTTTATGTTAATGTTAATTTTCGTAAATCGTATATTGACTGATGTTGATAAAAAAAGGCGTAATGAAAATACCTTAAAAAACATGCTTTTTTACGATAAAATAAAATGTTTTGTTCAGATTCTATTCTTATTTTTAACTCCATTAAAATTGTTTTCTACTTTTTAGTTTTATTTCCTATTAAAGCGCAAACTATTACTTATTTTTTTAAAATAATAATAGTTGACCTTATATATAAATATGGAAGAAAATGGCCCGCGTGAAGGTAAAAAAAAAAACTCCCTTGTAACTACTAGGTAACTAACAAGTGATGCTATTAGTTAGTTAGGCGAAGCTATAGCGCACCCCCCCCACCTTGACAGCCCTGAAGAAGACCTGCACTGTGGGTCGAAACGTTAGCTCTTTAATAAACAGTTCTACCTACTTAAGAGAATTTTTTTTACCTCCACCCGGACTATTTTCTTCCACATACTATTTATTTTCTTAATTTTAGTTTGGCTGGCTATAAGCATGTGCTCTTTAGTTTTTTAAAACTAATATTCACCTTCTACTTGTATTACTAACTACAAGAGCGTTTTTTTTTTTTTATCTAAGTATTATTTTTTTTATTTGACCACGTTTTCGGAACACTAAATTGATTCATGAAAATGTCAAAAAAAAGATTTGTTCTCCTTGCTTTTGTTTAAATGGATCAATCGTTAAAGCGTGTAATTTTAAATAGCTTGTATGTTTTAGTTGTTCCATTTTTTTCAACTGAACCGTCAACAAGTCATATGTTTGTCTCAAAGATTAAGCCATGTGTGCCTGAGTATATGTCTTAGTACTTGGCCCAAGACACTATCGTGTATTAGGATATGAAAAATCTCTTTTTCTGAAGATCGAGGTTAGGATAATGAGACAGACTTATTAAATTATAGTATTGTCATCGGTTTCTGACAAGAGTGCAAAGTTTCAATTTAATTCGACATTTTGAAATGGGCGAAAATCAAGTTTAATTATTCCTTTGCTTGCAAGTGAAGCTAATATAAGCGTTTTAAAAAAATACGAATTTCAAAAATAATCAACAATCATCGTAATTTTTAAATCAAATGTCAATTACGATTACGTTATTATATGGTGGAGGTATTAAAGCTATTAAAAAAAGTGATGATTTAACAATTTTATAAAGAAGGCAATAATAACAAATAATGATTTAAACACTGCCTTTGAAATTACGGTAAGTAAATACAAAAGTAATAAAATTTCGGTCCACGATGTGGTATATTCTTAACAAAACAAGCCATAGTTAGGACACGCATAACTCTCAAAAGAGATCTTTAGAAGAGAGCAAGAAAAGCTAACATATATACATTTAATACTCATGGAAAATATGAGGAATGACTGTAATAAGAAAAGTATGCTGAATAGTACTCAGATCGGTCTCAAATAACAAAACTATTCACTTGGATAAAAAACAAAACAAAAACACAGAATATTAAAATGGTACAGCATATAAGGATAAAATTATTTTCATGAAAAAAAAGGTCTCTAAACGTATCTTTATCCTGCATACATAAAATTTAACATAATCGACTTAAAAATCAATTCTTTGGCTAAAAATATCATAAAACTTATAATTATATTGCATTACAGCACCAGAAAAATCTTATATCCTCTCTTATCGTAGATTTTTGTAGAATATGAGGAAACGCATGCATTTTTTGCAGTTCCATTTGTCAAAAAGTAACCGTAATCTTGTTCATTTCAATTATTTCTAGCTTTGGCTCCTAAATAATAAGTAACTAAAACTACAAGACATGCATTCCCTTCCAAATTTTTGGTTTGTGAGCGCTGGAGAAAGTTTGTGATATTATATTTTGTATAATTAACAGGCGCAATTTTCCGGTAGAAATGACCATATATCGTAGAATTTTAATGAAACCAGTGGGGAAAAACCGTCATCAAGTGTAATTATCGGTTTCAGCTTAAAAACCGACCGCATGTTGCCACCACGAGTACAAATTGAGAGCTTAATGGCGAAAATATGGCCATCTTTAATAACTTTATCTTTAGTGTATTCGTAATCTGTAACAATTTTTTATTATCGGACATATGAATAGGGCTCATGTGAAAACAAATTGTTTTCTTAATATCTCATGTACATTTTTTATGTTTATTGCCTAGTTTTAAATATGCAGTTAAAAAAACAAATAAAAAAACAAAATCACTAGCAATACGCTTAAAAAAATAATAATGAAGAATTTGGTCCGGGTAGAGGTTAAAAAAAAAATCTCTTAAATAGGGAGAACTGTTGATTGGAAAGCCAATCAACCCACATTGCAGGTCTTCTTCAGGGCTAGCAGGTCTGATCAATAGTCAATAATAATATTTGACTTTATATATAAATGTGGAAGAAAATGGTCCGGGTGAAGGTAAAAAAATACCACAAAAAAAAACACAATTCCTAGGTAACTAACTAGTGATGCTCGTAGTTAGTTAAGCAAAGCTATACCCCCCCCCCCCCCACATCGACAGCCCTGAAGAAGACCTCTAATGTGGGTCGAAACGTTGGCTTTCCAATTAACAGTTCTCCCTACTTAAGATACTTTTTTTTACTTCCACCCGGATCATTTTCTTCCACAGATATCGTCGCTGTGAAAACAATACCGCCTATCTACAGCTTTTGGTGAATGAGTTAATAACGGTAACACATTCTACGGGTAGAATTACACACTATTAAAAAAAGTTTTCAAGATTGAACGCGGTTTTTTCTCTCCTGTAAAATCGCCCAAAGTGTAGATATGCGGTATTGTTTTGACAGCGACGATATATAAGGTCAGCTAATATTATTCAACGGAACTAGACGGAAAAAATAGTCACAAAAGAATTTCGAACCATTTAAGGTCCCTGGTAAAAAGATTCCTCAGGAATAAATAAAATTATCTAAAAACAAATATAAATATTTAAAACTTGATGCTTCCTTACATTTGAAGATAGTGGCATCGTGAGTAAGAAAAAGAACTTAGTAATCAGAAAGTAGTGAGATACAAGTTGTACAATATTAAGAGGGGAAGTTAGGCCAGTATCTGAACATTAACTATATAATCCGCTTCGGCCCAAATTCATTAAATTTATTAACAGTATAGATTTTGAAAAGTTGACATCAATTTAAGAATATATATGTTGTAAAAATAGATAATCATTTCGTAAAATTTTTGATAACTGCAACAGGATATAATTAATAATGTTTTTGTATATATTTTAATTATCACATATGTTGTTAACTCATATTGTTAAAGGCACTTTGTAAGCGGTATTATGGAATGTGTAATAAATAAACGGTCCTTTCAAAGGGTTACTTTACTAGACAAGATATTAAATAAGTATATGATGTAGATAACAGGATAATCAAAATTTAATATAATCAATTTTTATAGTAAAATTCCAAATGATATAACTACATTTATATTTTGTAAGACCTAGATACCTGCTTAAATATATTCTAACTTTGTGCTAAAATAATAATAAGGCTTTACCTTAGCTACAAGTTAAAAAAGAAACGAGATTTCTCTCAGTAATACTTCTCTTACTGAGGAACAATCTCAAGGACTTGGAATCTATTTTTGTAAAAAAAAACAGGTCTTTCCAATCGTAAAGTTGCCTTCGTTAATCAAAAGAGAAGAAACGGGAAAACTTTGTTGAACGAACCAAAATAGTTTCTTGCTTAAGGCGCGGTATCTAGATAAGGAGATTCTGTTCCTAGAGCACACGGCCGGATTTGAACTTGCATCGTATTTTGAAACGTTATCTACTGTTATTTTTGTACGTTAATTATTAGAACTTTGTACTCAAGCTTAGTGTGGTCCTTTATTCTCCAGAGAAAATATCAAATCTGTAAATGGAAAATATATTGTGAAATGTTATATGAAGAAGAAAATGGTCCGGTTGGAGGTAAATAAAAATTGTCTTATATAGGGGGAATTGTTGATTGGAAAGCTGACCTTTCGACCCACATTACTGGTCTTCTTCAGGGCTAGTCTGATGGACACAACACTTGTTTTATTTTACCTCTACCTGGACCATTTTCTTCCTCATATATATAAAGGTCAACTTTTATCATCCATCATGAAATATTATATATACGAGGTGTGGCTATTAAATACCGAGACTGACGTTGCAATAAAATTTATTTTTATTTTATACATAATTACTTACTATCACGTTCAATATACACCCCTTCTCTATCCCTACAACGCTCCATGCGAATTTTCCATAGTTGGAAACAGTGCTGGAAGTCATCTTCTGTCAGCTCCTTCAGGGCACGTGCCGCTTTCTCTTTTACAGCTTCCACAGACTCAAATATCGTCAAATATTCCACCTTTTGAATGAAGATTTCACCTTAGGGAACACATAGAAGTCACATGGAGCAAGATCTGGTGAATAAGGTGGATGTTCTGACACTGGGATGCTGTACTGGGCTAGGAGCCTCTTGACAGATAACGCGGAATGAGCTGGCGCATTGTCTTGGTGGAGAACCCAAGATTTGTCCTTCTACATTTCGGGTAGTTTTTTCCTTACTCTTTCACGTAGTTTTGCAAGTACCTCAAGGTAGTAGTATTGATTAATAGTTTGACCTTCAGGAACCCAGTGAAGATACACAATCCCATGAATATCGAAAAAAACAATCATCATTCCTTTAAATTGTGACTTGCTCATTCTACCTTTTTTGGCTCTCGGTGAAGTTGGGGTCTTCCAGTACATGGATTGGCGCTTCGTTTCCGGATCATAAATAAAAAACCATGTTTCATCACATGTTATTACCCTTTCCAATAAATTTTGGTCATTTTCAATGGCATCCAATGTGCCAGTACAAACATTTTTGCGAGCTGCTTGTTGTTCAAACGTGAGAATTTTAGGCACCATTTTGCCATGTTAAAATTGTCATGTAAGATTTGCCGTAAACATTCTTTATCAATGCCTACAGTTTCAGCAATTGCACTAATACTTAATCGACAGTCAGACTGAATCAAATTACCGACTTTTTCAACATTGTAGTCCATTTTTGACGTTGAAGGGCGACCTGGCGCGAATCATCTTCAACGTCTTTTCGGCCATCTTTAAAACGTTTAAACCATTCAAAAACATGTGCCCGCGATAAACATTCACTGCCATACACTTCTTTCAGTAAATTATAAGTTTCAGTATCGGTTTTTCCAAGTTTGAAGTGAAATTTCACAATAATTCGTTGCTCTATTATTGCACTAACCATTTTATCCGGCAAAACAGAAAAACAGCATTAACCCGAACGTAGGCTCAGACTAAACGATATTGTTTACAGAAGCGAGACTAACTGCATACTAAAGAGAAAGCTCCACACTAAACAGCTGTCAGTCAATGGCGGTTGGCGCATGCGTACTTGTTCCGCAGCAACGTCAGTCTCGTTATTTAATAGCCACTCCTTGTATATATATTTAAGTACCCATTTAACCAATGAAATGTGAATGATATATACTTTGTATATACATAAAGTATATAATAAACCACCGAATCCAAAACCAAAATATTATACATAAAGAAGATTCAAGCATTTCAATTAAATTATCTTTTGAAAATTTCTGAAAAAACAATATCCGAACTATATATGGTGTGAGTGAGATATTTTAAGAGTCTAATGATATTCGATGGAATTTATTATTATCCTTTTCTTGAACGGTTTTGATAAATGACTGAAAGGATTATGATGTAATATTTTATTTCCTTTTATATATACGCGCCTGTCAAATACGATACTGGCAATCAATGGATAGTCTGTTTAATTCAATTGTACTTAATTAATTAATAATATCATATTTAACGTAAGTGTAATGGAGAAGATAAAAATACTCAGTGATATCTATTTAAGTTATATTTTCAGTCTTGAAAAGTCTGGAAGCATAAGAGCAAAATAGATGAGGTAGCAAGTTTATCCCTTGATTTTAATTTTAGTAATCGCCTGAATAGCTCATACCCAGAAGTAGCCTTACATAGCAGTTTACTTCTTTCATTTAGTGTCTTGTGATTTAGTTTCTTAACGTGTTTTATTACCTGTTTGAGGTATTAGTTTTCAATTTGTAAAGGGTGATATGTTTCACCATTTTGTATTTAGTACTAACAGCCCAAAAAAAAAGAACAAAATTTAAATAAAAAGTAAAATTATACATTAAATTGTCTGAACGTACTAAGAATCTAGATATGACTTATGAATTCAGAAACTTGTTCGGATAATGGATATATTTAAAATATATAAACAATAACAGCTATTGTAGAGAGTATATTAATGTTAGCAGAAAGTTTTCACGATTTCGGAACAACTATTGGATTTTAAGACCAAATCTAAAAATTCTGATCTAATTCATATATTTGTTTCGTGCATTCGATTGATTTTGCTTTTAACATTTTTTCTGAATCATTCTGTAATTAATTATAATATTTTATGGTTGTATTTATAATTTACAGGCCATTTTTTTCTCTTTGGTTCGGTTTATTCCGGAAGAGTGATTTGTATCCTCTTACCTGATTTTTATTACTACACAATAAATTATTGAATTTTATAAAGCTAAAAATATTATAAATTGTTCCATTACGATTAATATTTTATCAGTTCAATGAATGATTAACAGAGACCAACATAGTAGACTAGCCTACGATCGGTCTGAATGCGTATTTCAAAATAAATCAAAACCATCTGGGTAAACCTCAGAGCTAGCTGATCAAGGATCCGTGTTCATTCCTTATCTAAGTATAACAGATAAGTCGAAACGTACTCATTGCATAACACAATCCACTAGATAAATAACAATAGAAAACTAACAGAGGAAGTAAACCCAGTCATATGCAATATTACATATATAAATTATAACGTAAATATATAAAATACATCCACCTTTGCTGATATGTAAATTATATATGTATGTATTAAATAATAATATCGATTTTAAAAATCTTATGATTCCATCGATCGTCAAATGATGCCAAACGTTTTGATTGAACAGAGTATACCAAAAAAACTAGTAAATGTGGTACAGGCGTATATGAGCGAAACTTTAAATAATGTTAGAATAGGTAACAATTTTTCGGAGAAGTTTGAGGTTAGGCTAAGGTTTAAAACGAAGGTGATTCGATTTCAGCTAATCAGTTCAATCTAAGACTTGAGTACGATATTTAAAAAGAAGATAAAATTTGAATATGAATATATCCGTGCAAGGGTTTGCGGACGATCTGGTACTGCTAGTTGAAGATGCGAAAACTATGTAACTAAAAACAGGAACGTTAAGCTAAGTTTGAACGCGTCGAAAAGGTTAAGTACTTAGGGTCAATGATAGCTAGAAGAAACGAAAAAAAGGCACGATTAAAGGCAGAAAGTGGTTGTTATCATTTGGTCTCGACATTACTAAGCTCGCGTCCTTTGTTCCGAAATTTAAAAATTAGAATTTATAAAGCCTTCCAGTCCTTCTAACTTTTCCTTATGTATGGCGGCTATCACTGAAGGACGAACAATGTCTTAAGGTATTCAGAAATAAGGCGTTGCTAGAATATTCTGTCAAAAATGGATGAGACCACTGTAGAATTTAGGAGATTACACAACGGAGAATTGCGAAGCATGCACCCTGTTAATATTATTGAAGGGTTAGCTTCGCGAAGATTAAGATGGGCTTTTTAAGTTGCTATGCTTAAAAAGCATAACAATATGTCGAGAAGTGTCTGAAAGATCATTCGAGACGTTGTTGGGAGGATATAGTCAAGAGTGATCTGGCGGATATGGGTTTGGGTGGTGGTCCGTTGACAGAAGTTTGGAAATAGATGGATGGCTTCGGCATCGAGTCCCCGGGTTCGCTAAGCCATACTATAATTATTATTTATTATTACACCACAAAAAAAAAAGTCTCAGCAACGAAGTACGTCGAAGATTCTATTACGATTATTAACAAAACTCATTTAATTATTAATAGCATTAATGAATAAATAGCGAATAAAGAACTTTGGAGGGTACATTGCTGCTGTTAGGAATGAAGTTTTTCTTCATTATTTATAACAGTAATAAACCACGAGGAAATACGGAATAATGAAGAATCTATTATTACCATTATTAATGATAAAGTTTTCTCTAATTATTAATAATATTACTAAAAAGCTCTGAAAGGATTACCACTTTTATAAAGTTTATATAAATTATTAGACACAGTCATTATGAAAAAACAAATAAAGAATTAAGAATAATCTATTACTGTTTTTAATGATCAAGTTATCCTCATTATTACTAATTGTACTAAAGGACTTTATTGAAATAATTAAAAAACTCAGATGCATCTTTTAGCGTCATTGATAATGGAGGTTTCCTTCATTGGGGATAACTGTAATAAATGATAATAATATTAATGATCATTTAATGTTAGAAATAATAAAAGTTTCATGCATAAGAACCACTGAAAAAAGACTCTAAACGACACTGTGCACTGTACTCTGTACAGTAATAAATAACTGTAATAAAGAACGAACACATATTGGATTCAGAAGGATCTATTGTTACTATTATTAATAATAAAGTTTTCTCTAATTTATAATAACACAACTAAAAAGCTCTGAAGGGATCATAACTTACATAAAGTTTACTGTTATTATTAATAATTGTAATTATGAACGAACTAATAAAGAATACAAAAGGATCTACTTCTTTTATTAATGTTAAAATTGTTCCCCAATATTTATAATTGTACTAAAGGATTGTCATTAAAAAAAAACTCAAATGTATCTTATAGTATTATTGATAATGAAGTTTTCCTTCTTTGTTAAGAACAGTAATAAATTAATACTGAATAAAAATTGTTAATGATCTTTAACTAACAATAAAATTTGCATTCATTCACTGCCTATGCCAATGCGTCCTCCTCCTCTTATCAATAGGCGATTGTTTATTTGTTCAACTGTATTTATTCATGCTTTATATACAACGTTAGTCATCAAGATAGCAGATAAAATTACTTACATACTGACGGACCCGCCTGTAAAAACAAATTAAGTCGCCGTTGACTACCATCAGGCAGTAGGTCATCCTCTTGTTCTCTAGCACGAAAGAAGTTGGAAGCTGCGATGAACCCTTCCTTAATGAGAGAGTATTAATTTCTTCATCCACCTCTCAACGCCCACTTGGAGGGGACCACGGGTCGTTGACTGCCCGTAATTATAGGATTTTTTAATGGTTTTAATAAAAGCCGAGTTCTCTTCACTCTGTTTTACTTAGTAACCGAAAAAATTGGAAATCCGAAAATATTAATCTTTAAGAGCCAAGATTAAAGTTGTTGTTTTTTCTTTACATAAGGAAAAGTCATTTCTATTATGAAACATAACTATATATTTAAAACCACTTATTATATACTCCAAATTAATTTTAATCTTTTGGTAGTATTAGAAAACAAATTATTCAACCTTATTTTCCATTTGTCCAATATTCCATTCTATTTTAGCATTTGAATAATCAGATAATATTGTATGGTAATTTAGGTGTGTGCAATAAAATATTATTCGAAACGCACAATGAAATATGCCCTAACAAAACAAGAATCTAATTTGGTGTTAGCTAGAAAAAATATACTCTTTGTACAGTTGTTGTGAATTATAGGAAAAACGAATATAAAATTCTCAATGTATCGTCTTAATCTTGAGTATCTTCTTTTAATTTCTTATGAATTACGTTTTTTTCAATATTTCAAACGTCTAATTCTTTAAGGATTACCTATATATTATTTTCCCTATATTTATAAATTTGTATATATACTTTTTTTCAGTTGACTCTATAGACCAAGGTTTTCTCACTGATATCTTATAGTCCACAACCTCACATTGTTACTAAACATGATTTACATTGTGCAGGGACAGGTTGCCTATAGTTTCATCTGCGCCCGAATCGTCAGGGACATTGTAAACCAAGAAAATTGAGTTCAAGAATAGATACAAATTAGTCAAGGTCGGTGGATTTTGGATTTTCGGGTAAATATCGCGATTCTCATTGAAATTAATCTAGGTAGGATCATAACTACTTCACGCCCGGTCTTCGTGAGCTGCCTCCAGTAGGCTGACAGGCATCATATCCCATGGGTGGGAGAGATAACCATTTGCACCGGCTAGTAAAATCAATTACTACATAGAAAACAATATTTTAAAAAAGATACTTGCTCGATGCACAAGTTTGTATTTATCAAAATTAAATAGTAATTTTAAATATATTTTTGTGTTGTACCTGATATAAGATTTCACTCAGTAACAAGACCACCAGGCAATTACACTTTACAGAACACTCGGAAATAAGAGCTACTTGTATCCGGATACATTTTTGCAGTAATGTTGTCTGTCTACACTGAACAATTAAAATAATTTATAAATGTGTATTTAATTATGTTTATTTACCATTACATAGATCGCTTATTACGTTCGACATATTAAATTAAAATTTTATAAAACTAATAGCCTGCCAACCGTTTGTTCATGCATGTGCAACACAGTGCTGCTAATTTTACTTAACTTCTTGAGTTCGATGATAATACGTAGAATATTCGGTATGAATAAGGACTGGAGAATCAAAAAAATTACATAGATTACTAGGTTATTAAATTAGTATTGAACTCCCATATACAGAGCATCTCTACTAATAGACTGAAGGAAAAATAATTCAATTAAATTTATATAATACACGTGTATTTGTCAAATTTAAAAATTATGGTAAAATATTTTCAAATAAGAGTTATTAAAAAAAATATTAAATTCTGAGGCGGAAAACATTTCTCAGGGTGAAAGCAATTCGGCCGACAGGAGCGCCTCAATGCCTACTTATTCCAGACAAGGCTCTAAGTCCTCCAGGCATCTCTTCAATCCTAGAGCTCGCTCCGAGATAGGATTACATCTTGCTCTGGAGAACTTATTTCCTTGTTGGAATAGCGTGACTATTTGCCTAAGAAATATTATCAGGTTCGCCCTGGAATGCAGTTAATGGGAATCTGAGTTTGAGGTTAACTTCTTGATACTGTGACATTGTCGAGAAGGCGAATAAAATAAGAATTTAAAAGCAATTATTATAATTAATTATTAATTATGGCATTAAGTATTTATCTCTTCTCTTATTTAAAAAAAAAATCATTTAAATTACCATTTATATTATTTCAGGGAGTGGAAACTTAGTAGGTAGGGCACTGAATTATTGTGCTGCAGGTTTCGGGTTAAATCGGATTGTGACAGGTAAATGATTTAATCTGTTAATGAGCCTAGATGGACTCTGTGGAATCTGCAACCCCACCTTGGGTTCATCCAGATTTATAAATTGGTTACCCTTAATGGGGAAAAACACCTGGCGTTTGAGTGCAGACTCGACCTCATTTCACAACCGTTGACTTAGAAATTTACAGTCTTCAGAAACTGTACAGTCTATACCTTGATGGGTATTAGTGGTCTAGTTTTTTATATCTATAATAGTATTGTTTTATTGTAATTAAAGGTTTGATGGTGTAGCTCCCACTCTTTCAATTTTACGAAAACACCCAACAACTAAAAAAAAATGTATTTAATAAATTTTCTTAATTGTTCATATACATTGAGAAAATATTTCCAGTCAAAATTTGATTGGTTGAGTTACCTATTTTTTTTTACAATATTTTTCATCACAACCAGCTTCCAGTTAATACATGACATGTAAAATTACATTTGTCTAACTGTAATTTTTTCTTTTTTAATTATTATGTTTATTATAAATGGAAATAAGGAAGATGTTTATATTAAAAAAATTAAGACCAGCACAACAATCATTACCTTAAATGAATAAAAAAAGCTGTCTCAATTTTGTAAAGACTAGCCACTAACAATGACAATTATTAGGTTTCGAAGCGGTTGTTACGGTTGAAGGTTAGTTACAGCAGAATGGTCAGGAGATGTTAATGACTAGCGATAATGATCAGAAGTCATGATGAGTTATTTTTTTCATTCATAGTTATTTTCATTCAACGGCAAGCAAAGTTCAGTTGGTGCATCTGAAATATTTCGAATTATTATAAATTAGTCTAGGAAACATTTTATATTATGCGTACAATATTCCGCATTATACAATATAAATTATTAAATTCAAATAATTAAATAATTATAAATATTAATAACGACTAAAGTATAAACGGGGAGTGGAAAGGCTAATTGGTAGAGTGCTGAGTTCCCATGCAGAAGGACCTTTGGAGGTGCTGTCTCAGGTTATGAGCCTGTTTGGGCTGTTGATTGTGGGATGTATTGCACCTTCTTCTTCGAGATGTGATTTATCTAACTCTTTTTGTGTCTTCATAATCCCTGAATAGGCGAAACGTCGACTGGTAAGGGTTTGTTTTACTCCAGAATTTTGAAACATAAGACTTTGCATCGTGGTTTTTCCATTTGCATTCTAGAATACCTCAACAAATGAATTCTTCGCATTAACAAAGAGAGGTCATTGCCGCTGCAAGTTATCTCGATATTTTGATACATCACAAAGGATATGACGATGCATTAGCAAATGTTAGGTTTAGCAGATGTTATTAATAGCCTAGATAGTTTTATCGCGAATCACAAACAGACGCCGTTATCATTGCTAAGAATGCGCGGTCCCTTCCTTCATTGACCCCACCGGACTCGGCTAAGGAATCGGATGCAGTTGGGTGCATCCAGCAGGTGAATAGCCTCGGCCACAACAGGTGAATGAGGTAATTGGGAAGATGACACAATGGAGAGGCTGTCAATGGCGGTGGAAGCCATCTGTGACGTGTAGCTTTGTCGCCCATGGCCTCCATTTCGTGCCCGATTTGTCGAGAGCGGGTTCTTCATTGTCTCAGAGTGGCCATTATCACTCCATTCGTCGGTCAAGATTTTTATTCCTAGTGGCCTATTGTAGGCTTTATCGAGGAGCGGTATTATGATCCCTCTCTTTTTTTTAATGATGGATTTGAGATTTAATGACAGTTTATCAGGTAGCTATTGATGATCGAGAGTTTACTTAGAGCTCTTTAAAATATTATATAATTTATTTTCATCAATCTTAAATCATCAATGCATCCAATTCTCATTAAAAAAAGTGCTATTAAATGGGTTCGTCTTTCTAAACCATTTGGCAAAGTTTTTGAACTATGCGTAATTAGACTGTTGGTTACACCTGCCCATTGCAGGTAAGAACTTTTGTATACTTTGAAGGGATCAAAAACCTGAGAATACTCAGTGTCATGTAAGCAATTGAGAAATTTAAGAATATATACGCAAGTTAAAAAAAAACAATACAAGACCATGGATGAAATCAAATTCTTTAAGAAAAAAAGACGATTGAAAACAGCACAGATATAACTTACGTCTTATGTCTACTCAAGGGTGTCTAGATATGTTAAAGTTTAAGCAGAGTTTTGATGTTAATATCCACATTACAACTAGAACTTCTTAGTCACTAACGACGAACTTACAATAAATTTATTGAATATTATTTTTCAGGAAATGGTAATATTATGCGAATATATTTATTTATTGTTGTTTACTATTATCTGTGTATAAACACTACATATCCTTCTGATCATATTTTAAAATACTTAATGAAACGTGTAGCTGGACCCATTACTAGTTAACTAAATACTATTGTTAAGAAAGAAGGCAATAAATTCACTTTTATAGATTTAAATCAAATGGATTAGTTGAGCCTAATAATTCTACACGCTGTAATGCATCTACCTCTTATGCATATTGTCAAACGTGCTTTAATCATTAATCTTTATGAGCCTTATAGATGATTATATGAATGTACGTAAAATGTGCTTTTTTCACATTCGATTCTTTGCATCTGTATCTATTTTGATGTCAGTGTGCAACATTGGGAACAAATTAAATTTTGAGATTTTCATGTGACCTCACATAAACAATACATAAAATGTATGCTTCGATGAGCTATAGTGAACATACTGCTCTAAAACGTAGTATTCTAATGCTAAAATAATCACATTATGATATACCATGCCTAATATATTCATACAACAAACATTGAAGGGTACACTATTTGCTGTGTACACGAGTACAGTGTACTCGCCAATAAGTATATCATCATCCTGTTCCTTTGTCTATGCGGTCCTAGACCGTAGCTAACCCAGTTAGTGTGGGCCCATGTTTTCCTTTCATTAGCCTTTGCTCAGATCTGTCTAATTTAGCCGCTCTATTTCACAATCTAAGCGTCACCGTCTTATAGTCAGTGATACAGCAGATAAATTAATTAATGATAATAAGATTTCTGGCGTTTTATATTCGAATAAATATAATCAAATTTATTTTTAATAATTGTTATTTTGATGGTGATTATTTTTAAATATTTTTGTTTTGAAGAGAAAAGATTTATCCTGGCCGGGATTCGAACCCGGGTTGTCTGCATCTCCGGTGCAGTACTCTAAACCACTGAGCTACCAGCGGTCATATCCAAGTTAGACCAATCCGTTCTCTTCACCGATCCCATATTCCATATCACGCTCAACCGCCAGGTTTTCCCCTTTTTTTGCTGAATAAAGGCTGCGTGAGCCCCAGGAGCGTCCCATTTCCGGCAGATTGTCAATGTGTCGCAAATGACTCAAAAAGTTCAAGGTGTAATATGGAAATCAAGATCAGAAATCTAATACTCTTTAGAACTTTTAGATAACCTCGAATAATCATATGATATGCTCTTGTTAATTGTTTTCAATCATCTTTATTTTTTAATGAATGAGTCATTCCACCATGTAAGGCTTTATATTCCATTTTCTACGACAGATTTCGACTATTTATTGACCTAATATTGATTAGTTTTCAACCTCTTATAGTTCTCAGCTTCTTTCAAAACGAACCTCGCAGGACTGAGTTTCCTCAGGATTTTGACCTCTTCAAAATATATAAAAGTCCTAAGCAGCAATTAGCAGGTATAGCCAACAGATTAATTACATTATAATCCATATAGTTCAAAAATATGTTGGGTAATGAATAAAAAAGCGGAAAGAATGAGGAATGTCTGGGAGAGAAAAATACTGCGGCGGATTTATGAACCCAACTATGACCAGGGAGCATGGAGGATCCGTAATAACGAAGAACTCCGACAACTTTACGGAGAAACAGACTTAGTGTCTTTCGTAAAAAGAGCTCGGTTGATACGGCTGGGCCATGTGATGAGGATGCCCGAAACAAGAATACCCAAGACTGTTGTTTGGGAAGCTCGGTGGTAGAAGACCCAAAAGATGATGTGGAGGCCGATCTTCACCAGCTGGGAATCAGACATTGGAGAAGTCTAGCTATGGACCGGAGTGATTGGCAGACAGTGGTATATGAGGCCGAGGTCCTTGTAGGACTCATCAGGGATTCAGTGAGTGAGTTCAAAAATATGACTATATCATCTCGAATAATACAAAAAAAAAAACCCTTGGATAACTAAATAAAGATTTTAAATGATAAGCGAAGACGTCTGATAGAGAAGATGAAATAATAATAATAGAGATCAGAATTCTAATTTCTTGATAGGCATTGCAACAATAAATTATTTGTAGAATTAAAAAGATTTTTATAACTAAGTTACAAGAATTCTAATTTAAAATTATATATTGACATCCATTTGTTATACATACATTTTCTAAATTAAAAAAAAACGAAATATAAAACCAACAAAAAATACATGTAAATTGTAGCTGCAAACATTAGAAAAACAGTAGGATAGAATAATTTTAATACGTCGTGAAATACATAACATACGAAAAAAATATTTAAAGTAATTGATATTTGTAAAGTATACTTATTAAAAAATAAGTATCTAGTTGAATAATGTTCTTCTGTAATTTAGAGGTTGTTCTGAATATGGATAATTCCTCAAAATGTCGATAAATAATTAATTAAAAAGAAGATTTTAGAAAACACTACTTTAAATTTTTCATAATTACCAGAGAATTAGTTACTAAAAATTAATTTTAGTGGATTCCTCCAATATTTCTTACTTGGAATCTTCAGTGACTAGGAAATAGGTTATTAATTAACGAGTGATATACATGTATATGAAAACTCTTTCTGCTAAAAACCAACTCTTGGATATAATTATTATTATATTAGTTTATTTTTGGACTTCAGAACTCATAATTAATACCATACTTACACTAATTTAACAAGAATATTCATACGCACACATTATAATTCTCATAAATTCTCTATACCTAAACCAAAAGCTTGCCCTGGACAGCGAAGGTCGACACGAGGACACAGGACTAACTTAATAAGGCCCTTTTCATTTAGCCAACAGTAAATAAACTGCCACCATTCCCAAAATGGTTCCTCCGCTCCTTTATTTATGTCCTTTAATACCCTTTTATCAAATTCTCGACAAGAATAGTACTTAACTTGAAAAACATTACTTAACTTTGTAAAGCACAATTTACTCATCTTCCAACTTAAAAAAAAA
Source organism: Troilus luridus (assembly GCA_964056705.1). Taxonomy (NCBI): domain Eukaryota; kingdom Metazoa; phylum Arthropoda; class Insecta; order Hemiptera; family Pentatomidae; genus Troilus; species Troilus luridus. Next base: position 34,690,562 of record OZ057412.1, read on the forward strand.
TAAACTAAAAAAAAATCCTTTTTTCCTTTTAACAAACTGATCTAACATTTTGAAGTTTTCTTAAACAAGATACAAACAGTAACGAATTTTTCAATTTATTATGAAATTTCAAAACGCTTGACTAGAGTTTCTCGAACCTTGGAACTCAAACAGCCAAGAACATTGATGGGTGAAATCACAAATATAACGCTTTCAGTGATGGAGAAATTTTATTTGTAGAATTATTATTGAACTATCTCACGGAAAGGACGCAGCGCAAAGAAAAAGGTTTACAGATTTAGAACCTGGAATTTGAGAGCCTTATATTGAGCAGGATCACGAGGAATTAAACAGTAGGTAAGCTGGATGAGGGTAGACCTAACAGTAATACAGGAAATCGGAGGGAAGGGATATGAAAATGTGCAAATTAGAATATCTTATTTCAAAGCGAAAGTACTAAAAATCATGAATTTAAAACGGCTTTTGTAGTACCTTCAATAATTATATCAGCGGTTATGGTTTTTGAGCCAATCAATCTGGGACTTCCCATATGAAACTCGTAATCATAATGGACCAAGAATAAGACATTTTCTGATATGATAATAATCCTGGGAGACTTCAATGCTCAGGTAGGGAACGAAAAATTGTGTATGCCTACGACATGAAAAAATAGCTTTCAAAGCATAACAAATGAGAAAGAAGACTATTGAAGGTTTTGGAACCAGAGAAATAAAATGGGGAATTCTGTAACAGAAAGAAAATGGAAGTATTCTTCGTGATTTTCACATATACTAACAATAATTATATACCTTTTCAAGTAGTGTATTGATAAAAATATTAAGGCTCAACAAGCTTAATTCAAAATACCAATAACTTAAATGAAAAAATAATTGGAATGTAGTAACACCATTTGCATCTTTTATTTGTATTTACATAGACGTCAATAAATTTAATTAGCATTTTTAGCATTATTATCATTATTATAGCATTATTATAAGACATTGAAATATGACAAATACAATCTTTTAGGCAAAATAATAAGTCCAACTAGTTATTGATGTTCTAAGTTATTATAAGTATCAATGGCACAACTATAAACAACCTTTTAGTTAAATATAATTATTCTTATATCAATGGAATTCTAACCATTAAACTACAGCTGATTAAAACAAATTGTATTGTACGACTAAGAGTCGCCAGTAATGACCATGTCACGATAGTCAATGACGCGAACGTATGAGTTTTTCCCCTACCAAAAGTCGCTAAACGCTGATAATAAAAAAGTTTTCACTTGAAAAAGTGTAAATTAAAACAACAAACTTTCAGACTTTTCAGGAAAAAAAAATTTCTAAAATAAATAAGTAAGATGTTATACACTTTAGTTTACCTATTTCCATTCCATGAAGCATGAAAAAATGCATACTAATATTGGATAGTAAAATTTCTATATGAGACCAATTTCCATAATTTCTATATTAAGTTTTTTTCGTATTTTCCTAATTGACTAATTCTGAACTTCTCTGACTATATTTGGAAGAATGTGTTCCCTTCACTCAATCGGAATCAGCAACATTTAAAGCATTTGAATATTTTTGTTTTTAAATCTTTTTTTATTTAAAGATAAGAGGATATTGACCTGGCAGTAAAACCTAAAAAGTATTTTTTTTAATCTCGCCACTTGTCTTACAGGTTTTATTTTATCGACTCTCTACTGCAGAATCATACCATTTTTCAAAAACCAGGCAGTTAAGACGTCTTTCTGAAAATGAGAGCTCCGATGGTATTTCACTGATTATATATTTAAAGAGATGGATAAAGATATAAAACGTTGTGCATACTAATGTTAAAATTATAACAATCAAAAACTCGATTATATCATTTAACAACTTGCGATTCGTTAGTGTTTTTTGTTTTTTTGCGATGCGATATTTATTTTTTTACGCTACGATAAAACTCTTAAGACACTACAATGTTATCAATCATCTTCTAATCAACAACAACTGTTTGGGAACTGATTTTATGGTTACTGAACAACCTTCTGATATCGTTATAATTAATAAACTCATTTCCTTGGTTTGCATTCCTTACGACCATATAAGAAATTTTAATTCGTGTTTATTTGTATTTATTTCACAAATGTCTTTACTTCATTCTACGGAGTGAAGAAAATATTGGAATAGCGAAAATATTCTATTATCTGATTTCAGGGAGTATGTACATTATGACCATCCTGAAAACACTTCACATGTTTCGAAGTAACAATCGCATGCTCGTACGAAAATCTGTCTCTTGCATAACCTAAAACTGTTAGTCCCAGAACTTTAAAAAGTTTCACTGCTCTCTTATGGGTCAACAGATGATCTCCAGAAGTGGTCATTGTTTAAATAATTTTAAATTCATGAAAAAATATCTCTTCTTGAAAACAGTGGTAGGTGAGATGCAAGAATCGTGCTGAAAATGATCGTTTACTTCCTTTTACGCAGTAAAGGAGTCGTGTAATCGAAAGTATCTGAATTTTAACTTTCTCTGAATACATTTCAAATTTAGTAATCATAAAAAATAAAAAAATAAATCTAGACCGTGAATTAATGATCTAGTATGTTACTAGTGTTACTGTCAAATACATATAACAATTTAAAAAATATTAATTCTAGTTTTTCACAATCAGAATGAGAGTTAACAATTTTTTATCCACCAAGATATCCATGCCTTTAAATAAAAGGGTTTGAAGCAAGAATGTGACACCCCACAATTTTGAGGTTAATGGGTATTTTAAGCAAAACGCTATCCCCTTTTTAAAATAGCTCTTTTTATTAAGTCATTTTCGGTAAATTTCATGAAATATTTGTGCTCTCTTCTGAATTTAAACTATACCATATCATTCCATATTTAAGGGGGATAAAGTTCACTTCATACGCAAAAGGGTTTGTTTTTTTTTTGCAACACGATGGGAGAGTTAGATCCTGTTCAAATACGAATATTGTGAAACATAGCTTTGTGAATCAATATTTATTAATTTTTAACAATTTATTAATTTCAAATTGTCTGTATTTTGAATATTGAGCCCTGAAGAAGACCTGCAAAGTGTGTCGAAACGTTGGCTATTTAATAAACATTTTTCCTAACTAAGATAAATTTATTGACCTCCACCTGGACCATTCTCTTCCGCATAAATAATCAAGGTCAACTATTATCATTCAAGACAAATATTCTTTTGTGTGAGAAACTAGTAATATTTGTTTTTACGCCCTCAAAAAATAAAATTATTCTAACAATCCGCTTATTATTCCGCTTAAAAAAAAAAGAATTTCGGAAATATTCATGAACCATAAATGATGAAGCCAAGTAGAAGATACGAATCGCACCGGTCAAAACATATCAAATTCAGACAAAATAACAGGTTTAAACAGTCTATTTTTTTTCCGTTTAGACCACTATTTCTTCAGTATTATTGAATAAGTTAGAGAACAGATAATTATAAAAGTCATCTATCCAATGATTGTAGTAGCCTAAAACTCTATAAAATCGAGTCTATTGCCTGATTCGCTGTACAGCCTTCTTAAGATCAACATGGAAATCAAGGTTCGTGACAGTGGCGACCTGTGGTCTAGTGCTTAGCATAACAACCTAGTCCAAGATCGCAAGTTCCTAGCCCGGCAGGTGGCCATAGAATTTTTTAAAGGGAGTAAAAAATGTTTGGTTATGCTGTCCTTCGGAAGCACTTTAACTTTAAACAGGGGTCCCAAGCCGGTACGATGTCAGGTACTCGTTGAAAATCCCTATCCTAATTAAACCTGGATAGACAAATTTAGAGCTCCCATCGTATCATGGTACGATTAGCCATAGCAGCATAAAAGTGACATGAATAAACAAACAACAACACACAAGGTTCGTGATATAACCTGACCTAGGGGACATGAAAACATGAATGACACTGATAGATAGTGTCACTCACGGTACTATATGTACATAAACTATATGATAGTCATCACCGGATTAATAAACTATAATAAAGTAACAGGATAAGTAGCTGCTATAATCTGATTAATATAATCACAGGCAGTGGAGGCCGGTGTTGGCAGCTTATTTGCATAAACGCCTCAGGTCGTCGTAACTTGCGAGCCACCGTACGTTTTCTCTTATAACGGTTGTTCAGTGGAAACAACTACACTCCCGTCTCTTATTACTGTTAAGATTTATTAGGAATTATATAGTTATATTTATGTATTACAGATTTTAATGTGTTTTCAAAAATTTTTAGTTTCAATGAAAATGGACTACTGGAGTAAGGTGGGGCTTGCAACGATGATGTTGGTTTTGTCAATCCCTGGTTTATCGAAAATAAAAAAAACTGCTTTATCGTTTCATTAATCGCAATGGATCATTTTATTGTTTTGTAATAGCACAATTGAGTATCATTTCTTTGTAAAATCGATATATTTTTGGATTTTCATATTTTAATGGGAATATACATTTTTACCATTACAGAATCCATTTCGGAAAAATTCAACATGATTTCTGAACATACAATCGAACGATCTCTCGTATAGCACAAGTAAACGCAGAATGTTAAAGTTGTGTACATATGATTTATGTAACATCTAAAAGGCTCCAACAGTTTCAGAATAGTACACTAAGGCGTATAGTAAGTCACTGTACTCTACAAAGAACGAAAACTGATATAATACATTCGGACTACCGACGGTAACCCACTTCATTACATGGAGGCATATCAATTTCGTTAATAACTTCCAGTACTGCACTAACCCACTATTTAACACATTCGCACCGACAGGACGGCCTCAGCGCTAGCAAAAACATTTACAATCACTCAACATGTACTGAGAAACAAACTCCAAATCAGAAAGAAATAGTGAGCCCTCCTTTAGAGCCTACTCCTATCATTCAATAGAAATTCAGGTAACCCCCATCCCCATACATGTCTTAAAATGCACCTAGTGCAGTAAAAGAGGTTCCGTCAGTACTATTCCTGATAAACATCTATTTCAAATAAATAAATAAGCGAAGGGGTTAAGATAAAAAACAAAAACAACGTGACATCTAATAACGTTTCACGATAATCGCATGATAATCATTAATTGAACGATATAATTGTCATACAAGAATTACATATCAATATAAATTTACGAAGCTTGTTAAAATAAGAAAACTGAATTGGTACTTTAGATATAGAAAGAAAATCAAGTATAATCGAATTCATTTTAAAATTGGTGTTCAAATGTTTTTTATGAGCATCAAAACCCTAATTGTCTTACTAAATGATACAATTTTAGACATTCCAAGGTTACTTTTTTTTTTCACGTTACATTAGCTCCAAATTATTTCTCCATTTTGGGGTAATAAAACTACTACATTAGTTATGGATTTATTAAATATCTACTACTAGAATTAAAATAGATATGAAATTTGAAGCATATAAAACCAATTTTGTTCCAATGTTATGTTTAAGTAAAAAGTAATTATTTTAACAGTTCAATTCGGTGTAAATAAAATATTTAATTTTATTGATGTTGGATATATAAATGAAATAGAACCTCTGTTTATTCCGATAAGCACAAACTGAAGAAAAATCTGAAACGGTTTAATAATTACTAATTTTATTAAATATAAATATGAAAATTCGAGTGAATTAACGTTCATAATAAATATAAATAATGATAACTTTAAAAGGAATGAGGTAAAGATATTGCTTGGAGTAAGAATAAAGTATATAAATCAAGTGAGAAGGAAGAAGCTATTTACCCTCATGTTTCTCCATTCCTTATCTCAAGATACTCTTGATATCTAACAGAACCAATAACTAAGTCCTTGCTTCTTTTTATTTTATATCTTAAGTACAATCCTGGTACTGTGGGCGTATAAATAATGTGTATATATATATATATATATATATATAGATATATTATATGGAATATGTAATAATAATAATAGACATTTCAGACATAAGTGAGAATTATATGGGAAAAAACGCTATACTAATATGTAACATAACCTATAAAAGGCCCCATAAACAAATAAATAAAGGCTGGGTGTGGCCCAGGGTTTTGTCTCGTGATATTACAAAAAATACATTTTGCGGGAACCAGACTTGAACCAATAACCGGGAGTTCGAAGTCCGATCTCTCTGAATTTCTTACTTTTTGAGTGAATTGTAGTAACGTAAATCAAACCTTTATTTCCAAACGCGCAGACCTCAATAAATGATTGCCAAGAAAATTAATAGGAAACAGAAACGGAATAGAAGAGAAAGCCTTCCAATTACCCATTAGCTTAATTCGAAGCCATATAAGTACCTCCTGATCAATGGTAAAATAATATTCATTAATCAAATCCGTAAATATATCTCCTGGAATTTTAATGCGTTAATCAGGTCCTGGAGATTTTTTTTTTTAAGAAATATATATATATATGTATATATGAAATATATATATACTGTTGGATGTATTTATATATTTAAAAAAAACAATTGGATTCAAGATTATTATTCCACTCTGAAACTCGATCAACCTTTTTGATAATTTTCAAAACTTGAAATATTGGACTCAATATTCAGGTTTCAATGAATATTATTTTGAAAATTTTCAAATCTATTGTACGTTCACTTGAATATCATTCAGGATCATATTTTGAAATAAAATTCAGACGATTTTTCCACCTTTCTTAAATAAAAAAGAAAACCATTAGATAGCTCCTGTCTCTCGTATCTGCCGCTTCTTTACGCTTTAACTCTTGGCAATGCCAGTAATAGCTTTCAATTTGATATAATATTAGTTTGAAACATTTCTATAAAAGAAAATATTGTTTCACTGTTGCCGAATCAGCATATATATATATAACAGTCGAGATTTTAGAGGATGCGTTAAACACGTGGACTTACTACTACTAGTTACAATGTTGAATAAGTTACAGAATTGTATAAATTAGATATAGTTCTGTTATATTATGGGGTCATTTTATTTTATTAATTTTTTTTAATTGTTTTTAATACTTTATTTTATTTAAACATTTTTCTTGGCCATTTAATATTCCTTCAGTAATATTCTGTTGACCGTCAATAACAGTATACTCGTTTTCTATTCCAATTCATGTATATTATTAAATATACATAATAGCACATAATAAATATTAGCATAATATTTCTATATCACTCTAACATAAATTAGAACTTACTGTTCTGACGAATAATTCTTTAGATAAAAAAAAATAATCCTTCCTACAACTGGTGAATAAATCGTTGAATGTTAAAAGAGCATTTCCTAAGCCCCATTTGTGATTATTCAGGTATGCCAAATACTATTGAAATAATAAATCTTAATTAGTTTTGTTAGCCAAAATCAAAATGATCAAGACAATTTTTTTATATTAGGTATTATTTTAAAATGCCACCTTATTTTTAATAGAACTTTTTCTTCTTCTTCCTATAAGTAACAAAATATAGAGTGTTAATTTTAAAAAAAAATTAAATTTGTTCTAAACCGTCTGTTAGACTATTGTAGAAATTGATTTTATTTAGAAAGTGTGAAAAGGAAATAAAAATTAGAATGTAACTAAAGCGGGTATTTTGAGTAAAACTATCTTTCACAGTTTCTTTCGGTTGTTTTGATTTGCGTAACCGTACATAAACCGAAACTTCAGCAAGCACCAATGTAGAATTTTACTTTTGTTTTTCAACCCCTGCCTCAATCAACTTCTCTTTGATTATTTTCTAATTTCTGAGATAGGATTTTGTGAAATGTGTTATAAAAATTTTCAAACGCTACGCTTTTCGAGTGTAAAGCTCATTGAAATTGAATTACTGCGATTTATGGAGAGACGATAGGACGATCGCAGGCTCATATCTCTGCAGCAAATGCCCTTTTAACATGCAGCGCTCTGAAATAGCTGAGTTCAGACCACTCCCTAATATCCTCAAATCTTCGGGTATATATCCCTGCAAAGTACGTTACGATTCATCCAATATTATAAAACTATGAGGACTAATTACTGAAAAGAAGCCCCTATTAGGATTTAGCGATTCGTTTATTTTAAAAAATACAAAATTCACTTTGAAAAGACGAAGGCAGAAAAACAAAAAAGCAGGGGTTACTAGTTTATCAAGTTCTTCTGATTCAGCCAATCAACGAAATTCCATTGGGTGTTGCTTCGAGATTTTATTGTTCTCATATTCGTGTCATAATTTACCTTAATTACTTAATTTAACTTGATTTATCTTATTCATTTAATAAGTGAAAGGCAGAACTTTAGGGTTCATCCATACACTCCCACATACACAAGATTCAAACACACAGTCCAAAATTCAAATAAAAATTGTTAATGCTTTTTGGTTTATTTCGAATCGCACCATACACGACATAACCATTCCCACTATAAAATCATATATTCACAATAAATTTACAACATTCCACTCATCAACACAAAACCACCAAATTCCACTTGTTCGTCCACCTTCCTACTCCCTGGACCCGGGCTTATTAGGAGAAGATTTAATAGACAATAGCCACAAAAACTGCTCAAGAACTATTGATCATTTCCAAAACTTCATGTTCCTGCAACGCACAGAAAAAAAACAAACACTTAGATCAAATTAGCTGGATTCTCAATTGCGCAGGTGCAAATGGGTTGTGATTTAAAGTCCTATAAGAGTTTCCAGGAGCGATGTATACTATATCTCGTATCCATGACCGTCTTGAAAATATATAAAATGATATATTTCTTACTGGATGAGATAACGTATTGGAAATTACAAGGAATCCTCTGTCAGACAAGTCCCCGTTACTTGGAACCGAAGTAATGGCCACACTTTCACCCTCGTCTAGACAACCGATTTACTCCTCGCCCGTTCATAAAATCCAGTTTTAGCGATGTGTAATTATATGCAGCTATATATCTGTTTTATGTATAATGATGCCCGTTTATTAGTGAAAATTATACTCCTTCTTTATGTAAGTATCGGGATATTCGACTACGCATCTCATTACCTGTAGCCGTGAAAGAAGCCTGGGGGACGCTTGCGTGTCCACAGGCGTGAAAACTTGTACAACTAATCACCTCTTTTATTTATAAGGACGCATTATCACCTCATAATAAAAATGACATAAGGAACGCGTTATTCCGGTTAGATAAATTACAATACAATTATAATCAGCAAAACACGAATAAATCACACTTTCAATAGATCGAGTATAGTGTTATCTTGGTATAATAAGATAACATTAATATTTAGTACATTATGTTAGTGTATACAACATGAACACCTTAAAGATAAAGCGATTTTACTCGCAAGAACTCAACGGCAGTTTTATCGCATTCACACTATTCTTAACAGATTAGCGCTTCATCTTGGCTCAAACAATGAGTCAATTACGATAAAATGTGCATTACGTCTTTTCTTGAATAATCAGAGTTTATTTATTTATGTATTTATATATATGCTTTTTTTATTTATGGTTCTTTTTGATTATTTAAATATTTTTATTTTGAAGAGAAATGATTAGGTCTTGGCCGGGATTCGAACCCGGATATATATATATATATATATATATATATATATATATATATATATATATATATAGATATATATATAGAGAGAGAGAGAGAGTGGGAAAGAGAGAGAATCTGTTGGACTAAAGTTATTTCTCCTTATATGTCATTAAAGTCCTTACTTATTAATTTACAATTGAGTGAATATATGCTGACTGACATTATCCTTTCTTATCACTACGTAATATTTCTAAAATTAAATATTTCAAAAAAATTAAAGAAAAATAGGAAAAATAATCAAGTCCTTGTGCACCTTGAATCATTAACATATTTTACCTATTAGATAATTCTTATATAGAAAAGACATTTTTGTACAGATTCTTTATTGTTTTGTAGTATTTGTAATTGCAAACAATTATTAACATTGTATTTTTTTTAAGATGTCGATGTTCCATTTAATATAAAATTTAATTCATGGTGTGCCATTTGATGCACTTAATTTATCGTTTTTAGTATTTTATAAATGTTAGTTGGATGTGTGTCATCCCGATGAACCTTCTCAACATTTTAAAAATCATTGAAATTAAAATCTCTATATTTTACAACTACAAAAAGGCACATTATTCACGAGTAAGTAAGGATTCAAGTAGAATATGATATAAAACATACAACATAGCCATAAATTTGTAAAAAAAATAATAAAATAATGAAACAAAAAAGTATCCATTTAAGAGATATTTTTTTTTTAGCATTCTACCTTACTATAAACAGCTTCATCTTTTCGCTTTTTTTATTTTTCTTAATTACACAAAGTTTTCATTAATTGGTGCTCAAACGATATTTGATAATTTTTCTTTCCAATTCTTAAGACTTCACTATGGTCTGAAGTCGTTAAATTATCAGTATAGTTAGCATTAATAAGTCTAAATTTTCTTAAAATATTCTCTGATAAAGTCCTTCCCTTGAACACTAGCTTCGAATCCGAGATTAGTCTATTTATGATTCTTGACAACCTGCGCATTAGGACTGCTGTGGTAGTGAAGCAATTACAGATCTCGCATTTATTATTACTTCCAGTTAATAATACGAAGTTGTTCGCAAGGTCTCATCCGTTGCGACGTAATGAGTTAGCCTCACCATTACGTCGAGCCAAAATACGTTCAATGTCAGTGGCCAAAACATGTATAAAAAAATCGACACTGATTCAAGACAATGCATAATGATTAAAACAAATAGAAAAATTATAAGAAAAGATAATTCCAATTTCGTCTTACGATATGAGCAAGTGGATAGCTCAGAATTTACAGCTCGGAATGAAGGTTCTAGTTCGTAATCGATCCCTGTGAGAACCTAACACCTGCGGATCACTCAGCCCCTATAAAGTGGGTACCCAAAACAGGGAGGAAAGCTAAGAATAACCCATGTAAACTAGCCTTCAGGTTGGAAAAGACTTCTCATCCTGTTGGGCCGAGGTTGCTCGGTGATACAACCTACATGCCGCGAGTGAGTACATTCATCAACGTCCTCGCGACAGCCTATCAGGTCATCGCCTAACAAATGGCTCTTTTCGGATAACGGCTGATGACAATCTTCCTAACACTATCACTATGTCGAGGAGCTTGAATTCTGAAGGTGGCGATGATGAGACAACAGGATATCCATAGATATGATGATGAAAAAAAAGTATGATAGCAAGGTGAAGGAGCTGTAACTGGGTACACTAAAATTCCTAGTTTTACTTTCTAAAGCCGTTTTCATTTAACCATGGAATGTGTTTTGTTTTTTGCATGTATAAACAATAAATATCCTCTCATATAATAACTATCTTTGAAGTTAAAGCTTCTTTAACCGCGTTTAGCGACTAACTAAATCCCATATGATCTATTTCCGGCAGAAACAGACTAATAAAATAATATATATAATTCGATAACATTTCATAGTCATGTTATCGATGTTTCAAAGGCGTTGGAGAATCGTTCAGAGAGGTTGGAGAATATTTCATTATTCCGAGATTTACTGTCCTTAAGACGAAACCATTCGTTTTCGTTTTGGATCACGTAATTATTTATTATTAGGAATAAATGACTTATCTAAAAGTAATGAAATGTGTCTTGAATTTATTCACACATTTTTCAAATACGAAATGTATCTTTTCCAATTGATTTTTAATATTATTCTGGATAAATGATTATTTACAAATTTGCTATAAATAATTATTTTCACACATTTTTTTTAATGAATGCATTAATAAAAATGCAAATTTATAATTGTTCATTCTGAAATTAAATAATTACTAAAATAATAACTCTTGTTTTCCTTATTTAAATTACATATGAATGTGGATTAATATACACAAGCAACATATGCACAAGATAGCTGAAATCGGAGAGATTTTGTTTTCGTATATACACAAATAATTTAAAAAATGTTCTCAAATGCCAATGAACTATTTAATGAAGGAATAACAACCAATGCATTATAGGAAACAGGCTTAGAACCTCCAAGTCCAATAAAAATGCACTACCAGTAATTGTTTATGAATTATTTTATTCTCCTGATATTACATCTTTCTTTTAAATCGGAAAACAAGTTGTTTATCTATTCTAGCTTTAAACATATATATATATTTATATCTTCTATATATAATCACGCCCTTGCTAACAAGACCAAAGTAATACTTTGTAATGTAATAAATAATATCTGAAGTAAATTACATATGTGTGTCAAGCTATCTAAACGTCCAACATGTTTCAGAATAAATATTTTATGGATGAAATAAATAGTCCAAGGCAGATGCCGTTCCTTCAAGGTTGGTTGTAACACTAAAAAATACTTGGAAATTTCACTGGTTAATATCCCAACTCAACGTGCTTCGATTACTTTCTTAAGTCCACGTTGAAATCGGCAACCGGTCATTAATGCGTTAACTATTTTCAGAAATTACTCATTTCATAGAGTTTCCTCTGCTTGTAGAGACATCTAGTTGTGAGTAGAAGAACTAAACTGGATCCGGTAATATGTTTCTTCCCCTTCTCACTAATAGGATATTTTACCGAATTAAAAATTGAATAACAATGAATTTAATTGAAAATAAATTTGGACTTATTATATAAATTAGGAAAATATTATAATAAAAAATTAATTAAAACAAAATATTTCTTGCAAGTATAATATTTTAAGTTTAATTTTTATAAATATATGATAGGCTCATTTTTCCACATAGTTTTTTAAGCACTTTTAATTTTTATAATTCTGGAGTTACTCGCTTTTGGTCTTCAACGCCTCATATAACGAACTATGTACTAAACATTTAAGTAACACTTACGATTAATGAAAAATAGATAATCATAAATAACTTATTATTATATTTTTTAGGTAATGATTTATTATTATTTTTTTCAGGTAATGAAGTAATGGAGAGAAGAGGGAGTTGGCTCCTACTGGTAATGGCCTGTGTGTACCCCAACTCGGCAGTCATTGCTAGCCACAACATGACGGTATTGCTTATTCATTTTAATATATTTTCTCTACATTTCAAATAATTAATTAAAAATTTAAAACTTGAATTAGATACCCATTTTTATTTTTAAGAAATATTCCTATCTCAGATCCTTAATTTCAGTTTTGTAGTACTTTTCGTTGATGAGATTGACAGTTCACATACCTACTATTCCCAATATCGCGGGTTCGCAGCCCGGCAGGTGGCTTTAGGATTTTTTAAACGGAGTAAAAAATCCATAGTTATGCCATCCTTTGGAAGGGACGTAAAATGTTGGTCCCGATCTTGCTCAGTATCAGGTACTCGTTAAAGATCACTATCCTAACTAAAGCTGGATAGAGAAAATTTAGGGCTCCCACTGTAGCATCGCCCGATTAGCCATGGGAGCACAAAGTGACTCTTTTCCATCAGGATGGTCAGACAGTAGGTTTGGTACTGTGTTATGTTGAGCTTCCGTTTACTGGTCTGTCGAGTTTCTGCAATTAAGGCTACATTAATTTTTTTATCATACATCAATGATGTTAGTTCGTCAGTGTGGTTTCGAACCGTTCGCATTCCAAAGGAGAATGGATAAGGTGGGTGTCATTTAAGGATGTTGTTGGACAGGAAAGAGATGGGAAACAAGATTTGTTAGGAGATATTAGTGGTGTGACCATGGATTTGAACTCAGAGGGGAATGATGTGAGAAGTGTCGTGAAATGAGGTACTACTGCCACCTTGGACTATGGTGGCAGTAGTGCCTAGTGTGGCCCTATGCTTGGCAGTTATGACATTGCACTATGTCTTTCTTCGGGTAAGGTTTTTTGACCTGAACCTGGGTATGATATAGTCGATTTACCTCAGAAATTTTTCGACTCCGGGAGTTGGTTCCAAATCTATGAAAAAAAGTGGCAGTGGAAATTTATTGCCTGGCTCAGGATGCCCTGTATTGTTCTTGTAGACATTTGTTATTTGTCTAACCTTGAATCCCATGGCGGTGAGCTCTTCTTCTAAGACGTCAGCAGGGGTGGTGCAATTTCCTGACTACCACTCTGATGGATCTTTCCTCCTTTAATTGGTAGGTGTGGTAATCTGCTTTGGTCTCCTTTAAATATTTCACTATTCGCCGGTATGTCTCGGGGTGGCTGGTTGGATCTTTGTGTCACTTGTCCTACTAGTGCTATAGTATTTGCCAGAACCTACTGCCTTGTTCAATCGGGTGCATAGAAGTTTGAATTTTTTTATACTTCGTACAAATATTGGTGGTGGTCTATGTACTATGGGGGCCGATGTGTACTCCATTGCTTCACTAGGAAGAGTTGTCAGGGGCTGAAATCTGTTGGGTGAGTAGACCGGGGAGTCTTCAACCAACTCAGTAGATGACCCTGACTGAGTATTATGATTTGATGATCCAGCCTTGAGTTCTATATTTTCATTGGGAGTCGTAGGAGGTGTATCAGCTTTACGCCTTCTGTTAGGTTTAGGTTTAGTTGGGCTATCAAGTGATCGGCTTCTTTTGGCTTTTCCTTTTTTATCGGCTCTGCTAGACAAAACTTGGTAGTGGAATTTCAAATTGTTATATTATATTAACGGGATTAGCTAACTAAAACATAGCTGTGGGTGGGGATGGACCAAGTGCAACTTGCACGCGAGATAACGAACTCTTGTCTCTTGAAATCACTTAGTTTTCTAATTACTAAAGTCAAGTTATAAGTCAGAAATTCACAACGAAAATTCACATTTCACTTTATAATGATAATAATAATAAAAAAAGAATATAAAGATAATAATGCTAAAGAATAATTAAATAGATTTAGAAGAGAAAATATATACACAAAAAAAATTCAACTAAAAATTTTTCACAATCGTGAAACTTCACTTTATAACATTTTTCATATGTAGGATGCTCCCCGCAAAAAGGACAACTAATATTGGTGCCTTACCTTCGAATGATTTCTATGGCACCAAGGGTATCATTGGGATGAATAAAGTTTTAATAATTATTAGGATTTAATAATTATTGTGAATTTAATTCAGAACGAAATATTTCTTATTTTTAGCCCGAAACAATTTAAAAAATCTACAATTTTGGATAACTGATGTTTTTCATCCAGATAATTTTAGTTTTGATACAGATTTTATTTTCCATTTGTTCTTCTAACGACTGGCTCCTCCAAGCCGCCTATAAATTTCTTTTCATTATTTTTTTTCTTCTCCCTCTCACCACTAAAAAAAAAAAACCTGTACAACTACAACCCGTGAACGGGTCTGGGGTTCAGTACATGGTAGAGACTGTACTGTTTCATGGATTACGGTTCTCCCAGGAGGTGACTTGTCCTAGGTCACACTCAACCGCCAGATTTCTCCCCCTTATTTTGGGTACCCAATTTTTATAATATCTCCCACCACTAAAAATTTAAAAAATCCTAATAATTATTAAAACTTTATTCATCCCAATGATACCCTTGGTGCCATAGAAATCATTCGAAGCTAAGAACATTAAGGTTTTCAATTACGAGAAAAAACTTCCGTGTGTAAAGTAAGTTTATAAGTATGCTTCACAAAAGAGAATACATAAAGGATACTTCATATACTTGAATAATGTCGGTATCCAGTTAAGGGTCATCGAATAATATAAGTGTTGCTATAAGGTCAAACTGACCAGTATTTAGGTTCGACCTGAATGTGGACGACCGTTGCGAAATGTCAAGGTGAAGTCAAATGACATCGAGGATGCTCAGTTTGGCATGACACCTTCGGCAAATTGTGAGCAGTGACCTATTTAAACAACGTAATATGCCACACATGCCTCTACATCGTCATTAAAAAGAAAGTAGACAGCATTTTCCCTTCGTTTGCTACAATATCTGTAATCCAATAACTGAATGATTACAGCTCTTTCGGCCTCTAATGTATAATCCAATGAAGCTTAAAAATATATTGCTCTAAATAACATCAAACAAAATCACACCCCATAGACAGATTTTATGGATATTTTTGCCCCAAAATATGTTCGGTTAAGATGAATTTCGAAATCCAAAACTTTACATTTTGAATACCCCATAGTAATTTGTTTTCACGATTAGTTGGTTAAATTTGGAGGTTGGAAGGATTCCCATTAATTAACCGGCTAAATTTTGTAGATATGCACTAATTTCATGTTTCGCTGGCCTATCATAAAATACAATAACAAAAAATATATATTTCCATGTGTTTAAAGAACTAATTAATATCAAATTGATTTTTGTTGTTAATTTTAATAATTAATTAAATGTTAGCAATTATTTTCACCTCATCAAAGCTGTAAAGTTAAAAATAAAAAATCTGGATACTCATAAAAATAAAAATTGTTATTCAAGATGTACAAATTGAAATAAATAAGGTCAAATTCAGATAAGTAAGGATTTCTTAATCCTCAATGACACACCTTTCTTCAACTACTTGTATTTTTGCTTCTTTATGTGCAGTCGCTCGAATAAGTCAAAAACGGTTTGCCGCAAGTTGATATTTCGTATTTGATACGGTCGTGCGTAAAACCTAGTTGCACTCTTGGTTTTTTGCTCACAACATGATTATAGGAAGTAATGCTTGACTTGAAGGTCTTAATACATTTGTATTAACAATTAATCTTCTCGAAAAGTGATTTATAGTTCAATTACAAGTGAGTAACGTTTTATTCACATCAGTTATTTTTATTTTATCAAATTTTCACATATCTTTTATAATCGAATAAACCAGTAAGTCAAGTTTTTCTATAAATTCTACTTGTAACGTTCGGTTATATGAATCATAAATGAAAATGCAATAACAACTTCACTGATAGTCTTCATTCTTCAGGCAGAATATCCTAGTGGTTCAAATAACTCTTTGGCAAATATTATGAAGGCTTTGACTGAGGCGTCACTATCGATTGAGTCGTTGAAGAGCGATGGGAAACATTAAGATTAACACGCCCTTCAACCATAGCTTGCATTTAATCCAAGCTATCTCTTTATCAATTGGCTTCCATCTGGACTAATACTGCTACTAACACTCTAGAATTGTCTATAAGCCTGATAGGGACTATTTATAAAAAACAATTTATAAATATTTTTCAGAATACATTGAGTTACATTAGACATTAGTGTTAGTTTTTAGGTTTGAATTAATGTACACAAACTTGTAATTGATTTTAATTCGGTGTGTGCATCCTACATCAAAATAGCTAAGGTTTCTGCTATTAGCAAAACAACCACAGAATTTTTTTTGTAACTTTTTTCACCTTTTGACTAATATAATTAAAATAGTACATTAATAGCAATTTTATTCTAATTTGATTTCTAGAATATTAAATTCGAAGTGTCGTTTTAAACAATTAATTAGGTTGAAAGTTGATTAATTACTAATTACATTCCAGGAAATTGAATTTTATTTTTTTCTGATGAACTCACATCACAATTTCTAAAACATACAACTAAAACAATTTTTTTTCACCTGATGTAGTCAGCTTCTAGATACCATTTTGAATATTTTGGTTATCAAAGATTATTATCTATTTATCAGGCTTGATGACTTTATGTTGATGAGTGGGATTGAAGGAGGAGTGCTTTTCGGTTTTAGATCTTTCCAATTCAATTACTTCCAATTTCCTGGTCTGTATACTGGATATAAAAAATAACCGTGAAAAATAGTAGATTATTTTCGCGTGTATATATATGCATAGAAATTAAAACAAATATATATTCTAAGGTAGTAAACTTACAATTGTATGCGCTCTAGTATTAATTATTTGATATTTTGAATGATTTATTTTGAGTTTCATGCTGTCGGATTTGACTTAAAAAATAAATGAAGATGCCTAGAGTGAAGTAAAATCAATTCCAACTATTCGCAAATTAATTTGAGGGAAAGGGAGTGAGCTGAGTCGTAGAGGTCGTGGCAAAGGCCCGGGTTCAAATTCGGCAGTGACAAGTAATTTATTTAATCTGTTAACAGAAGGGGATGAATCCTTCGGGATTTTAAAAGGATGTAAACTGGACTGCATTTTCTAATAATTCCTTCTCCCAATGAAAACCTTTTTCCAGTAATTTATGATATACAACTTTATTATATGAAACGTTTCGACAACTACATGTCATTTTCAATCCATCTAAGAACTTTATTATCATCTTGAAAAGAGTTACAAGTCACACTTATCTTTTTATTATTTATTGTCACTTTTTTTTTTAATTTTTACTTGGAGGTCCATTATCCTCCATGGTCCTTTTGTTAAATTTAATAAACTATTTAACAAAAGGACCATGTAGGATAATGGACCTCCAAGTAAAACTTTAAAAAATGACAATAAATAATAAAAAGATATTTGTGACTTGTAACTCTTTTCAAGATGATGATAAAGATGAAATGATACAGAAAGTTAGGTTGATTGAAAACGACATGTAGTTGTCGAAACGTTTTATATAATAAAGTTGTATATCATAAATGACTGGAAAAAGGTTTTCATTGAGAGAAGGAATTATCCTTCGGGATTTTGACACCTACCTGGGGCTCGCCCAGCTTCTAAAAATTTGGTTACTCAAAATAGAGGGAAACATGGTGGTTGAGTGTGATCTCAGACATATCATCGCCTTGCACAACCATTCTTGTAGAAACAGTACAGTCTACCACAAGACCCTTCATTGGTCATACTGGCAAAGGTTTTTTTTTTGTAATTTGAGGGAAACATCTACATTTTTTTCTGTTTAATGTTCATAGGACGCCAAAACATAAAATGGTACAATGAAGTGATCTTTAATAAATTCTGATAAGGAGGTCAGATTGAACCATTACTTTGGTGGAAAAAAACTATTCGACGTTTTAGAGCAGTGGTTCCCAACCTGAGGGCCGTGAGCACAAGTCGAGCGGGTGGCGCGAGAACAGTTGAAATTAAAATTTCTGGCATAATTTTACTTATTTCTCTCTTACAGTACCTTAACTTGATACTTATACTATTGTATTTTGGGACGGTAAAACTAAGTCTTTTGTTTTCATTGTAATACTTGTTGTTTTTTCATATGCTGATACAATTTATTATGCAAGGGGGGGCGTAGGAGAATTTTCATTTTAAACGGAGGGGGGTAGAAGGTTTTCAATGGAACAAGGGGGGCGTGGTACAAAAAAGGTTGGGAACCACTGCTTTCGAGGGTGGGTGTTTCTCAGCTTTAAATCAAAAGACCAATTATTTATTATTGAAAATATTACAAAATGGAGTAGAACTCGAGAAAACCCCTACCCTTTTGTGCTGGCAGACAAATAATGAAACATTTTTCGTCAAATATTGACATTTTACATCTTATGACGAAATAATGTTGCATAAAAGGATATTCGATTTTAATATAGTTTTTAACCGGTTTTTTTTTAACGGTTATTTTTATGATAAAGTTTACAAGCCGTAATAGCCGTAGAGATAAATTACTATAGAGGGATAAGGGAGGGGAGGGGCTAGGTAATATCCTTAATGTGACAGTAATGGAGGACAGCTGACAGGCTACTTTCAGCCTCAAACGGAAAATCGATCCAAACCAGCTTTCTTAGCAAAAACCCACTTCATTCCTTTTTATTATTTAATTGATAGCAAATGGTTCGATAAATTTAATTACTAAATCAATAAAGGCAGTGGTGTAGCTAGGATGATTTATTTTAAGGGCGAAAACTAAAATCTTCCGTCTACGTTAAATCTTTCAAGTTTCTATAAAAATGATCAAATATTCCAATTTCTCCTAAATTTTCGGAATAGAAATGTCATTGGGTCACCTGTAGTCCAGTGGCTAGCACAACAAACGACTATTCCCAAGATGGCAGGTTCTCAGTCCGATAGGTGGCCCTAGGATTTTTTAGCATAAATAAGTATGTAGATTTATAAGAGCATAAATAAAAATGGAGCCCCGACCGATTTAGCCATAGCAGCATAAAGTGGTGTTAAATAAATAAATTAACAAAAAATATCAACATTTGGCAACAAAAATTATTCCTTTAGTTTAAACATATCGATGTCAAAATACAAAGTTGTTTAACTTAAAAGGTATCGTTTTTAAAATGATAGTAACTTTTACGACTAATACCATAATTTGGAGTAGTTCCTCAATCATAAATCTCCAATTTTTTTGGTTTTCAAATTATTGGAAGGAGGAAAATGGTAGTTTCTTAATCCTTTCGTAACAACTTGGCTTGTTTGTATGACGTATCTCTGGTATCATACACAAGATACATCATGCACTCCAACGAAGATCAAATGTAATGCATTTGATTGTTTGATTGAACGTCTTGCAGTAAAAGTATAGTCTCTGATTGATGAGTCTGTTTGGACTGTTAATGTGAGATGTGCTGTATTAGATCTTCGTAGATGTGAATTTTTGAGACACGTACCGATAACACCTGAACTGACGAAACTTTGACAGGTACGTTGTTTTCAAGTGTTTTGTTATACTAATTAAATAGAATACAATCAAAATCCCAATAATTAGTTCAATCTGGAGATGAAACTTAGCCGAAGAGATACGACTATGTTCCAGACGAGGTAAATTGAAGGAGCGTTGCCAATTCTATAAAATGTACGACTTTAATTTGGTATGGCTAAGATAGACACATCCTGTTCGATCCAACAGCACTTTAGATTTACAGCAATCCTTTAGATGTAAAATTTCTGTTGTGATGGTGTGTTTATTGGATTTTTGTCGGAATTGGTTTTTAAAGTATACACCTTTCAATCTTGCACTTTTAATTCAACGAATACCAAACCAGATGTTAAAGATACAAATAGGTTTATAAAGAATTCTATGGACAACAGTTGGTGAAATAGAGTACAAGTTGTTAACTAAAACTCACACGGTATTTCACACTAATTTCGCCACCCCGGGTCATCAGATAATGCCCTGCCAATGAATATATCATCGCCAATTTTCGAAAAGAAAGTAAAGCTCCACTTGGCAAAGTTTGGAGGCAATAAAAGGAAAATGTTTTCTCAAAAAAACAAAATTAAAAAAAAATAATGTGTGCAGTAGGTGTTTCTAATAGTGGCGATGCTTTTATATTGTTTTAATGCATCCAGTATATTTTAATGTACCATTCCAGTTTAAAAAAAAAAGTTCCCAATATATGAAATTTTCTTTCCGATCTCTGTATTATTTTTTTATTGTCAAAAATTATCAGTTTATACCTGCTTTAAAAGAAAATAATTTTTAAGATTGTTTCTTGTTGAATATATTTTGTTTCCTTTATTATTTAGTATAATAATATAAAGATATTTAAATAAATTTAAAATAACGAAGGTTATTAAAGAAACAAAAAAAAAAAGTGTGCCAGCTCCGACGCACGACTGGAGTTTACCCCTTAAGCAGTGGCGGATTATCCGTAAGGCAAACTAGGCACGTGCCTAGGGGCGCGTAGTTACAAGGGGCGCGCGAGCTCAGAATTTTTAAATAAATAAAAAAAATAACATATCGCGCATTAGCGTAAGTACAAGGGCCCTGATCTACTAGTCTAGGATGTGACGATACAACGTCACCGTAATTACAAAAACAATCAGTTAAAATTAAGATGGCCATTTATGGCCGGTACAGGGGCGCCGATAAAGTTATTGCCTAGGGCGCTCTGGACCTTTAATCCGCCACTGCCCTTAAGAACTAGTATTGTGTAGATTATGTAAAAAGAGGGTAAATGAAAAAATCTTACAAAATAATCAAATCATATATATATATTTATTCATAATATTTACACCATTCCAATGAAATATATATCATCATCTATTTCACATAATAATAATTGTTAATATTTTTATATAAATCATTCTTGGGAATATTCGTTTGTTCTACCATGAACATTTAACATGATTTTGAACAGTATTTAGTCCATGAATAGTATTATCATCATTATTAAATATTGTGGCAATAGGTTTGTGGTAACTAAAATACAAAACGTGTACGTCAGAAGTTACATGGGTTATGAATCATGAAAACATTGCATCAATAGTCGTACCATATCTAGTCGTCCCGAGTAATCTGCCAGAAATAAACTCTAAATATGGCCCTAAATTAAGTTCATTTTTGTAAACTTTCAAGTTTAAACTTTCATCTTTACTTTGTGAAAATTAATTTACTTTTCACTATTAAAATTTTACTAATTTTACTAAAAATGGAACGTAACGCACCACATTTAGCTAAAATTCGATTTTACTCCTCATAAAATTTTCATACCGCGGGCTAAATATGGTAATCGTTTCTTGAGGAGTAAACTCCAAAAATATTTACAATTCCTCACTACTTACTATCATCCGGGAGCAGCGAGATAAACTTTCACCCAATTAAATCATATTAATTGGATAATTGATACCGTATTTAAGAGTGATTAATTGTACTCATCGTTATAAAAACTATCATCAGATATGGGTCGTTTCTCAGTGATAAACTTTATGCATTTTCCTCTTGAGTTGTACTGAGAATAACAAAAGCAAACAACGTAAACAGAAATACAATAATTTTGATTACTTTGCAGAAAAATTTTAATTAAATATCTTTTCTTCTTAATTTATGTTCTGAAATAATTTCATTTTTAAATAAATAATTCTATTCGTTCCTAAAATATGTTTTTATGTACTCTCAATGTTTTTATTTTTATATGCTTAAAAATTATATATGATTTATTCAAGATAAAAATGATATTAAATATAGAATTACTAGTTGACTCCACAGTGCTGCGCCATTGTTTTATTTTTATTTGTTTTTAATATAACAGATAGTTTGATATAAATATTGTATGTAAAAAATTTATTATATATCAAATTAAAAATAGAATTAGTTAAATTGTTTAAGAGTTTAAGAGATAATCAACGGAACCGAAAGACGAATAATACGTTTATTTTTTTGGAATCAATGGCACTGAAACGTGAAGGACCATTAAAACCATTGCTTCCATAAATTGAAGCCATAACAATACCATTCTAATCCAATGTGGTTCTTGGGTCCTGCAATCAGATAATATAATAATACAAGCCATGGCTACTATGTGTAATGTGTTGTATATTTGATATTTATGAAGATACCATTTGAGTGATTAGAACCAAATATCATTGGGTAATTTTCCTTAATCGTTTTGTAGCTATGTATTTTAGAACCAAATTAAACAACAAAAAAAGATAATTATGTTCAAATATTCTTTTTTTTATAACTTCTTCCTCATCATACTCAGTTTATGGTACTTATGGAAGAGACTTCAGTCGTGAAACTCAAATACTTCAGAAACCTTTTGTCGCTCCGCCAAGGAAAAGAAGTAGTTCTGCTATTTCGATACCAGCAAATTTTATTACTGCTAAACCATCAGAGGACCGTATAAGATGATTTAGTTAAAATTTAGTAGATATTGATTAAGTATTTTTTGCGGTTAGGGATTGCAAACGAAAAAATGGGGTGTACTTATTATTCCTATTAGTATCAGAATTGTACAATGATTTCATTTTCTTTATTAATTTCAAATTTTGGTTTCAAAGACTCCTTGCTACTATCAATTATTGTTCTTTAGTCTATATTTCACCATAAAAACTACATAGAAAAGAAAAAAAAATTAAAATAGACTAACATATCCTAGAAATGTTCTTACAGGGACTTTAGGTGATATTGAATACATCGACAAGGCAACAGCTTCATAATCCATAATCGGCTTAGTTCAAATGTTGAGGTGATGGGTCAATTAAGTTTTAATTACTCTTTCATCAATTACTTGTCATTAAATAAACAGGCTTCTAAGGGAGAATCTCTTCTTATGGTACATGTATATTGATTAGTTAGGGAAAAGATTTTTAATATTAGATAATTGGAACAGACAGTTTGAACTTGATATCTTAAGTTCATTAATTCTCATTTATATTTGTTTTTTGAAAGAAATAAAATAATAAGTAATGAAAATGTGGCATAAGTGGAGTCACATAAGAATATTTTAATGGGCTAATGGAAACCTTGAATACTGGTGCTAGAAGCTTTATTTAAAAAAACCTACCATCTCTCATAATTGTTCAATTTTCGTGTGCTCATAATTTACAATATGGTTATTATAAGGAAAGGCACAAAAAATTATCTTTCTGTGACCCCTGAAGAGCTATATTTTTAACAAAAGAATCACAAACTAAAAAATGTATACCTAAAATTATACTCTGGAATAAAAAATACCTACCACAAATTTACTTTGAAACGTTTACTTCGAAAAAGATATGAAAAAATTAAATGATCTGTCCCATAGAAAACGATCACAAGGTTACCTAGAATTGACATAGTCTTAACTAGAAAAAGGAGGTTTTAGAAATATATATTGTGAATACATTATAAAATACATAATGGATTTTTTCCCCCTTTTAATAAAACTGTCATCTTCAGAGGCAATATTTTTTTATCTAAAATTATATTTGTTTTTAGGTTGTAAGTTCTAAAGGCACTCTTCTATCAATTCAGCAAAACAACTGTAGCATAGCAGGTAATTAGCAATAAATTTGTACTATAATAAATTCTTTATATAACTGTATAGCAACAAATATTTTATAAATGTTTGATATTTTATTAAAATCATAAGATTATTTATTCAGTTATAAAGTAGCTGTTCTGATAAAAGATTCTCTTTTTAATTTTTTATTTCCACCATTTAGTTTTCACACTCAATAAATTTACAATAGAGGAGAAAGAAGATTAAATACTTAAAAAAATAATAAATTATTACAGATTCTTCCATACTAATAACTAGTTATAAAAAATGCTGTTAATTTTTTGGAGTGCAGATTTTTGTTGCTATTGGTGTTACATGGATATAATATTTCCTTAATTTCAGAACTTTGCCCATATAACCATAAATGGATGCACAATATATCATATCTATTTTCTCCCTGGAGCTATTGGTCGAAGTGCAAAAAGAATATGTCTGGTTCATATATCCAAATGAGAGAGAGGGCTTGCATACAACCAGACATATGCGAGAAAACAATACTTAAGGTGACATTCTATTTAAGCCTTTATTATTGATATTTTTTTTATTAATATAACTAATTAGTTTTCTATATTATTAACAATTTTAATGTTAACAATAATATAATAGTGAAAATAAACTTACTTTTAACATTTATTAATATTGGTTAAATTAATACTTGTTGTACTGTTTGTTCCATTTATTTTTTATAGGGTTCTTTCCTATTCAGTTTTTACTTTCTTTCTTATTAAACCTGTGTAATTGGCTAAGTAAAAAGTTCTAATCTCTTCTCAAAATTTTTAATTTTGCATATAATCTAATAATCTAACTACTGTCACTACAACCCCCTGAGGATAGGGCCTTTTGTATCACTGACCACCATTTATCTCTTTTATCAGCCATGTAAGGCAACTTACACTACTGAAGGTCATTTTGTCGCTTTACACAACAGTTGAGAATTGTTACTTTAAATTCTCAAATGCACATTAGAAAGATAATCCTATTTCCCAGAGGGAACGGAGTGGCTCAGAGGTAGAGTGCTCAATTGTTGTTCTGAAGTTCCTGGGTTCGAATCCCGCTGCCTGGCAGACTTTTATTTAATCAGTAAGCAGTCAAATATGGATCCTATGAGATCTAGGACCACACTCCTGGACCTCACCCAGCTTCACAAAGTGGGTACCCAAATTAGGGTAAAAAATCTGGCAGTTGTGCGTGATCCAGGACAAATCACCTCCCTCCACAACCGATCAAAGAAATTATCGAAGAAACAGTATAATCTATAACACATATTGAACCCAAAACCCTTTATGAATTGTAGTGGTACAGGTGGTTTTCTTTTCTTATTGCCTAGACTCAAAATCAAAGAGACATAAGAAAAGTCATGTGAATAAAAACTCAAATGTTTTTGATACAGGTATAACTATTTGGATATAATAAACCATTATGTAGTAATTTGGAACCTTGTTCTTTAACATTCCACAATACAACAACATAAATATGGTGTATACACAAAAATAAATATTTTTAAAATATTGTTATAAATTACATGTATATTAATTTTTTTTAAATATGATGTAATATTGAATTAAAATCAATATTAGTATTAAATTTCTAGAACAGAATAGAAATTATATAGTATCAAATAGTTTGAAGCTTTTCATCTTTAAAAATAATCATAATTAACTTATTTCAGGAAGAGAAGCCATGTAAAAGAAGAAAGAAGAAAAGGCGGAAAAAATATAGAGAAAAGTTAAGAACACGAGCTAGAGAAACAGGCAGACTGTTTCATGTGGTACAAGTTTTTTTACGGAAATATAACTGACTAAATAAGGATAAAAACATTCTTCATAATAGCAAATTTTTATTTCATAAAAATAAATATACAAAATTTAATTGTTTAATTAATAAAAACCTATATTATTGAATTTAGTTTATATGTAAAATATAATGATCAAAAGGAATTTATTAAAATAATTATATATTCAAATAGAAATTAATAAACTAATGTATTATTTATAATTTTTTTTCAATTAGGCTTTTATTTTTTAATGAGTCCTGCTTTAAAGTTATTATATCAAATAAGTAGGAATCTCGTTGAACAATAAATCTCATTGAAATTTAATCAACTTTTTGAGGAAACCAAAATCAGAGATGTAATTCAATAATAAATAAGAAAATTTTAACAAATTTAAATTGTAAAAAATATATTTTGATGATAAAGTATGCTGTGTGTATACCAAATTATTAAGCCTTTAAAATAATATTAAAAGATCAAACAAAATGTTTATTACCTTTTGATTAATATTATTTATTTGTTTAATGTTTTCAAGTAAAATTCAAGTTTTTTATTCCAGATAGCTGTCCCATCTCTGGTGACAACAAAACACCTTGGTCTACCTAGTACAAGTAGAAGTGGTGTTGAAAAATCCAAAAGGATTTACAGTAAGTGGAGCCGATGGACAATGTGCAGTGATTCTTGCCTGACCCAACGATACAGGTAAACCATAATTACTAATCTGGTACAAGGTTCCATTACTTAATTGTTTTTCATTCATAATTAAATAAATAGGTGATTACAGAAGAACATAAATATTTTTTTAAATATTAGATAAGTTCAAACAAGGATTATCATAATGTTAAATCCACTTCTCAGGACCAGTCCTCACTTCTAGAAATGAATTTTTGAAAAAAAAGATAAACAAAACGAAATGGGGATGAAAAAGATAAATAATTTAAATTTTTAACAGATGTAATCATTAAAAATTAGGATCTAGAAAGAAACCAACGGACACTTTGTGAAATTTTTATTGCTATAAATTATATAGGCTTTATGGATAATTGTTTACTTAGATTTTCATACTCCAAAACCTAAAGTCACATCTTTCCCATATTTTGTCATGAAAATTCTTGTAATTTTGTTTTAACATCTAAATAATTATTATAATAATTACATACTTTTTGTTTCATTTATGTAAATTACTTAGAACATTACATCATAAAATTTATAGGTGGTGTAAAAAAGTTGAAGTATGTGGAAATGACGTAATACGACAAACAGCTTACTGTTACACTGAAGGGAACCATTGTGAAGCTTGGCTCCAGAGTAAATTTGCTTTAGAGACCACCAGTTATCAGAGTAAGTAAATAAAAAAAAGTATTCAAGTCACTATGATCCTAATATGTGTCATTTTAAGTACATGTTTGCCCATTACAGGCTCAATTCTCTTTTTTTAATATTTTTTTAATTTTAAAATTAGGAAAAAAAGGGAATGGCATGGATTTTATGGGAATTTAAACTAAAATATTACTCTCCATAGTATCGATGTAGCATTATTAAAGATGCTCTTTGCATGTGCCAAAAATAAAATGCTCAAAAATTGTAGTGGACCACAAAATTTATAAAGCTTATAAGACTTCAGATACAAACAATTTTCAATACATATATTTTTTTTACTAATTTTAAAAAGAAAAAACATTGGAATGATTCTGAAAAGAAAGCTTAATTCCTTGTAACTAATCAAAATTCAAGTTGGCATTTCAAGTACTTTAAGTAGTGATGGGACAACTGATTTCCATTCTTCAATAAAAGAATCTCCAAGTCCATCCTAATTATCTGATCAAGGTGAGCGCATGTGTAACTGGCATTGAATTTTATCCCAAATATGCTCTATTGGATTTATCCCGAATGAACAAGCTGGCTAGTTTATACATTTGGTTTGTTGTTCAACAATTAAAACAATGTCAAACCATCCTTGCTCTAAGACAGTGGTTCCCAACCTTTTTTTACTACACCCCCTCCTGTTCAAATGAAAACCTCTCACGCCCCCCTTGCACAAATGTTGTATGGAAAAAAACAAATCAAGTATTACATTAAAAACAAAACATTTAGTTTTACTATCACAAGATACATTATAAGTTTCAATTTAAGATAAAAGAGCACTGGTAAGAGAATAATAAGCAAATCTATGTGAGAATTTTATTTATTTTCAACTGGTCTTGTGCCCCCTCCCCCTCCTGGCTTGTCTTCACACTCGCTTGGGGAGCTCCCAGGTTGGGAATCACTGCTCTAAGAGATCCAGCACTACGATAAGCAAGAAAACTCTTAATTCCTGCATTAATGTTGATGGTTTTACTATCACCATACTCTGAAACTTTGATTCTGATCTTGAAGAACAAATTTAAGATAATCAGAAAATAAATAAGGGTCCTAAAAAGTGCTTAAAGGTTTTTATAATGATTTTATTTATTTCATTGGTGTTATACTAATTCCTTTGGATATGGTGCTAAAGAAGAAGAAAGAATAAAATGATAAAGGAGGCACACTTTGACTTCTTAATAGTGAAGAGTTACCTGGAAATTAGATAAAACTGACTTGTTTTTATTGTCAGTGATTTCTTCACAGTATGTAGCTATCTGATTAGACCCCTACGAGATAGTGAATTTAGTCTTTGGAAACAAATGCAGCCAGATTTTATTAGTCCAATTCAAAATATTTCATTAAGCAACTCACCTATTCCATATAAAAGTTTGAAAAACTATATTGGTGTATAAGTAATCTAGATGTGTAAATTGGCATACAATAGTTTACCAATGTGTATTTATAATGTATAATGTAATTTTTAAAATTTATACTGCCATGAACAATTATTGTTGTCAAGCTCAGAGCAACCTAGTCATCCAAAAGAGCAAAATTTAAAAAAACAATACAAAATTGAAGTTTATTGAAAGAGACATACAAATAAATTTGTAGGTGATTGATTTATGGAATGTTTATTATTACTCAACTTTTTAAAAAAATTATTAATTTTTTAGACATTAATATTATTTAATTTTTATTTACTCTTTTTGTAGCTTCCCCAGACAATAAACCAAAATTGCCAACGATCTCAGTCCAGGCTTCACCCATGATACCAGATAGTAAGCCAGAAACCCCAAGGGTGCCATTGCAATCATCCAATACTGTTGATCTGCAAGTAACTCCTGCAGATTATACACCAGCTTCTGACAAATGGCCAGCATGCGGAGTGGCATCGAACAACAGCTACAGTGATCATCACCAAATGAACATGCTGAGGATAATTGGGGGAAGGCCAACACAAAATGGAAAGTGGCCTTGGATTGTAGCTGTTCTTAATCGTTTTAAGGTGAAAATAGGTTGTTTAATAAGTACAAATTTTATATAAGTATTAAGGAAATATATACTTCAAATCTTATAACTTAACAACACTTAAGTGGTGTGAACAGATCATGTATGGATGGATATTGATCTATGTTTTCCTGGCTGTAAAATGCTGACCAACATTTATTGTTAATCAGACCTTGGTAGTCTTCATCATACTTATTTTATCAGAATGAAATAACTTTGGATTTTTCTTTAATGCTAATAGAGTAAGATATACTCTTCAATAGGTATAAAGTAATCTCAAAGACAAAACTTCTTTGTATCTCTGTTTCTTCTTCAGTTGATTCATCAATTCATTAATATTTTGGTGTCAAGTACCTCATGAGTATGTTGTATCTATCTTCTTGACAGTATCTGGAAACATAAGGTGTATTTTCTTCTCAGACTACGCAGTAAAAATTCCCTTCTGAAGAATAATGATACTCATTATCTCGCCAATCGGGATTGGAAGGTTGAAATTACATAATCTAGACTCTTTTCAGAGTACTCCCTCTGTAGCATCGTCCGATTAGCCATAACAGCATAAAGTGACCTTAAATGGACAACTACAACTACTCTTTTCAGAGCCAATCAATCACTAGAAGTTCCGTTTTACAAGAGTGCCATGCCTTTTCAGTGATTCCCATCCACTTGGTGTCTTTTACAGCCCTAACAAAAGTTTTTTTTTCCTCTTTCTCCAATTGATGTCAACCTTAACTAATCTAAGTATGTGGCAAATGATTTTCCATTTCAAAGAGGTGATTTTCTTCTCCTGTATTACATGCTTTTGAGAATCCAAGCTATTTATCTTGGAATGAGTTTCTATTACAGGAGAAATTTCATCTATCAGGAGAAGGCTAAACTCTACTTGTGTTCCATGACAAGCTATATTAAACCTCACTTACATGAAGATGCCAGAGCCTGTCAATATCTTTTCCCTTGTCCTATTGCTTACAAGTAGTTAAGACATTTATGCTTTGTCACCTTCACCTCTGCCCTGTTGGTGGCCCAATAGATATTAGCTATTGTAGATATTATAAACTATAGATATTGTAATCTAAAATATATACTGATGGTGGTAATAATCATTTATATATTACAAGTTCTGACATTAATTAAATCAGAACTCCAAAGTGGCTTTTCCTTAAACATCTGCGATGTCCACATCCTGTCTTAATGTGTTAGAGTAATTTAATTGATGACAAAAATACTATAATAAGGCTATTTAAATTTATTTCTAATAGTTTATTTCAGGAGGCGTTTTGTGGTGGTACCTTAGTATCACCTAGGTGGGTTTTGACAGCGGCACATTGCGTTCGTAGAAGATTGTATGTGTCTATTGGAGAATACAATTTAAATCACAAAGATGAAAAAGAACTTCGTTTGAGGGTATCAAAATATTTTTCACTTCTTCTGCAAGGTACTATTATCTGTTTGAATGGTTGTAATTATTTATATTTTTTTTAGGTAAAAAAGTATTATGTCCATCCAAAATACAATGTTGAAACAGTAGACAATGACGTAGCCCTTCTTTATCTGCCAATTCCGGTGCCTCAAGACACTCATCCTGGAGTTGCTTGTCTACCGAAACCTCGAGACCACTTACCATTTAAGAAGATGTGCACTATTGTTGGATGGGGTAAAAGAAAAGCATCCGACCAATTCGGAACTGATATTTTACATGAAGCTCAGGTAAATCCTTCTTCCTAATTAAATAAATTAAAATTTTCTTAAAAAAAAAATTCAATACCTACTATATTTTTTATACAAGCATAGTGCTTTTTAAGGCTAAAATGTAATTTAAAAGCGCTTGCTACTTCAGAAAGAAAAAAAAATCATAATTGGTTTTTTGTTTGTTGATATTTTTAATATTGGAGATTTATTATGAATGTGAGAGTAATTTTCTTCAACTCTCTTTTGAATAATTTGCAGGGACAAAATCTGACAAATTCCCTAACTTCATCTTTTCTGACTTGTCAGCTAATTAAAAAAAATTTGTCTTTACTGGTGCATGAGAAAATTCACTTATAAATCTTACAATCTAAATATGCAGCATCCTGTAGTACTCTGTATAATTTATTATGGAAGTGAATCCAGTTGAAATGGCTATAGTAATCCGCTATAATTATTATTTCAAATTGAGAGAAATATCTCGAATAATATTCAACCGGATTCAGGATTCAACCATACATTCATTTGCTATGAATAGCGAGTATAGTAAATTAAATTTGTAGCATTAAATAGTCCCTTAAAGTATTGGTGCAATCCTAATGAAAGTTTGGAACAAAATATCTAGGATTAAAAAGGCTATATATAAAAAATAATTTATTATAATTCTGAGAAATGAGATAAAGCACTTGTTTACCCTTTAGTAAAACTTTCAATTTTACAAACTTAACTGTTGTAAATATAATGGACCTTTCATGAGGACAAAATAATGGATCCTGCCTTTAACCTTTTCATTAACCAGTAATCATCAATGGCCACCCACACTCTCATTTCAAATTTTCATGTATCGGGAATTAAAAATATTATTCCAGTCTTTTACTCTCCTCGAAAAGCTTCTACCCTGTTGCAATAAATATAGATTATAGTCATTCCAAATCATGATTAGTTTGTCAATCAGCTTATTAGCTCATATACTGATAAAATGCACGCAAGGCTTTAACAGAGATAGGCATTAACAAAGGACTAATGCTGGCAATAATGAGCCTCTATAGGAACACCCGAAATGTAGTGAGGACATCCAATTGTTACTCCAAAGAGTTCACAACCAAACTTGGTATAAGACAGGGTTGCAGCTTGAGCCCACTTCTCTTTATTCTGGTCCTTGATTCTGCTATATCTCAGGCCAAAGCCCGGATGAGAAGTTTCCATCTGGGATTTAGATACTTGAATAAAGTTACCTACTCCTTGATGGCCTTTGCTGATGATATGGTAGTCCTTGCCAACAACGATAGAGACCTAATATGCAATATCAGGGTTCTTCAAGATGAACTAGAGAAGATCAATATGGAAATAAACCCTGATAAAACAAAGGTTATGAGAATTGGCAGGATGCCTCACCGAAAAATGAGAGTCATAAGAATTAGGGACAAGCCCATCAAACAGGTGAGAACCTTTAAGTATCTGGGAGCACACCTTGATGAGAATGGAGTCATGGACAATGAAATCCGGGAGAGGGTCAACTCAGCTGGTAAATTGATCCATGCACTAAATAAAAGGTTCCTGAATAAAAGAGAAGTATCTAAGGACACAAAGTTGAGGGTATATAAAGCTACTTTTCTCCCAATATTAGCATACTCCTCGGAATCTTGGGTGTTGACCACCAAACATAAATGTAGGATCCAGGCTTCAGAAATGAGATTCCTAAGGAAGATAGAGGGGAAAACAAGACGAGACCGAATTCGCAACTCGATCATTAGATCAAGCCTCGGAGTGGACCCTGCGGAACAAGTCATTGAAGAAAACAGTCTAAGATGGTTTGGACATGTTTTAAGAATGGAAAATAACAGGCTGGCCAAGATGACATACGAGGCTAAGGTTGAAGGAAGAAGGTCCAGAGGAAGACCTCGACGTACCTGGGAAGATGGTATTAAGGAAAGCTTTGCAAAGAGAAGTCAGTAATGGAATAGAAGGAGAGAAATGGTAGAAGATCGTACAGTGTGGTCCGGGCTATACACAAAGAAACCTCACACTGGAGAGCGGAAGAGAGGAACGACAATGATGATACTGATAAAATGCGTGTAGTAAATAAAATACTCTATATATAAAAAAAACAAAAAAAATATGTATGTATATATATATATATATATATATATATATATATATATATATATATATATATATATATATATATATATATACTGACATCAGATCTAAAGATAACTGTGAATACAAAGTGCTTTTAATTTTTTTAAATATTAAGAATACTAATAATCAATTTTAAGTTTACTAGTTAATAACTAGTATATGTATTGACTTTAACTGAAAATCGCAATAGCAATATTTAACATGGCAATACTTATATTTCAAAAGTAAAATAATCGAGTAATTTGAAATGTAATCAATAATGAAAAAAACAAATTTACTTATAAAAATTTTTTTTTCAGGTTCCTATTGTGCCAAAGCAAACATGTCGAGAAGTTTATACAGATTACCATATAACATATAATATGTTCTGCGCTGGATATAGAAAAGGAAGGTTGGATTCATGCTCTGGTGACTCAGGCGGGCCTCTGTTATGCCAGGATGACCTTGGAAAATGGACAGTTTTTGGCATTACGAGTTTTGGAGAAGGTTGTGGTAAAAAAGGAAAATATGGAATTTATACAAAATTACCAAACTATGTGAGGTGGATTCAAAGAGTCATAAACAGTGAATGATATCTAAGAATCAGTAAAATATGGACACTCGGCCATAAGTGATAAAAAAGTGACAGAATTTGATTTTTGCAGCATTATTAGAAAATATTTATAATGTAATTAGGTTTAAAAAAATGTATTTGTATAACCTGAATATTAATGAAAACTATGGACATCCTTGGATACAAATAAATTAGAAAGCCTATTCATCACCATAATTTTGTCAAACTTTCAAAAGCATTTGTCTAAATATCTGTATACGTATTTTTTTTTAAATAATCTTAAATTTTATAGTGTATAAAGTGAAAATAAAAACAAATCCTGGAATACTGCAGCTGAAAGACTCATGATATAAAAGGACTAATCATTAGTAAAATAATTAAAATATATCAAACATAGCTAACTTCTCATTTAATTTAGTTTCCAATTGGTGTAATTCTAAAAATGTGAGTGTTATTTTGAATGATGAGGTAACATATGTCAGTTTATATGTTTTCCACTTTCAGGACAGGGTAGACATATATCAATAATTCTCGAGAAAATAAATTAGTTAAAGAAACATTTGAATTACTTCATGCATTTTAAAATTGTTTTTGTCTCTATAAAAATAGACAAAACCTTTAGTTCAAATAATCTCACATCAAGTAATTTGTTTCGATAGAAAAGTTGAAATTTCTGACAGCCCATATCACCAGAGCTACAATATAAAACATTTTGTAGCTAATTGTCATAGCTAATTGTACCAAAGGAAAATAAAAAGTTTTAATGTAAATAAACAACTTATTTTGATAATTTATTTAAATTAACCCTATTAGAATATTAATATTTTTGTTTCAAACGTAGTTAATGTTTATTGGTATCCTAAATTAGGTATTAGTTTTTCTAATGAGTGAAAATATTTAAATTTTAGTACTATAAACTTTTTATATTCCTGTATGATTATAATAATTTTATTGCTAAATACTATTTATTATTTTTATTTTATTGTTCTTACTTTTAAATTGTCTAAAAATTGCTTTGAATATAATATCACTTTAACCAATGTATATTTATAAACTGCTGCTTTATTTTATATGAGCACTGTATTTATTAAATTTTTTTTTTAAATATTTAGTATTTTTTCTTTGAATCCTGAAATGCCTTTATTACCTATAATAACTAGTTTAATACATCGTTTTCGTTGTGTTTTTAAATATATTTGATTTAAATGGCATAACTTTAAAACTAATTCCATAATCGATTCCTTATAAATAGTTTTTTCTTTTCTATTTTTGACAAAACTGACATATAGTCCCAGTAAAAATGATTTGGAACTCATAAGAATTTTGATTGAAGCACATAAAAAAGCTAAATAAATAACAATATGAGGTTGAATTAAAGCTATCAGTGCTTATTTATACTTAAAATAAATTAACTATTTTAATAATGAAAAATAGGTTTGAAGAATATAAGAACAAAATCGGCTTACAAGATAAATGAGAATAGAAAATATATAAAAATATGCCCTAGTTCAAAAAGAAAAGCTGGCGATAAGTGCTACCTAGACACAAATTCAAGTTCATACAAATAAATCAACAATACAAAATAGAAATAATGGAATAGTATTCTATTAGAATTATTTTTATTAGAAATTTAACTATACGTTACATATCACAAGACCTAATAAAATTAAAATAATAATTGATTCTAAAATAATTGATTGGTAGATTTGTAATTAATTAGTAAAACCAAAATTAATTTATTGATGGATTGAAGTAAGTATATTTTCTACTCAAACAAAAATTAATTTATTAATGTAAAACTAATAATTACAAATTTAAAATTAATATTAGCTTTTGAACACACTAAGAATACTATACTGTGATAGCATGTTTTCATTCTTTATATGTTAGCATTGAGAAACATTTATTAGAAATAATTTATAAAAAAAATGTTTGACTATTTGGTGCCAATTTATAATTAGCACCAAAAAAACAGTCTCATAGAGGATTAGGTGTGACTTCCTCTTTTTAAACTTTTAAGTAAAATCAATTATGTTATTTGGTATATATGTCTAATTCATCAATTATGCACCAATTTTGGATCATGTTTTAACATAATTTTTTTATGAAAATATAGTATGGTGTCCCATTAAATCTCCACTTCCGGTGATCAAAAAGGGAGTTGTACAACTAGATGTTAAAATAAAAATTTCAAAATTCTACTGGTCATCATTTTGAGTTTTATTAGATAAAAATTATGAGCGAACATACCTACTTCTAACTATACCTAAGTTACAATGAAACTAGTCACATGGATTCAATAACTATTTTTGAAGTCACTATTGATTCATGACTATTTTTGAACTGTTCCCCTTTGAACTGAAAGGCAACCAATTTTACTGTTTTATTTTTAGCTCTGCCAACTTTGGACCATTCCAGAATCAACCATTAGTCCTTGTTCCGTGACTTTCTCTCAACCGAATATTTTTTTATCCTCTATGATCTCCCATTTCTTTCCTCATCACAGATTTTGGACTGGAGTAAGAGAAGAGAGTTGGCCCGGAAACGAAACATCTGGTCCAGACTCTACAAATTGTGACCCCGCAGCGGTAAAGGGGATAAAATGATTATGATGATGATGATCACAGATTTTGTTTGTCTGCTTCATTCTCGCCTCAAACCTCATCCTATTGATGTTACATATACTATTTCCTCTCTCGTTAAACTGTTTTTGAACCCCAGCCATTTCAGAAACAGGTTGTGTATTTATTTTAATTGAAATCCCTTAGCGAATCACAAGTTTTGAGTTTATTTTTACAGACGATTTTTTAATTAAACATTAGGCAATCAATCAATTGAGTTTGTTTGTTTCATTTAACATCACTTCATCCTGCTCTCCTTTTAAAAAATTCTCAGTCCACCTGCTGGGTTGCAAACCCGCTATCTTTAGCATAGTAGATTGTTATGCTAACTACTAAACAACATGTGACCCCAACCAATTAAGTAATTACACAGTAATTCTCACGATTAATTTACAATCAACAAATCTTTCATTTTTAATAGTTACATAAATTCAATAGCTTCAATTTTACCATAACACTAGAACTCACTGATAAACAAAAGCTTAATATGAGAAAATACTAACATTCATTGTGTTTTTTTTTAATTTTAACTTGTCTTAATGCTTACATAACAGTTAAGTTTATTGTTAGTCATAGGAAACAATTCAAGAAAATTTAAAGGTGCCTTCATGCCTTTGTCAAGTTAATGAAGTAATTTTACTTGGTTTGGCTGGGCTTGGATCCAATGTGTAACGCACCATAAGTTATAAGCTAGTGCTACTTACACATTTTCAACCTCAAAGACCAGTTTAATTTCAATAAAAACAATTTCCCCTTCAAAATAAAAAATTCAAAATTAATTGTTTGTACTAAAATTGCTATTTTTATATTTGCAATTTTTTTGTAGTAAAATTGCTATTTGACCCACTGAAAACCCCCTTACATTTTATAGACCCATAACTCCTGCCTGTTCTTCAAATTTTACGTGATTTCTCTTTAATAATACAACTATATTTATAATCTAAACTAATAAGCCAGATATATGTTATATCAATATCAATTTTATCTTTTATATTTTTAAATAATTTATTAACTTAATTTTAATTTCACAATCCTGTTTTTGAAATATTTCTAGTTATTTATCCTTTCCAAACATATACTAAAAATATTTTTGCCACTAATATTTAAGGAACTAATTTGTAAAACTTGGTATCTACCATTAATTGTATTAATCGTAACTGCATCATCAATTTCAGAAGTTATTGATGAAATCTGAAAGAAAAAAATATGTTTTAAAGAATAATGATGGCATTGTGTTATGCTTAGTGACCTAACTTAAAAATATTGGGAAACTGCAGTGGGGTTTTGTAACTAATAATTGTATCATTTAATTATTTTGCAGTTGCTGTTATTGTTCAATTATAAATTCAATCAATCTTACTTTAATTAATTATTGTACTTTATATTCTATAACTATTGTATTTCATTTATGACTTGTCGTGAGGCAGAATTATAAAAAACGAATGTTCATGATTGGAAGAGAGGGTAATGGCATAATGTATGGGAACCTGTGCAAGTTACTTGTTAAACTTTAAGTGTTATGTTAACTAACAAACAATTAAAGAATATAGAAATTTTCATTTTGTTATTCGACATATTTTACAACCAAGCATCTCGTTTATTTAAAGTATAAAATCAAACCTGTTCCACTTCAAACCTTGGAGGGTCTAGGATTCAATACATGGTAGAGACTGTACTCATTCAAAGCCAACGGTTATAACAAAGAAGTAATTTGGCCCCAATCACACTCAACTGTCAAGTTTTTCCCCCAAATAAGCTTTCCCACTTTTTACAGGATGGAGAAGCCCTATTAGGGCTACAAATATGTCTGGTAACAAATTAAATAATTTATATGCCACCACTGGATTAGAACCCAGGAACTTCAGCATATCAACTCAGCGCTCTACCCAGTCAGCTACCCTGCTTCCTATTTATTGGGTTATTATTAATAAATTCTACCTAAACTGAGTTTCCTAGATAAAACTGTTTTAATATTTTACACCCACACTAAAAACAAAAACAAGTTTGTATTTTTTATGAATTATAAAACAATATTTTTGATAAAACACTTCTTGGAACCAAAGAAAGTAGGCCTCATTATCAACTATTTTTTGATGAAATCGAAGCACTATTAAGTTGTACTATATGTTCTAAGTATCCTTAAAGTCGTTTATTTTAATCGGAAAAATATTTGTTTTAATAATAAATATGACACAACTGATCTAATTTTATTGGCAAAATAATGATTGTCATTTAAGCGAAATATTTTATTGAAAACCAAATAAACATTGTCAAATGATTTAATGGCCAAAGGACATACTAAAATATTCAAATGGTGCTGGATTGCCAAAGTGCTTTATAAGGAACCATGCCTCGATTCTTTTCAAAACTTGGATTATTCTACGAAATGCGCGATTTGCACTTGCATTTTTGCCGAACCCATCGTAGTCCAAGTCTGTCATTCTGCAGGTGTAGATCAGCTTGTCATTAACAAGTACTCCCATTCTGTTGAAGTGCTCCCAAGCAACGTACTGAACGAAATATCCAGCATTTTCAAGAAGTCCTGAAATAAATAGAGGATATACTGTCTTATTATGTAAGAGCATTAGGAATCTATGCTGCATCAATATGGAGAAGAAGGTAGGGGAAGCTTTAGATTCATCCAAAAAGATACACAAATTTCTTCCTTAGAATCAAAAATGTATATTCGCATTTACATTTAAGAATTTATTTGAGGGCTTCAGGGTCAAAAGCAGATAATTCCATATTTCAAAAATTGACGTTTTCACATTTTTCGCTAGTTTAACTTCAGGTTTAGACCCGGACTAAATCGTGAGAAAATAAGGCGTCTAAGTGTCATGCTAGACAATATTGCTTGATTAATCTAGCGAAAAAATTGAGTCAATTTTTGAAATTTTGGAGTTATCCACTTTTGATCCTGAACGCCTTCTTTGGTCTTGTTTTTTCCAATCTGTCAGCAGTATAAAAACTACTATCCTTATTATGACTAAGATTCACATTTCAGAGATTATGGGTGTTGGTGAATAGACGGTCCCAAGTTCGTTAAAGCCCATCAACTGTCACTAAATTTCCTTGACAGTTTAATGAATTTTTTGAAAAGGGTTAACTCTTTTTAGGAAATATTCGAATTGACTCCTCGAAAATCGAATTAAGAGTTGTAATATAAGAGTCGAATTGTTAGGGTTGTAAAATTTATAATACGATATTTAATGTCGCCTGAGTGCCGTGTATTTCAGTCACTACTTCACTTCAAATTGAAGATTTGTACAACATATAAAAAATATTAACGAATGTACTCAGTTGTATACTTTCATTTTCGACTAATTACTCGGCATTATCACACTTTGAATATTTCAATAAGTAATCTAGTGTTTATTCTACAAGAGTTTAAGAGTGATCACGTGTATTGAAGACAAACGATACCACATAGTCTGAAAAACAAAAATTAAACCAATCAGTAAATTTAAATAAAAATTAGCCCTTTCCTAATCTAATTATGATTATGGGATATTAAAATTTTGAAAACACCATCAATTCTAAGATATTGATGGTGATTTCTATCACTGTCTTTTCTATAGTAGTTTTTTTATTTTATCGATAAGAAATATTT
Source organism: Troilus luridus (assembly GCA_964056705.1). NCBI lineage: Eukaryota > Metazoa > Arthropoda > Insecta > Hemiptera > Pentatomidae > Troilus > Troilus luridus. Next base: position 34,730,735 of record OZ057412.1, read on the forward strand.
AATATAAACAATTTACTGAAAATTGTATTTTTGCAATTTAGCGGCCATAAGTAGCACCTGTGATAGCTGTCCCTTTCAACTAAAATAACTTTTTTGGCTTGCTAATTTTTATAAAAATCAAGTAGTTTATTTATATCTATACATAGGCTTATAAGCCTGATTCGTGGAACTAGCATTATTTTTCAGTATAACATATTTTGAAAATTTATAATCTTCCAGTATACGTCAACTTCCGGCGTTTAAAAGGGTGGTAAGATACACAACTCAGTGCTTGGGCGATTCCAAAACCAAAATTACAGGTCTAAGCGCTTTTGAGATAGTCGTGAATCGAAGACACAAACCAATGTACATACTGAAGTTAAACTAATGAAGATTGATTCTGGAATATTCAAAATATATATTTCCGTTAAAATGTGAAAACTTAAAATCCTTGCGATTACGGAACTCTTGAGAATTATGATTTGATATCTTGTAAAATACACGAAAGAATGGTTTTTACAGATAAAGTGAGACTAATTGTATTTGAGGACATGAAGAAATATTTGTTTTATATTCATAATAAGAATTTATATTAATACTAGGTGGAACCCCATTTCCGACTAATGGCGGATCAACCCTTATTCTATTAATCATTCAATTGTATATTTAATTGAAATACTCGTTACTCAAATTGTATTCAAATTTTATGACCCAATTTTGTTATTCCGCCATGTAAAATAAAATATTACACGGTAGTTCCTAAGAACTTATTTATATAATATAGAGAAAAAATCGTTCCTATTATATTTTTAGTTTTATTAAACAATAAATACCTCTGATTGTTCTAAGCTTCCCTTCCCTGTGTCTAATAAAGTTAAATGCTTCATAAGGTCCATGGTACAAAATAATTTTTCCTTTGTAAAATTGTTTTAAGGGATTTTTTATCGTCTTATCATAGAAGTATTCCTTCTTGATTGATTTTTCACTGTATTCAGATTCATCTAGTTCAAAAAGGGGCATACTACAGACAAAGTATTCAAATTGAATTAATTTTTTGTTTCTTAGTTTACTGGTCAAAGAGAACAACTAAAGAAAAACACTAATCTCAAAAGTTTGAATTTACCGCCATTAATGACAGCTGTACAATGCACATGCTCAAGTTCACACTATCTAATCAAAGTCAAGCCTCTGAAACTGGTACAGCAGGTGGTTGTATACAGTATTCAGAAATGTCATGCACAGATAAAAGTTTCTATTTGAATCTACACTTGGTATTTAACTGAGTGCTAAGGTTATCTTTAGTTTTTAATGCAAAACCATTAGTGGTTATTGCCCAACTAGTATCTTATGTATTCAATATGTTTTTGAATTAACTGTTTAACATGTTCCTTAATAAATATTTTTTATAAGTAACATATATTTTACATCTAAGAAACTTGACATTGCTTTATTTGGTGGAGGTGAGTTAGTGACATCGCTATGGAACACAGGAGAAACTCTGAAGAAATATTTGGTTATATGAGGTAAACTAAATGAGCATTCAATCATTGATTTCATTCTGTTTCATTGTCACTATACTCTGTACTTTACATTAACAAAACATTTTATGTATATTAGAGGAAACAGCTCAACATGGTTACCTCGAAGATACCTTTTAGCACTTCTATCATTTTTGGGGTTTGCCAATATCTATGCTATGCGAGTCAATTTGAGTGTAGCAATTGTTGTTATGACCCAGAATAGAACTGTAATTTTACCTAATGGCACAAAAATTCCCCAGGTAAGATTTTTTAAATGGTACGTAATATCTTTTAAAATTCCTTAAAGAATATCCCTAAAGCTTTGTAAATAATTTTGTACTAAAGAAGAATATTTCATTTGACTAAGATTGTTTTAAATATGAAAGTTGATAAAGTACAATTTTATAATATAAAATCGACACTCAAAACAGCCTACTGAGTGGTCTGTAAATAATAAGAGGCAATTATACAAAAAACAACAGATTTAGAATAGTCCATCATATATTAAAAGTTTACATGCACAAAATTAAACTTATTGGTAACTAGTATTTAGTAGATAGTTAACAAGACAACATAGCAACTTGATACATAATATGTAACTTTATGATTTTTTTTAAAGGTCAACACTTCATTATCTGTTTTTTTAATTTCAACCAGTTAAAAATTTATTTTCTTATAACAAGATAGGGGCAATTATTCTGCAGGTTGTCGCTTTGAGTTCTGTCTCAACAAGTTTTAACTTTTCATTTGTTTCCCTTTTAATATTTTCCCAAAATACAAGTTATTACGTACTTTAGCACGACAAAGAGAATGTAAGTACGAGAAATGTGTATGCTTTGGTAATTATTTCATCTAGATATGAATGTTTCAACAAACATATATCATCCCTCTTAACATCATCCCTTGTAACATACGTCGAAATGTTAGCTGAAACTTTTATTTCTTAATGAAATGATTACCAAAATGTACTCATTACTCATGATTACATTTAATAAAGCTCACAATAATTTGTAATAATAGGAAAATATTAAAAATGAATAAAGAGTTAAAACTTGTTGTAAATAAACTTGAAGTGACAACCTGCGGAACAGATACCAAGATAGGTACTTTCTCCTTATAAAATCATGAATTTAATTGCGTATTATTTTATTTAATCTCTTGCTTTTAAACATTTTGCATTAGTCATTAGATTAAAAATTAAAAAAAATTACTCCAGCCTAGATTTACATTTACTTCCATTGGAAAAAAAAAATGTGGGTTTCATCTTATAACAACTTTCTATGCTCTAGGTCACGGGGTCGTACCCCTGTTGGTGGTCTTAGAATTTTTTAAGGCAGTGAAAAATCCTTGGTTATGCTGTATTTCAGAGGGAATATAAAATGTGAGTCCCAAGCCTGTGCAGGATCAGGTATTTGTTTGAGATCACTGTACACTCAAAAAAATTAAAGTTGGCGATGTGAGGGGCACAAAATGTATATAATTGTAAAAACCTAAAATCATCATTTGACCTGATAACATTCCTTTCCTGAAGTTGTTTAACTCAATTCGCTTTAAGTGGGAGGATAAAAAACGATATTTTTTGAAAATATCAAAAATCTTGTAACATGAAAAAAAAATTTTTTATCATGTTACAAGATTATCACTAGACCTTAAATAATATTTACCATATTGAGAAAAGAATTTGAATGTCTACATATTTTAGCATCCTCTTCCTTCTTCTTACCTTCCTCTTTTGCATTAACTTAAACCGTTATCAATTTAAGAGTTAGAGACGATATTATTTTAAAGTGCTTATTATGTATCATTCTATATGAATATTTGCTAATGGTTTTTAGCCGTCTGAATTTGATTGGGGAAATGGTGTGGAAGGCATCATTTTGAGTTCTTTCTTTTATGGTTACATCTTAACTCAAGTGATCGGAGGATGGTTAGCTTGCAAATATGGTGGGAAGAATCTGTTCGGTGTCGGTGTTGGGGTCACAGCTTTGTTAACGGTGTTAACACCTTTCTTGGCCAGGACCAGTGTCTATTTGCTTGTGATTGGCCGGGTTATAGAAGGTCTTTTTGAGGTAAGTTTCATTTATTGTTTCTTAAAATAATTAAATTTGTTCCCTATTGTCTAACATTATTAATTGGCTTCTATTATATATTTTAATAAAATGAATTGACTGGCAGGGAGTAACATTTCCTGCTATGTATGGTATTTGGTCCAAATGGTCACCACCTGAAGAGAGAAGTCGCTTAGTTGCGATCTCTTACTCCGGGTGCTATTTTGGAACAGTTGCTGCATTACCACTCTGTGGAGCACTTGCTGAAAGGCTAGGATGGCCATCAATATTCTATGTTTTTGGTATTTATTAAAACAGCTTAAATTTTATTATAACTTAAAATAAAATTTTGTTAAAAAGTTAAAATAAAATTTTTCATTTATTTAGGTGTAATTGGATGTATATGGACAGGAGTATGGTTAATTGTCATCAGTGAAACTCCTAATGCAGATAAATACATATCAGAAGCTGAAAAGGAATATATTGAAGATTCTTTGGGAACAACAGTCAAAGTGGTTTGTGAATAACATAAATATAGTATATGAATGATTCTCAAAATAGGATTCCAAAAAGTGAGTAAGTGAACTCATTCCAAGAAACCTTATAAAAATCATGAGTGATATGGAGACACTAACTTATTTAAAATTTTAATTGTTAAGAAGTGATAACAATCAATTTTAATTTTGTTAACAAAATTAAGCATCACTAATAACATAGTAGAGATGCGATTACAATCGATAAGGTGTATAAATAATTTATTTTTAATCAGGTGTCATTACCATGCCATTATTTCATATTTGCATCAAAATGATATTGCAGTGGTGATAGAAATTTGAACTTTGAGATCCTATTAGAGTAAAATTAACTAATTAATAGACAAATGAACTAAATCACTCGACACTCATTACCTAAACGAGAGTCATAGTTTTCGACTATTTTCTGAGGATCATTCATTTATAGATTTTTTGAATGACCAGAAATGTTAAACTTATAAATTTTCATTTTAGAGATTAAATATTCCTTGGAAGGATATTTTGAAGTCATTTTCAGTCTGGGCTATAGTCATAGCTCATTTTACTGAAAATTGGGGTTTTTATACACTGCTAACTGAGCTTCCATCTTATATGAATGGTAATTATCAATGATATTTTGTATTTCTGTAATGCATTATAAAAATCAGATAATATATATTTTTCATTTTTATAGATGTTTTTGACTTTGAATTCCATAGCACTGGTCTTTTAGCAGCTTTACCTTATCTTGCTATGGGTATTATTGTACAGACAAGTGGATTTCTTGCAGATTGGTTCAGAACAACTGGTAATCTCACTACAACACAGGTATATTTTGTCTTGTTAATATTGTTTACAATTTTAATGGAGTTGTTTTAATTATTTTTAGTTATTTTATTACATCTTAAAATTTAAAGGATGGGCTAGTTGCTTTATTCACATAAAATACATCATACTTAGCATATTGTTTTAAAAATGAAATTCCTTTAAAAAAAAATCTTAAAAATTATAAAATCCATTTTTTTATTGTAATAATATACAAATGGGGTACCCCTGTAAATCTAATAGTGGATCAACCCCCATTTTAACTGTTCTTTTAATTGTACTACTCGTTGCTCAATTTCTATAACCATAATTAACATGTATTCTTTGGTTCAGATTGTATTTCTTTTTAATATAGTGTAAGTATGAAACAAAATAATGTCATCTCTTTATCCTGGCTTTAAATGTGTACTTCAATTTAGTGCCTCTTTTTAGTAATTATTTGATATGGAATATAATATGTTCATCTGATAAAATCAATTATTTATGACCGATTTTTAGTATTCCACCTTATACTTAAAATGAAATATTACACAGTGATCTATAAAAGCTTTTTTATACAACGGAGAGATTTTTAGTTAGTTTTTTTCATATACATTTACAACTATTACTTTTCAGGTAAGAAAATTGTTTACTTGTACTGGGTTTGTTACAAGAGCAATGTTTTTGCTAGCAGCTGCACATTCTGTGACCCCACTTTCCATAGTCGCATCACTAACTGTTGCTGTTGGGTTTGGTGGCTTATCATATGGTGGATTCAGGTGAGAATTTGTTTGTAATATCTATAGAGTATTTTTTTCTTGATTAATAGATTATTTGTAATAGCTATTGAGTATTAAAATAGCTTTTAATGAAAATTTTATTTTTCAGCGTGAACCACTTAGATATTGCACCACAATATGCAAGTGTTTTAATGGGGATATCAAACACATTTGCTACTCTTCCTGGAATATTGAGTCCTGTGCTGACCAGCTATATAGTTCAACATAAGGTTGTTATTATTTTTTTTAAGTAACCTTATATGTGAGACAACAATTATTAACCCTCCTAATACTGGGTGCTCATATTGATATGTTGATACAACCTCATATTTTTGACTCTCCTTAAGTAAAAAAAAAATTGTGCTCACGAGGGTCTTGTTCATTTTTCCTTAAGACTATATGTAACAAGAAGAGTAGAGCCATAATGAATTTCATGCTCAAAATAGATCACTGTGGATTAATTGTTTTCCAAAAAACGAGCATGGGGTCCCGGAACGACCCCACCTAGTAGTTACTGTTAGCATTATTTCAGACTGTGCCTTTTCAGGCTCTTTATATAATTTCCAAGAAGAATATTTGCAGTTACAGTGTCAGTTTGCGGATGTGGGTTCCAATTATCGCCGTAAATATTTATTATTATAACTAAGTAAATATTTTCTGGAGGTTGTCAAGCTTTGGTGTTCTTTTGTTATAATTTTTGCTCTCTCTTTCTTTCTCTTCTTCTTTCTTTCTCTCAGCATTCTTTGCTGAGAAGGTATGAATTCTTTGATGTGTGTCAGTTTCTTGATATTTCTCAGATGAACTCGACAAAAGAGAGAAAGGGTGGGGAGGGGCTAGGTTTTTCAGAACACTACTTGCAGAATTTCTGTCATTTGCTTATTATCACAGCGGAAACATCCTCGAAAATGATATTGAGAAAAAGCCTGACATCATTGCCCATTACAATGACACGAAATGAGGAGTGAACAATCTTGACAGAATGATAAGTGAGTATAACTGTCAGCGGCAAACTAAAAGGTGGCCTTTTGCACTTTTTATGAATGTGATCGATATTGTTGCAATAAATGCATTCGTCTTTGGATTGATCTACATCTGGAATAGAAAAAGGCTTATCAACAACAATTTTTTTTTACTTGAACTTGGAAAAAAATTCGCTGCACGCGTGAAAAGAGGGCAAGGTATTACTTATGCTCAAGAAAAAATGACACAAGAGTAAACCTTATTTTTAAAGTTTACAATAAATATATTTGTAAAGAGCTCATAACCACAACATATTCATGCATTCATTGTAAGTAGGTAATTTAGGTTCTCTTGGAACATGTTTGTTTTTCACTAAAATGAGTTATTTTCAAAATAAATAAAATTATACATTTTGATAGTTCAAAAATGATTCCTATTGCTTTTCTACAGTCCCATTCTATCAGAATTATAAGCATTGACTCTTAGATGGATGATATCATCGTAGCTGATAGCAGAAAAAAATGGGGTCCTGGTATTACGTGTAACTTTTTTCACCTGGTATTAGGAGGGTTAATGGAAATATTTATCCAGTTAAAAATGTACTATTCAGTGATGAGAGGATTGTTAAGCATCTAATAAATTATGATCATGACTTCAAAATTAAAATAATATTGATCTTCTATCATACAAGACAAATATTAAGAATACTTCCTACTTCTATGTTACTAATGCTATGGACTAATTACATTAAATTAGTTGGTGTATCTAAAAATGGTCCTCATGGCTTATACTTTTTCACCATCTCCCTATTCCTCCACTTTTGTAGAAGTTTGAAGATGGTCCAAATTAATAAAATTTATCAGGGTAACTATAGGATTGTCAAACTATTCCTTGTGACCATAGATAATTCTGTTACCATCTCAACATGTTTACTGATAATAATGTGAATGTCCACATTGTTGGTAATGCATTCAAGTTGGGAAGGTTTTGTAATATTTATAGCCTTGAAGAGAGAATGGTTATTGAGATTAGGTCGTCTTGATGATTTGGGTAACCAACATCACAGAGAGTTATAAGAACATTCACATCGCCTTATATAAAATCAATCTTTTTTTAGATGTTCAAAAATGTATTAATTCAACGTACAAGAGTTTAAAAATCAAATTTTAACCAAATTATTATTTAAAAAATCGTGCCATGCAAAAGAAGTATAAAAAGTGAATAAACATCAGTAAAAATATTAATTAGTTCCTTGGAAGTTGAAAACTTTAAAGCCAGACACTTTTTTCTAATTTCTTATACCAAAAGAAGTATGATGAACTTTGACAAAATCTACCTTTGCATATGGCTTAGGGAACTTGTGTGATAGGTTCAGAAATATTGTTTACATGACCTCCTTGTAGTATAATTCATTTCCTTATTATATGGAAACATTATTTCTTAAACAACTAAGAAGCAAAAAAGAACCTCCATAGGTCGAAGAGTGAAGTGGAATAAATATGTATCTTTGAAAAAAAAGTAGAAATATTAAAGTTCCTTATGATATGCATTGCAATCATTAACAAGTAGTACTTACAATACACATAACAAGGGAGCAGCTAGCCATTGTTTTTTCCGTAAGTGATAAAGGAAAGAACTTAAGCTTTTAACCAAAACGTATAATAAGTAAACTAATTCTAAAGAAATAATGTTTTGTTGGGATTCACAAAAGTGTTGATAAACTCTGGAACATGTACTTTCAATAATGCTCTAATTTCTTTTTAAAACTCATTCTGTTTTTTATATAAATATTTTTCAGACATTCTTGTTTAATTAATTATTTTTATCTCTTTCCAGACATCTGTAGAATGGCAAACCATCTTCCACATATCTGCAGCTGTTTACATCGTAGGTTCAATAATTTATGCACTGATGGCTTCAGGCAAAGCTCAGCCCTGGGCCTTTGTCGGGCAGGAACAGGTCTTCTTCTCAGATAATGAACATTCGCAGACTTCTACCGAGGATTTAATAGCAGTTCCACCTCCCAGGTACCAAGCGGTTAACTGATGAGGTATTTTTTATTTCTCCAACGACCAGGAAATGATCAATTGTTAATGGCCTTACGGTTTATTTAAAGAGCTCGCATCTTGTACTGCACAATTTAGAATATTATTTATTTAGGTTGCTGGTCTGTAGGTGGCAATTATTTGTTTCTATAAATAATTTATTTTATCATTATGTTTAATAATAATCTATATTATTTTATCAATACTTGTTCTTTTTATTCTTTTCTGTTTTGTTGGGATGTAATTTTAAATTATTACTAAGTGATAATTATTATTTAGATATTTCATAATCAGTTATAAAGCTTGAGAATCGATTATAAAATATCAAGTACTTATTGAAAATTAAGTAAACGTTAATTATTATATTAACTTTATTTTTTTCTTCATATATAGAATTGTAATCTGTGATTTTTTTCTTCAAAATGTTTATTTATATTCATAAAATTTATTTTTAGTTATATAGCTTGAGTTCTTTATTAACTAAGCCAAATAATTATTTTGAAGGGAAGATAGTATATTGTTACCTAATTTGAAAATATAACTAACTAGCATTTATTTAGTAAAGAGATTCCGTGAGTAAATTAAAAATAATATTGTTAGGTTATTATAATGATTTGAAAACATTTAGAAGTTTTAGGTATAGATTAATTGAAAATGGTATTTCATTAAAAATAAAAGATGTTTATACTTCATTTAATTAAATTTTCTTTGTTTTAAATTTTTAACTGAATTAAGAAATCCAACAGAATAAATTTCACTCTTAATGCATGACAGTGAGATGGACGAATATTGGTTAGGGTTTTTGTACACACTAGCAATGATATTTTGTTCATAATCATTTAAATTTTTTTCAAATTAATAGTACCACATGTGGTGAAACATCTTTTAATAACTGATTTCTAGGCTACTAGCCCCATCAATTAAGAAGACAAAACTTCTAAAGCATGCTACTCACACTGATTGACATCCTCACGAGGGCTCACTACAGCTGGGCCTAGTTAATGAAGGGATCTAAGCATTATAGCAGGTAGTTGCCTTTAAACGTTTTTGTTTTGTTTTTGTTTTAAATTTTACCGATTGTTTATGTTATATGTCAAGCCTTTTGATATCGTGATTTTATTATCTGATTGTAAGACCTTATAGATTTTGTGTTTAACTGAATAAACATCACTGTGAGGGGTGGAATGAAATTTATATTTAAAAATAATTCCCTTGAACATATTTTTACAAATTTCGTTCAACTGTTCCAGGTTATTCAATCCAGGCCTCGCTGACAATTACTTTTATTAACTTTTGGTAACTTACTATAAAAACATATATAAACATTGAAAATGTTTTGAGGGTTTTTAGATTGCCAAAAATCAAAATGGTTTTGTTTTTGACTTTAAAATTTGTTGTTCAGTAGAATTGAGTTTTTGATTTCTTATATTTGATATAAATATCTTTCTTATAGCTGTTTTTCAGTAAGAAGATTTTATTATTGAATAATGGAAAACATGATTTTTTTCTTACTATTGAAAGTATTTTCCTCCCTTAAAAAGTAGAAGGGCAGAAGAATGGCATGAGATGCTTGATTGCAGGTATTTTCAGTAGATTTGATGAGCTTACCGTGTTTAGACCCAACCTCTATAAAGAAGTTGACACCTTATTGTGTCAAGAATAGAAATGTTTATATTTATTTAATGGAAACCATCAGAAAAAGATTTCAATTAATTCAGATGGAAATTAACATCACACTTTTATGATGCCATCTCAACATGCTTGGAGTATCAGCTGTTTTTGTGGAATTATTTTTTTTTTAACTGTTGTGCTCACTCATTCTCACTCAGTATTAAAATTTATTTAGTAATTTACTTGGCAAAATTTAATGTTTCACTTATTAAATTTATTTATATCAATGATGCTGTAAATATTTGTTGTATATTTATACATTATTGTTACTTTAGCTTTTATCCAGTCTTATCTCATTGGGTAACAATATATCTATCTAGTGAATCGTATCCCTCAAATAATTTATAATATTAATGGCAGCAGTTTTTTTTTTATCTATTGTTTATTTTATTATTAAAATGTAAGATGGTGTCTCAAAACACTTATGCAGGTACGAAATTGATATATTTTGTGAGATAGAGGACCAAAATATTTTTGAAATTAATAATCCTAAAAGTGAAGTGAACAATAATATTAAAAATAAAAGAGGTTCTAAAAATTGGAAGAATAATATTTTAGAAAAGCTTTAAATAATTTTACTGAAAAGGTAGCTTAGCAAGAGGTCAATGTAGTTGAAGATTTAGCATTTTGTAAAAGAAGGGTCTATTGATTCAAATTTTCTTTCCATTTATTGCTAATATGCATAGATTTTCTTTACTACTTAATAAGTTTGAATGGGTGCAACCTAATTGGTTGGGAAAATCAAGTAAAACCGATAAAATTCACATGTTGACATTTTATATTTTTCCTGAAAAAAATTAATAATGTAAAATTAGCTTTTTTTACTTAATTGATAAAAATCTGAGCTTCTCAAAAGATTTTCTCTACTTTCATGAACTGAATCTATATTTTATAATTAAATAGCTGTGGTTTAAGAATTTTAAAAAAATATTTGGGTAATTTATTTTATTTATTCATTTTTATTTTTTTAAATATTTCGGTTCAACGCCTCTTATGAAATTAAGTTAAACTTCAGAAAATAAGAAAGATTATTGAGTAGTGTAATTTTATTAATCTTAAAAAACACCCAAAGAAGTTTGTGGAAGTGTTTTTTGGTAATAAGGGAGAGGCAGGTCTAGAACACAATGGCTGGACAATGTAGATACTAACTTTAGTTTCCTCTAGATAAATATGTGAAAAAGAGTCCCCAAGAACAGGTCCAAGAGGAGGGAAATTGCTTTGTAGGCAAACCTCCTGTATGGATCTCAGCACCGGAAGAATTAGTTTAATAAACCTTTTTAGATTTGAAAAATAAGTGGGAAGAAATAAAATGTTTAAAACTTTCAGGAAGGGGCAAGCATATTTGTGGAATAATAAACACATTTCCTTGCTTACCGTTTTATCCAGAAAGGGGAGTTTATAACAAAAGTAAGACTGTATCTAAAATAGAAATAAGATTGAGTTTTCTCCCTCTTTAACAAAAAAAAAATCAACAAACTTTTTTATTCTATATTTGATAGTAACTATAATTGATGCTCACCTGTTGAAAGGTTAAATATATATTTTTAATAGAAATTTATCTTGTTGTTGACATCGATCTTGATCAATTGTTGTTTTGTGAATTTCATCTGTTTTACTTAGCTTTTCAACCATGATGTTAGCATGACATTCCGATCATTTTCATAATTAAACTTTTAGTCTGTTCAAATATAAACTGATTTAACACAGAAGGCCTAATACTTAAATTTCTTTGATTGAACTTCTTTCTTTTTTTTATTTATTGATACAAAAAAAAATTTTGTTTTGTTAGATTATGATGGGCTTCCAAACTATTGCCCAAAAGCTAACACTGACTCACGAGAAACACTGGTCTGGCCTAATGTAGTCTGTTTTGGTTGCATTGTAAAGTTTACAATATTAGTTAATAGTATATAATAATAATCATATGTTTTTATTTAATGATCAATTAAGAAATAAATACTTAATCAAGTTGCACACAACAAAACTACAAACTGTGACTAATGGTGAATATATATTATTAAGATGAGGTTGCTAAATCTTGGTCTTAAGCGAAATCATGGATGAGTCAGTGTTGCCTTAGGGTGTCTTCAAGAGGCACAATAAGTTTCAGAGCCTATCCAACACTAATTTAATCTGTGCAGAAAGCCCCTTTGCTCCTTTAACATAGCCGGATAATTATCGGAGTTGGATGCTACATCAAAAAATTGTCTGATACCCGATTTATTGGATCAAGTAAAACTGCTCTTATGATAGAAAGTTGGGAACCCCGCTTTAAATAATTCCTGCAGGTTGCAGATGCTGAAAAGATATAGAAAGGTTGTTATTTTCTATAGTCATTTTAATTATTTAAAACAAATATAATTAGCTTTATTAGCTTTTTATATTTTGTATATCTTATCTACTTTCCTTAATTTTTATATTAATGTGCAATAAGACATCTAAGTATATCTTAGGCATTGTTAAATTATTGTTCTATTTTAAATGATATAACTGTAGCTATCTTTTCAAAATGCCTGGATTACAACAGGCAATTTATTTAAACATACAGATTTATGCTTCCTAATTATACATTTATAAATTTGCGGCCTATACTATATGATATAGCTATTAAATATCTTATGCATTATTAATCTATAAATTAAATTTATGATTGTAATCTTTGATGTGAACCTTTATCTAAATGCACTAGTTATATAATTTAACAGTACCTTTTACTAAACTAACTAGGTAGTCATATTTTTTATCTGAGTGTTAGAATGTTTAGTTAGTATTATATCAGTATTATAAAGATCTTCATATTTTAAAATATAAGGTAAAGTAATGAAGAGACTGATTTAACCTGTCTTCAGTTTGAACAATGTTAGAAAGATTTGAACTAAAGAAATCTTCACAAACTTATTAATTTAAGCAATAGCTTGCATTGAATTATTGAAAGACCCTTTGTTTATTCTTGCTGTTCATTTTTTTTTTTTTTTTTTCGCTTTGTAAAGTACATTAGAATGAGAGGTAAAACCATTGAGGTCATTGATCAACATTTTTTCTTTGAGATCACACATTTTTAGATCCTTTGAGTCTAAATAATTCATACCTAAATATTCATTTCTGTATTAATCACTTAATATTAATACATAGCTTTTTAGTTATGGCATAATTCTTAATAATTTGAGAATGTTTAATGTAAAATTACTGAAATCACTTGAATAATAAAAATGTCTAGATTCGTATAAATCATTAATAAAGACAGGAAAAATTAATTATTTGATTATTCTTGTCAGAGTTGATGTTATTAAGTATTTTATACAAGTGAACAAATAGTATATTAATTCTACTGATTATAATATAACTTATAATTATAATACTTTTTCTGGCTCAAAAATTTATCTTATTATTATTTTTCATTTTTTTATTCATGTGACATTATGTCCAATTCAAAAGTTGATTGATACATTTAGTTAATTTTACTTCAATGTCTAACTTTTTATTAACTATTCATGTATCACAGATTAAAAAAAAAGTTAGCCCCTTCAGCCAAGAATTATTGAGGGTCTACTCTATGTATATATTCTAACTATCAATACAATTTGATTAATTTATAGTATTTATAACTTTTTTTTAAATACTATTCATACTAAACCTTTTAAAAATATCTACATAATCATGATTTGTTTAATTTAATTAATTCATTTAAAAAAAAAAAAGATACATCTTTACAATGAGATCATATTATCAGTATCGTTGACTTATTGGTGCTATAATTTTTAAATTGGATACTAAATTTAAATTATTAATATTAAGTATCAGATCAGATTAGACCTTTTCCACAATTTAAATTATTGCTGCATAATCTACTACTTTACAAGACCAGCGGAAGTCAACATCAATGATAATTTTAAATAATATCAAGTTATAATAGTTTTTAATAATTAACTTAGCAGTTAGCATAAAAGTGCTATATTAAGGCGACCATATTGTAAATTAGTACTAACATTTTCAATGGTCAAGACTGTAAAAAGACACTAATCTCTAATTTTTATTGATATAATGTAAGTTTGTGCAGATTTCAAAAATATGTGTTAAAACTTTTATTTCTTGATACATATAAACTAACATGTAGGAATATGTTATATATTTTTCTATAAAGATATTAATATTGTACACAATATTACTAATTTATAACAAGATTGATCTAATACAGAGGCTGAATTATAATCACTTGTGCAAATAAAGTACTTATCTTTTGAATTGTTCTTTATTGTTTTAAAAATATACCATGGATAGAGATAAACGTCATGATACATGGTATTGAGATACATATCTAGAAAGCCTTAAATTGTTAGAAGGCATATTGTGTGACATAGTAAAAAATTGTTTATAACTTTTCCTGTTTAAGTGAAATATATGTTGCATTATAGATTTTTTCAGTTATGATCAGCTTATATTGAAAGTACTCTTTTCTAAACCATGGGGTTTAACCATATTTTTTAGGAATTTTCATTTAAATTAAGAAATTTTCCATTGCAATTTGTAATGAAAGCAGTAAATCATTATAAACTTAAAATAAAAATTTAGTGATTATAAAAGAAATTAATACTGATCAAAATAAGAGTGCTTAATGACCAACATACTACTTTGAACTATGGTTCTTATCAATGCATATCAAAGTAATTCTTCCAAAGTAACCAATTCCTTTATGAATTACTGCTCCAGAAATGCTAAAGTAAAGGTACTATTTATTATAATACTGTTACAGAAGTGAGTTAATCTCTATAGAATTTACTATAAAGTGGCATCGTAATTCGATTGAGTTATAGTTGGATGAGAATAGTACAATCATGATCACATTGTTTATTTTTAATAATAATAAATGTAATATTAATTTTTTTGTAATTAAGATAGCATTTTTATGCTTGGTTAAAATAAATAGAAGGATTTGAGGAATAGACCAAGGCATTGGTGGGAGGATTGTGTTAAAGGTGATCTTACAGATTTGGATTTGGGTGAACTGAAGTTTGTAGACAGCAATTGGTACTATCAACATCGAGCATTCTGACAAGGGTTCCCCAAGCTTTTTACTATTATTTTATTTTTGAAAAATGATTTTGTAGGCAGACGAGTGAAAAACCAAGGAGCTAATTTTATAATGTTACTTGAGCTCCCGATAAATGCTTATAGGTCTTGATCTTTTCCTGTTGCTTGATCAATTAACAGATTATTTCAATTGTTTTGATTTTATATTCATTTATTTTGAGTTGAAGAAGCTATAATTCCAGTTAATTACATTTATCAGCTCATCATCACAATTGATATTTTCATTCATTAAAATAGAAGATTATAATGTAAATATATTCCTACAAATTTTAAGTAGTGAATCTTATAGACCTAAATTGCTTTTGCCTAATTGATTATGTGATGCCCATTACACCTGAAAACTTGTTTTATAGATTTTAGGCATTGCTTACCTTATTTTTAATAATTAAAAAGATTAATAAAGTTGTTAGTTATTAAGAATTGTATGAATAACAGTTTGACCTTAATTATAAATCCTTCATATCTATTTTTACCTTTTATTAAAAATTTTAAAGACTTTTATTTTAAGTAATAGAGTGTTATAAGTGTGAAAATGTATCGTTAAAGAGTTTTAATAATTCAAATAAAACTTTAAATATTTTATCTGAGGGCATTTTAACAGATTATGTATGTCAATCTCACTACATTCTTTCAGAAATAATAGTAGTTGTTTTATTCTTAAGGCGATCGTGTGTTTTATTTAGTAACTCATTTTAAAAAGTATTTGTTATTAAAATATAATGGAAGTAATGAGGGGCAAAGTGATTTAAGTCCAAAAATATGGTGTTATTACCAACAGAATAAACTCCAGAATTTACGTCATTTCAGTTCAAATAAGCACTAAAAGGACGAGTTCTTGGTATATCCACGCATGTTACCTTCCTTCTATGTTATTAAGTTCATTTTCTGTTCATTTTTTATTCTTAAATCATTGTGCCTGTCTACACTTCTATTATAATTTTTACTTTGTTTTTGTACTTTTTATTCGTGTGGATATCAATACCATGGCTGTGTTTAATTTTGGAGTGCATAAATATTACCTAGCAACTATTTTATTGTACAAATTTGTTATTTATTTGTTCCTGTATTTCTTTAAATTAATAATAAAGCCAGTTTTGGATAAAATTATATAAATGTTAAAAATGTCTGTATTTATTTAAAATTCATATTGTAGAATTTCAACCTATTCTATTGAAATTTTTGTGAAACTTTAAATATAACAGAATATCAAATCAATCCATCCATCTTTGTTTCTCTCAATTATTGAACCCTCATTTTCATGATTTTGCATTAAATATTCTATAGTAAAAATGTTGGCTACAGCAGCCTTTAGGTCAAATGTTCTCCACATTCAAGTGAATCCCCACAAATTGAAATTAAATGATTTTGGTTATAGTCTGTCAGTATTCATAATTATTTATAACTTTATTCTGAGATAGGATGCTAAAATGCAAATGGCTCTTCTCTTCCATTTGTAGACAAAATTTCCTTGGTTCATCCTTGTACCAATCAATTAACTCTCAACACTGGTCCTATATTTACAGTCTCAATATCAAATCCTGAGCCCAGGATCAGGAAACCAGATCTCACCTTTCTGATCTCTATACTCAGATACCAAAACCATCGAGCATTCCTTTCTTGCTTATTCTTCCACCATTTGGAACTCAATCCTTCCTAATAGTAGTCATGCTTCTGTTTGATCTTCATTTAAACCCTTGCTTTTATAACAACTCCTCACTTCCAAAACAGATGCTCTCTTAGCAGGTAAGTCATTTTAGTTTTTTTAATTAATTAGTATTAAATAATGCCCTTTGCTGTTTAGTCTTTTTTTTTTAAAGAAGATATTTATTATTTGGCTCTACGACCCTTGTATTCGAGTCTTGGCCTGCTCCAGCATCGACCGCCAGTTCTCTCTATCCTGTGCTGCTACCGTCCAATTGCGGATATTCAATATGGTCCGGGCGTCCGAAGCTACGCAGTCCTCCCCCCGAAGTTGTGGTCGGCCTGCTCTTCTCACACCATATATTCGCTCCCTGAGGACTTTGGCTGGGATTTCATCCTGCCCCACCCTAATCACATGTCCTGCCCACCTCAGTCTCGCTAACTTTATAAACTGCACCACATCCAGCTCCTTATAAAGTAGTCTCAGTTCGTTGTTGAGCCGGCGCCTCCACTCTCCATCCACCAAAACTGGACCGTATATTCTCCTAAGAACTCTCCTTTCAAATCTCAGAAGTGAGAGTTCGTGTGCGTGGGTCAGGGTCCAGTTTTCAGAGGCATATGTCAGAACTGGTCGGATGATAGTTTTATACAATCTGGTCTTAGAAGGTTTAGACAGGAGACTACCACGCAGCTGCTTCTGCAGTCCAAAATAGCAGGGATTAGCGGCTATAATCCGGTTTTCGACTTCTGCCCCAATATCATTTTCTTGGTTCACCTGGGATGCAAGGTACACAAATTCCTCAACTCTATCGATCCTCTGCCCGTCAACTTGGATATGGGTTTCAAGGTTTATTTGTTGAGGGTTTATGCACATGTACTTCGTTTTGCTCTAATTGACAATAAGTCCCATCCTTGCTGCAGCATTTCTCAGTGCGATAAATGCTTCCTTGACTGCTGCTAACGACCTGCCGGCAATATCTATGTCGTCTGCAAATCCAAGGAGTTGCACGCAGGAGTTAATGAGTGTACCAGTTATTTGGATCTCAGAGTCTCTAACCGCCTTTTCCAGAGCAAGGTTGAAGATAAGGCATGCCAATCCATCTCCCTGTCGAACCCCTGTTGCAGTGGAAAAGCCTCTTGAGAGTTCACCACTAATCCGGACGAAGGATATGTTGCCCTCCATAGTCATTCTTGTTAGGCGCACTAGCTTCGGTGGAAGACTCATCTCAAGCATTCCTCTATATACCTCTGCTCTGTTGACCGAGTCGTAGGCTTGTAGGAAGTCGACAAATATATGATGTGTTGTCACCTTGTATTCTCTGGTCTTTTCCAACAGCATGCGGAGTGTAAATATCTGATCAGTCGACGACCTACCTTTTCGAAATCCACATTGGTATTTCCCAACCTCTCTCTCAGCATATGGAAGCATACGGTTGAACAAGACAATTGATAATATCT
This sequence comes from Troilus luridus, assembly GCA_964056705.1. Classification (NCBI taxonomy): domain Eukaryota; kingdom Metazoa; phylum Arthropoda; class Insecta; order Hemiptera; family Pentatomidae; genus Troilus; species Troilus luridus. The sequence goes on from OZ057412.1 coordinate 34,749,240, forward strand.
TGTAAGCACAAGGAAGTAAAGATATACCCCTGTAGTTACTACAAGACAAGGTATCCCCTTTCTTGTGTATCGGACAAATAAAGGACTTCTTCCATTCCACAGGTAGTCTCTCCTCAGTCCAGACATCGTGGAGTAGGTCCTGAAGAAATTGCACCAGATCGTATCCGCCATGCTTCAGCAGCTTCGCTGGGATATTGTCGATACCAGGGGCTTTATTGTTATTAAGTTTTATCATTGCTTCTTGAATTTCTTCTTCATCTGGGGGGTCCAACTGATCTGCCGCCAGTGCTTCATCCTTGGCATGCCATCTGAAGTCCTCTTCAACATTATTTTTATTGAGAAGATCTTCAAAGTGATCTGCCCACCGGTCTAATATCCCTTGCTTATCAGCGATCAAGGATCCGTCCTCCGCTTTGCAGGCAGTACCTCTGGGCTTGAAAGGTCTTCGGCCTTCATTGACTTGTTGGAAGAATTTCCGCCAGTTCTTTTCTTGATAGGATTTTTCGATGTCTTCCACATTCTTATTCTCCCATTGCCTTTTCTTTCTTCTTCGGAGATGGACTTCTTCACGCCGCAGAGCTCGGTATTCCTCCGTGGATCTTCTTGTTCGTCGAACCTGCACCATTCTTTTGTAGGCATCATTCTTTCTGTCGTTAATGACCTGGCATTCCTCGTCAAACCACGGGTTGCGTCTTAGTGTTGCTTTAGTACCCAGCACTTCCAATGCAGTGGTTGACAGAGCCCGATGACAATGATCCCACTTTTTATCGACATCCTCGTCAGTATGAATTCCCCTTAGTTTTTGTCCGAGTTGTGAGGAATATCTGGCACAATATTCAACATCCTTCAGCTTGGAGGTGTCGTATTGCTTGGCCTTGATTGTATGTCGATTTCGGACAAGCGAGATTTTGGCTCTGATTTTTGCCACAACCATGAAGTGGTCTGAGTCAGCATTAGCACCCCTGTATGTTCTAACATCGAGGAGTGAAGACCTATGCCTCTTGCTCACGAGCACGTGGTCAATTTGTGATGCTATGATTCGTCCGTTGGGACCTTGTTTTCGCCACGTTCCTATGTGTATCTTCTTGTGGGGAAAGTATGTGCTTCCGATCAATAGATTCTTGGATGCTGCAAAATTTATCAATCGTTTCCCATTATAATTTGATTTGTCATGTATGCTACAGTGACTAATAGTGGGCTTGTATACTGCCTCCTTTCCTATTTGAGCATTATAGTCCCCCATCACAATTTTCATGTTATAGCTGGGGCATCCGTCGCAACATCTCTCCAGCTCTTCGTAGAAAACATCTTTGTCTTCGTCATTTGAGACTTCGGTAGGAGCATGTGCACAAATTAGGCTAAAATTATAAAATTTTCCTCTAAGACGTAGCGTACATATCCTGCGGTTAATTGGTTTAAAGTCTATCACAAGAGAGGCCAGTCTCTTTCCTGTAACAAATCCTGTGCCGAAATGGTGGAGGCGGTCATCGCAGCTATAATATATGGTGTGCTGTCCTTTCTTGAAGCTTCCGTTTCCGGTCCATCTGATTTCTTGGATGGCAGCAATGTCTATTGAGTAGTCAGTTAGGGTATTCAGAAGTGTTTGAAGTGCTCCGGGTCTATATAGGGATAAAACGTTCCATGTGGCCAAAAGTGTAGTCCATTTGACGGTTCCGGTGTCGTTTTCCAGTGATCAGTCCAGCGTTTTGTTGTGGAGCCTTATTGATTAGGTTTGTTTAGGGGGAGCAGGGTATCAGCCTGCTACCCCCGAGTCAGGTGGAGGGGCTGCCTCCTTGGAGCTCCCTGACTAGCTCCCCCATCCGGATGCGGCTACCTAGGAGAGGTGACCCTAGGGTGTGTACTGTAGATGACCTTGGTCTGTAGTGTTGGGATGAGTGTAGTGTGCTGTGGTTAGTATACTGTGTGTGTGTAAGTGTATTTGTCCCCCAACCTGGAGGGCCAGTAGCTGACTGCAGTCTGACGACTGGGCGATGGGGTCGCCACTTCCCGACGCCGAGAAGAAGATATACATTATGTAAAAAATGTATTACATTCTAGCTCATATTTTTATTTTCTGTAATTTATTTATTTATTCTCTTTATTTGTTTAGCATTGTCTTGAATTGTACTTTTGTTAAAAATTCTTTTTTTAAGTTTTTGGCACTTTTATAAATAGTTTATGATTCTTATAATGTAAGGTTCTTACTTTATCGTACTTTATCTTTCTTTTTCTGCCCAAGTTTGTTATTCTATAGGGACATTGTACCATTCTTCGTCATATTCTAATCAATTTCAAACATAAGCATTAAAGTGAAAATGTTTTGTCCTTACTTACTTCAAATAAATTTCGAACTTCTCATGAGCATTTGTAATATACACCAAAAGCTGTTAAGGTAAGTCGTAATAAAAGTTTTATTATATATATATAAATATAATCACTTGAGCGATAAACCTATTTAAGTAGAAGAAGGAGTCTCAATTATATTTGTAATTTTAATTATTACTTCTTGAAGTTGAATTTTTGCTGACAAGTTAACCAGTGGACTAATGAACAAAATGCTGGTTCGTTGGTACAGCAGGGGTCGAACTGCTGCTAGTGTGGTAGTATTTTTAAAGTTATAAAAATGTATGCCTTCCACATTAACACAGTTTTAAAAATGCTATTAATAAATTTAACAAAAAAATAATTAACATCAATAATAAGCTCATATATAGTAATTGGAAAAAGAAAATCATCATCCATAAGATTAATGATTTGAAAAAAAAGTTAACAATATCTTGTAAATAAACTTTATTTCGCTTATTTATGAATGCTAATTAATATATAATAAAAATTGATAACTGAACTCATTTTTTATTAAATTAAGTTTTTATTCTTGCTTTATAAAATGATGATGGCTATGTGTTACTCATTTTAATTAATTTATAACATGAGTAGCCTGGAATGAAATTAGTTCTAGGCTACCTGATTTAAATATAATTAGTCAGATGTAAGCAATGACCCAAATCAAATTGGCATAGGGAGTTGGCGCCCCTTCGCTCAGTCTTCGGACTGCAATCAGCCACTGGTCCTCCAGGATGGGGGAAGCCCTGTACCGGGGGGTATAGCCCGGCCACCCTTCCTCCTGAGGGGAGATAAATATTCGGGAGGTCAGTTGTCCCGAGGTAACGGGGCCTCCTGGGCTGGGCCAATCACCTGCCTGGGAGTATAGCTGATTCAAAAAAACATTGCAAAAAGCCTCGGAGATGGATGGACTAAACGGAAACGACCTGGCATGGATAAGGACAGACATTATTGGAACGATGGGACGGGTACATGGAACGTGAGATCTCTCACCGGCAAGGAGGTCGAGATTATCGAGGAAATGGCGAAGTACAGATTGGATATCCAGGATTAAGTGAGGTAAAGAGGAAGGAAACTGGAGAGGTTGAAATGGATAGAGGATATACTCTGATATACTCGGGAGTCCCACCAGGGAACAGTGCTGTAGAATGAGTGGGCATTATAATGAAGGGTGAGATTTATAGTGGAATGGGAGGCAGTGAGCCCCAGAATAATTGTGGTCTATATAAATCTGCGGAGCGGAGCGGAGACTGAGCCCTAATACAAGTGTATCCCCCAACAAATGATGCAACATCCTGGATAAGGAACTTTTCTACAGTGACCTCGAGCGTACAGTCATCAAGGCAAGGAACAGCAGCCGAAGCATAGTGATTATGGGGGACCTAAATGGGAGGACTGGCAAAGATCACCCAAGAGCACATGGAGTGATGGGACCGCATGGTGGCGAAGTCTTAAAAAATGAAAACGGTCATTGACTTATAGATTTCTGCATCAAAAATGATTTGCTGTTTGGAAACTCCTTTTTTCCGCACAAGCTAGTTTATAAAATTACCTTCTAGGCCACATAGAGAAATGCGAACAGTGTCATAGACTATTTCATATATAGCCGAGATATCAGAAGGTATTTTACAGATGTAAAGGTAATTAGAAGGGCGGAAATAGGAAGCGACCACATCGCTCCACACAGCAGCTCTTAGTTGCTGATACGAGGGTGCTTAAAGAAAGGAAGCAAAAGAAGAAAGCCTACGAAAGGATAGAAGTCAAGAAGCTACAGGACCCTCAAAAGATCTTATAGTACGAAGCAGAGCTGAGGAACTACACGAAGTAGACGTGAATGCAAGCCTGGACAATATGTGGAACGGCATTAAAAGCAGCATTCTATCACCAGCTACTGTAGTCTGCGGAGTGAAGAGGGTCTGCTCAGGAAGTAAACATACTTCGTGGTAGAATGAGGATCTTAGGATACAGGTGAAGGAGAAGAAAAAGGCTTGGAAGGAATACTGCCAAGAAAAAGCACCAGAGAAATGGCAGGTCTATGTAGTGGCTCGAAACAGGGTTAAAGAGTCAGTTAGAAAGGCGAAGTAGAAGTCGTGGGAGAAATTTGGGAAGAAGATGGACCAGGATCACCAGGAAAACATAAAACTCTCCTGGAAAAAGATAAAAGCTTTAAGAGGGCGTAAGTGCAAAGCAGTAAGAAACATGAAGAATGAACAAGGCAAGGTGATCTCGGAAGACAAAGCTATTCTTGAGGCCTAGAGAAGCAGGAAGCGATTCGATGTTAACGACCACCATCCACCGAGCCGCAGTGGGCATTGGAATGAGGAGGAGTATGACGAGATGATCGAAGAGGAAGAAATCGAAAGAGCAATAATTAAAATGATACCAGGGAAAGCACCAGGACGGGATAACATAGTGGCCAAAATGGTGAAACATGGGGGCCCTGAACTGGAACACACTCTACAAGATCTCTTCCAAAAAGCCTGGGATGAAAAATGGATCCCAACAGACTGGGAAAATAACATCATAATCCCCATCCACAAGAAAGGATGCTAGGCTGAATGTACCAACTACCAACCTATATGCCTATCACTGGTAGTCTACAAATTATATACTTCGATACTGGAAGGTCGGCTTAGACCACTAGTGGAACGCCAAATTGGAGAAGAACAAGTGGGATTCAGACCAGGACGACAAACACAGGATCATATCTTCTCACTAAGAAATATATGTAAGAATATGTACATTGCATTTTTGGATCCCAAATCGGCTTTTGACTAAGTCCCGAAGACGAGATATGGGCTGCCCTCAGAAACAAGAACATACCAAGGAATTTGGTAGAGGGTATAAAATCTACTTATCAGGAGCCTAAAGGAATCATTAGGCTCAATGGATTGGAGTCTGGCCATTTTGGTATAGCAAGAGAGGTCAAACAAGGAGACCGTTTGTGCCCTTTGTTGTTCCCCCTATTCATGGATGAGGTAGCATCCATCTGTTGGAGAAGAACTGAGAGAACATTTCTGGGGCGAAGAACTCTGTATCCGGTTGTAGTCCAGTTTCTTCTCTATGCGGACGATGTAGTGCTGATTGCTGACTCAGTCGGAAAGCTGCAACAAGGGGTGACGGAATGGTGTGAAGAACTCCGACAAAAAGGAATGACGATCAATGCCAACAAAAGTAAGATCCTGCAAGAGTGGCGGGAAATACGAAAAGAGACTGTGTCCGCAACGAGAGGATTCGTCAGGAACTGCAGATTGCCCTGCTAAAAGAGCTCCTGGAAATCCAACAACTGAAATGGTTCGGCCACGTGGTCAGGATGAATGATCACCGGGACCCTCTCAAGAGTATGGACTACATACCGGATGGAAAAAGACCTCGAGGACGCCCAAGGATGTCTTATCTCGAGTACAGCGAACGGCTCAGCAGAAAAAGAGAAAAAGATCTCTGACAGGCCAGAAACCTAGCAAGAGACCAGGATAGATTCGGCTCCTGGCTGGGCGCTCCCCTATGCTGAAAGGGACTATAGGGGGAAGCGAAAGAAGAAGAAGTTGAATTTTTGCTGACAAGTTAACCAGGGGACTAATGAACAAAATGCTGATTCGTTGGTAAAGCAACTGCTGCTAGCATGGTAGTCTTTTTGAAGTTATAAAAATGTATGCCTTCCACATTAACACAGTTTTAATAATGCTCTTAATAAATTTAACAAAAAAATAATTAACATTAATAATATGTAGTACTTGGAAAAAAAAATTATCATCCATAAGATTATTGATTTGAAAAAAAAGTTAACAATAACTTGTAAATAAACTTCATTTCGCAAAGACTGGGCACGCAATGATTTTAGAGCATTTTTAATTTTTGAAAAAAATAACTACTTTTTTCTAGTATGAAAAAAATAGAATTTTAAACATTACAACAGAAAACATGAAAAAATAAAAATCGTCTTTGCCAGCTATGCTGATATGCTCACATCAGTTACTAATGATTAGGCCTATTAAACTCAAAAATGATTTAATAAAAGTAAATTAAAAATATTATAACAAACTATCGAAATTTAAAAAAACTGTAGTAAACATTAATTCTGTACTTCTTGAAATTATTGATTAGTTTTTTTTTAAATAATGTTAAATATATTTATATTTGTATTTCCTACTAACGGTTTAGATGTCTTACTTATCTTCTATCCCACGTTTTTATCATCAACAATTTGTAAGTTAGTTGTTTCTAAAAAGAAATTAAGAAGATTTTTTTTTTGGTACTAAAGTTATTGCATTTTCTATTTCTATTTTTTTTTTACATGTTTCTAGTTTCCATGTCCTATTATTTTTCCAAAAGATATTATTCTCCTTTATATAAAATTAAATTTTATTTACAAAAAAATTAAGGAGCGAGTTTTTAAGTATCTTCATAATTATACTTTTAAAATTAGTTTTGCATTACTTTCTTCCTTGAATGAGGAACTCATAATTTATTACAATAATCTTTGAAAATAATCTGTATTTATTTTATTTTATTTACTGTTAAAACTTTTTAATGCTAGCACTATATAATAGTGCAATTTTGAGCTGTTCCAAGGCTTATTTTTTACATGCCATCATAACATTTTTTGTGAAATACGTCTAAGGTTTTTACTTTTTTTGATTTTCCTAATATTTTTGAGTTTCTAATAGCATTAATAGGGATTCTCTGATAGCTAATTTATGAATTATAATTAAAATATAATAAAAATTGATAACTGAATTCATTTTTAATTAAATTAAATTTTTATTTTTGGTGCTCGGTGAGGTCGTGCTTTATAAAATGACGATGACTATGTGTTACTCATTTTAATTAATTTATAACGTGAGTAACCTGGAATGAAATTAGTTCTAGGCTACCTGATGTAAATATAATTAGTCAGATGTAAGCAATGACCCAAATCAAAACATCCTATAGATAGACGACTTATGACCTTTCATTACTCCAGATGATATAAAAACTTTCAAACAATATATTATATTATGAAATAAAAATTAACTAAGTAATCATCAAAGCTAATTACTACCATAATTTAAATTATGTACAAAGCCAATAAATTTATAAGTTTATATACTGAGGCTAGAAGTCATGCAATTGTGCTGCATAAAATCTATGCTTATTTTTTTGTTACAATTAATTTGAACTTAATTTGATAGAAATTTTAATGAGTCAACTTACATTATTTCATGAAATATTACTATGTTACAGGGAAAGTATATTGCAAAGACAGCCTAATGTTTTTTGATTTGGCAACACATCAATCAATCGTGCCAATGAATGTGATGGACTAGAATTTCAATATAGAGTAGTACAACTGAAGATATCAAGGCTGTGTCTAAACCCCAGGAAGAAGGAATAGTGAATAATTTTTTAGGTATTTATTAAATATTTTGTTTGTTAATGCATCAATTATAAACTATTACTGTAAACTTTTAAAATTTTACATTTAGTAATAAAAAAAGTCCCAGGGCAGGATTTATGCTTAATTTCCTCTTTGTTGGAAGTTTTGTTTAACAAAAAAATTTCTTTGATTTTTAGTTTAATTCAAGTAGGTTTTAAAAAGCATAACTAAGCTTAAACAAATCAAAAAGAATGAGGCCGAAAAAGACAATTCTTGTACAATTATACTTACTAAATTTCTATATAAAATTAAAAAATCATGTTTTAATTTAATTTACAGAATGAGTGAAGAATTACATCTTGAACGTCTCAATAATAGGGTATCTTGGGGTTTTCGACTGACAGGCGGACTTGATTTCGGAACACCATTAAGTATTATAAAGGTATTATAAAAGTATTTTACATTATTGTAGTCTAAAACAAAAATCACATTAAATTGTTTTTCTTGAAACTAAAATATCATAGTGTCTACAAAACTTAAGTGAAATTTTTTATCTACTTAGTGAAATTTCTGAATAAAACAAAATTAATTTGTTTAATAATTGTTTTACAAGTAATGTGGTGAATACTCTGTTTATTATACTAAATCGCAGAACAATAAGTAAACAAAACCATTTATTTATACCCTGCTATGAATTTATTTTCTAATTTCCTAATAAATGACATTGGGTTTCAAATGAAAACCAAATTTGAACTTCATGAAGCCAGGAGTGCCTTGATTCTTTACAATTATGTTTCTTTCTAACTTTGAAATACAGATTATATTTGTTTGTCTATATATTTGTTCGTTAATTTTATTTTGAATTCACTGGAATACACTGTCCTAGTCAATTTTTCCACTGAGAGAAAAATTCACTTGATAGACCTAAAGAGGCACAGTTTATAAAAAGAACAACTGAGTTTATGTGCCATTATTTTCCCTTAAATAACCTGTAGAGTTACCTTTATCCAACAGTTAGCATAGAAATACACGCCTTTTACATCAAAGCTTTGATTTTGGAATGGGGTAGGATTAAGAGTTGTTTTAATGAAAGTGTGAAGGATTAGTCACTAGAAAATTCCAGAAGGAGGTAGCTCAAATGAAATATTTCCTGAAAGGAACAGTAGAGTAAGAGGTTGTGATATTATTATAAAAACATAATTAGGTTGGTTTCAGTACAACCTAGGAATAAGTATACAGTGGGAATTTATCCCAAATTTATTTTTTAGATAAAGCTGTGTTTCAAAGCAAATGAGAAAAATACTATAAGTAAGAGCTAAAATCCTCATGGACGGCAGCTCTCCCAACAGAATGGATTTGAAATAATAACTCTTATATAGACTTACCCCGACTTACCTTACTAATCTTTTTGGTTTATTCATTTAACGTCATTTTATGCTGTTATGGTCAATTGGGCAATGCTACGGTGGGAGTCCTAAATTTTGCCTATCCATGTAAAATTAGGATTAGGATCTTTAATGAGTACCTGTCACGGCTTAAGCTCGGAACCGTCATTTTAGGTCCCTTCTGAAGGACCCCATAACCAAGGATTTTTTACTCCATTTGTCAGTATGCGAAATTGCAACCATATGCATAGAAGATTATAATGCTAATTAATACACCACACCTGACCCCTTTACCTTATTGATCATCAAATCAGTGAATTTAAATCTTGTATTTGGAATGTGAATAGATGAATGTAGGTTTAGGAGATCAAGAATGTAGGGAGGTTTTTGTTTTTAATACAAGAGAAATAAAGACACCAAGGAAATATAACCAACAAAAAGTAGAAAAAAACCACTTCATGTAAGAGAATGCCTGGTAAACACATTAATAAATGTAATAAAAAGTCTATAAGTATCTTTAATATCAATACAAAACCAGCCGAGAGCCTTCCTTGTAGCAAGTAACTATAGTAAAAGTGTGGGAAAGCGAGAGAGGATAGTTGGAGCTGGAGGGTATTTTGTAGAATGAAATCCCAGATTAATGATCTTTAAGGATGGCTTTGGACTTTCATGTGATGTTTAGATTTTTGTTTTATTGATTCTGACAATAATAAATACCACATTTAATGTTAAAATCTGGCAAAGTCTTCCAAAATATCTATACAATAGACTTCCACCTGAGGATGTTATTGGCTTCCACTAGTCCAAGTGGCCAGTCTTGTGTTGGTTTCAGTTTCGTCTTATTCCATTTAAAATTTTTATTAGTTTATAGACAGTTTGGATATTAGATGTAAAATACAATTAAAATTAAAACAATATAGAAAATAGTTATATTTAGTTGAATTAGAAATTGACTTAAATCATCTAAACCCTTTCAATACATCACATAATGCTCTTGTATTTCTACTTATAGCCATACAGCATTTTTTCTATTAAATTCAGTTATTTTAGTTTTTGTTCTGAAAAATAATATAAACTATGGCCATCAACAGAGAAAAAAATTATTATTTAAAAAAAAGTTAAAGAAATTAATAGTTTCTTATACGTTCTTAAGAAATGAATAAGTTTTTAGGTCTCAATTTTATTGATATTTTGTATGTAACAAAAAGATTTAACTAGTTAAACTTAGTTTTATTTTAGGTATCAGGTGGTAGCGTAGCAGAACTTGGTGGAGTGCAAGTTGGCGACTTGGTACTAGAAATAAATGGACAACCGACTAAGAATTTTACGCATACAGATGCTCAAAATTGCATCGCAAAGGCACAAAATCACTTGAGGTTACTAGTGTTAAGGTAATATTTTATTAAAGAATAATATTTAAGAAATTATAAATAACTTATTAAATATTGATATTGGGGATTTACAAAACAAAGTTAGGATAAATTGATAATATAAGAGTATCTTGATAAGTAGTATAAAATTATTTTATAAAAATTGATAATACCTTTTATAAAAGTAAATAAGTATATTTAATTTGCTATGGTATACACTCTTTAATATATTTTAAATATTCGGATTGATTTTGGGATGCCAGAGTATCATTTAGGATGACCACTCAAATTATTATTTCTATGCCTTAGTATTAATTGGATTTTTTCCAGAGGTCTATTATTGTGTTTACTAATTTACTCAGTATTTAAACTTCAATATATGATTCATAAATAAATAGTGCGCCTGAGGATGATGTAAGCACCAAAAGAGTTATAATAAGTATAGTTTATTTAATAAGTTAAATTTAAAATAAGATTATTGATTTCATACATTGAATTAGAGGTACACTTAATGATTCAGATATACATAGATATAAATATTGAGGATTGCCATAAAATACATTACGGAAATTAAATTACACTTATCTGTGATACAAGGGTACATCTAGAGTTCTTCTTTGCAAGGTGTGTCTTCTGGTTTCGCTGTCTTCGGATCCTCCATGCCTAGCATCATTCGCCGGCCTCTGTCTTCCGCGATCCTACCTCCTACTTCCTCGGGATCTTCTCAGAGAGTCCTCTTTCAGTGGAGTTCTCGACTCCCCCTTTTCTTATCTATTCAGTCACCTTGACCGTAAGGGGACGATAGGGGACACCCCGGTACCTGCGTGACATACTTCTCACAAACCATCATTGCTCTTTGTCCAAAACACAATTCCTTTAACGATGCCGCCGGTCAATACATAGCAAATTATTAATGTATCAACTATTTTTAAATATTTGTAACTTAAATATTTAAGAGATAGAAATGGTTTTTATACATATTTAATTCCAATTATTATTTTTTTAATTTATTACTAATCACCATAGTATTCAAGATATAAATTCAGATAAGTTGGGATTTTTTTTAAATCTGTGTGTATGGGTATATTTGTGTGTTTATCCCACAATGGTATTATCAACAAATTAAAATTATGGATCCGATTTGTTAGCTTTATTTTTTAAGATTTTGGCCTCTGGGCCTATATAATAAGTGAGGCTGGGGCTACCACTGTGTAATAATGGCTTTGGGATATCTGAAAAATTATAATTTTTTTTTATAAACCAAAGTGCATAAGCAGATAATTTGGTTTTGATGAAACAAACATGTCTAAAATCATAAAGCCTTTAAACATTCTTGTACAAAGTGAATCCCCTAGAAAAAGGAGAAAAAAAAAAGTTATCCTAAAATAATATTTTATTTATTAGAATAAAATAAGTCTTGGTGTGGAGGTGCTGTCTCAGGTTATGAGCCTGTTTGGGCTGTTGATTGTGGGATGTATTGCACATTCTTCTTCGAGATGTGATTTATCTAACTCTTTTTGTGTCTTGATAATCCCTGAATAGGCGAAACGTCGATTGGTAAGTGTTTGTTTTACTCCACAATTTTGAAACATAAGGCTTTGCATTGCGGTTTTTCCATTTGCATTCTAATAATTGTTAGTGTTTCTTTTTGAGTTTTGGCTCTATTTTATTTATGTTCAATTCGAAAAGTATACCCTCCATTGTTGTAAATAGATTTGAAAGTTGATTGAATAATCTAAAAAAATAAGAAAATCAACTACATATTTTTAATTAAAAAGTATTATTTTTATAACAATACAGGATTTTGATTTTGCTTTATAATTTTCACTTAAAAAGCCTATAGAAATTAGAACAAAATATTTAAAACCCTGTACTGTTTGAATTTTTATGTTTAAAGATGTATCTAGATATCAACTTTAAAAATCTGTCAGTACAACATCAGTAGTTTTTTTTCCACACTGCTTTTGATTTTCTTGAAATTTAGTACCTATAACACAGGTAATACTAGGATGGCCCTCGTAACTGGAGAGTTTCTGTCTGCTTCTTCATTTCAAAATGGTGGCCTTACTTAGCCTAGATTCCAAGGCCAGCAGAAGTCAACAGCAAAATTAAATTTAAATAATATCAAATTAAAATGGTGCTAATTTTAATAATTCCAATGAATACAAATTTTATTCTGAAATACAAACTTAAAATTCAGCCATTGGGTTAAAATTAATTAAAATAGGTATTACTGTCGCAGTGCTCATAAGTGATGAAGGGAACACCAGATATTTTTAAATTATAACTACTTGGAAATAAACCTTAGTATGATAAGTCCCAGCCTTTTTAGAATGATTAGTATTTGAAGGTATTAGTAATTTATTTATTTTAACATAAAGTACGTTTATAAATGTAAAGTATTTACATCTTCTTTAAGATGTAGTACCTATAATTTGGGGATATTTGGATCCTAAAGGGGTTTCTTATACCCAGACTAAAATAAGTGTTTCAAACAAAATAGTTTGCTCTTGCATACATTATTCACAATCTCTTGACCAGTTAGCGCTAGTTACTAGTTCTTGGTGAGCTTTAATTAGATTATCAATAATTCACTCCTACTTTATATTACAAATATAGTCTTTAAGAATAAAATAATAGTTTTTAGTCCAAGCAATCCCAAATTAGGATCTGCTTATTTTATAGTATTTCGAATATTAAAAATTTTAACTCAATATGTATCTTTTTTTCTAATCAGAGGAAGTTTGGTAACACCACCTATGACTCCGCTAAGAGGAATGGTATGTCATCAATTTATTATTTTCTTAAATAGCTTACTCTCTTTTCTTAAGTATTTCTTTATATAAGTTATGGTATCTTCACTACAGACACCAGATATTGGATATGCAGAAAATGGTTATCATCAAAATTCGATAAATAATGAGGAATTAAACGAACGATTTGCAAATTCAACAGCAGATGGTTACAAAGATGCTCCTATCACCCAGCAAAAGACGGGAAGTACAGCTACAGTGTCAAAGCCTAAATATAGTGTCAATGGTAAGCATAAATAAATGAAAGTATATGCGTTAATCTGACTGTATGGTGTATACGTAAATTATCAATTTAGTGATTTGATCAGAAAATTTTATAAAAAACATTTATTTCAGAAAAAGGGCAACTCTTAGCTGGGGATAGGGTCCTTACTGACGTTGAAATAGCAGAACTTATAACAGGCAATGAAGAAGTTCTCGATGAAGGAGTCTTAGGGTACATAGGAATTTCACTATAATTTATAAATATAGTTTGATAATATTATGTTAAGTGTACTTAAAGAGGCAATGGAATCTTAAACTAACGGCTTTTTTTATTATTTCTGAAACAAGTGTGCTGTATATAATAAAAAAGTTAGTAAAATTAATAGCGTACTTACATATTTAAGAATAAAACATATTTGGCAGTGCCTGTAATTTAAGACCACTTAACCATAAACCCTATTTATTCTTGCATTACTTGCTCTTATCTTATTATTAATTTTTTTAATTGTTTATTCCTATTTATAGTGATTATTATATTATTTTTCTTTACCAAGAGAAAAACTTAAAACTTAGCCCAAATCAGCACACATGTCAAAGGATTCTTTTGTGTTTGTCTTCACAAATAAAAGTCGGAATCTATTTCTTCTATAAATAGATCGATGGTCATCTATACTTCCACAATTTTAAAAAAAGGACACTTGCTATTGGAAAATAAATAAATTTTTATTCTGAACTGAAAGATAAACACAACATTTACTCTAGCAAACTATCAGATTTACAATTTAACTGATTTTTAAAAATTAATATTAATTGAAATATTAAATATTATTTTAAGAGAATGACAGATAATTTCCAAACTAATTCTTATGACTTATGTTTTTCAGGATTAATTTTAAAAAATTTCTACCACAAGTTGACTTTATCAGAAAATCAGAAGTATTCAAGGTAAAACCCAAATTCAAATATTTAATTTTGATTTATTTATTACTACTAAATCTTTTAATGTTTTAAATGTAATTTTATAGCTTTTACAAAATGAAAATACAAAGAAGGACATACCAGAACACGTTCAGCTAAAAAAAGATCCCAATAAGCGATTTTCAACATTCCTACAGAAAGCTAGTACTCCAAAAGACTCTCCAGAGGGTCCCAAGTTTGTTCATTTCAAGCCACCAAGGCTTTTACCAAAACAACCAGAAAAAAAGTTTGAATGGCCTGTTCTAAAGCCTTGGACAAGGCCTAAAAAACCAACTCCAGTAAGTATTCATGTCAATGACCAATTTGTTTTTAATGTTTAAAAATAATAATAATTTCAAATAAATTAAAAAAGTATCAGTTATAGTTTTAATATATATGGGGGTTTTAAAAGAAACCGGATTGATATAGAGGAAAGGCTTTTCCTTGACTTTTTCAGTTCTAAATAAAAAAATTTAAAGCTAATATTTCTGTAAAACAAAACCAAGATTTGTTATTAAAGAAAATTTATATTTTTTTATTTATTTATAATTATTTTTTTTAGTGATAGTTGCATTATATCCCTAAACATTAAACAACATTTTGCAATCTCTGATGTTCTTGATAGGACATAACTGAAATTTCTTTCTTGGAGAAACTACTGCAGAATATATTGGAATGGCATGTCATTAAATACAATTTAGGTTCATCATGCAGTTTACTGAAACAAGGGTAATTTAAAGGATTGGAAAATTCAGATATGTTAGGGTTTTTTTCTCATTTAAAAACAGGTGTAAGGTTAATAGATGCCAAATTACACTTGGATCATCTTTCCATGGAGTCTGAATCTTAGAAATTAACTTTGAAGCCTTACCATATGGTTTTTGGATATCCTGTAGAAAGTTTTCCATCAAAATACCCTCTCACACTCAATGTACCAAACTTTGAACAAAAGCAATTCGGCCCCAGTTTATTACCAACTCCCATTTTCATCTGTGTTTCCTCTCTGTAAATTTTATATACACAAACAGACATGAAAGGAAAGACTTTTATTCCTTTCTTATGTTTTCTTAGGAATCAGCAAGCACACTTTATAAACCTTAAGATATTCTGAAGGGAAGCTTCTTTAGTGATGATGGTTTGTGGCTTGCTGACTGAGGAATAGGAGCTCTGTACCTTTTTGCTGCACAAAACAGTTTTAAAAGAACACTATTCAATAAAACAGCATGTATCTATTGTATATTTAGCATACAAATTACAGTTATTTTTCTATTTCTCCTATCATTGTTTTTATAAATATAATAAAATTTCTTTCAAGTTTCCACGGCCACTATTTATACAAAAAACTTCATTTGTTTCTTCTGGTTTAGACCGTGTCGGTGAATTTTCTGCCAACGTTTCGCCAGACATGCTGCTAAAGAAATGGAGTGGACCCGAATGGATACTATATAAGGCCGCGGGTTAGCTGGACATCTTCAGTCTCAATTAAGCCTTGAGGAAGTCAGCAGCATGTCTGGCGAAACGTTGGCAGAAAATTCACCGACACGGTCTAAACCAGAAGAAACAAATGAAGTTTTTTGTATAATAAAATTTGTTTAAATGTACAATTCAATTAAGATGATTGTGACATAAATATTATTTTTCTTTAGGAGCCACCCACACATTCAGTTTTGTGGCTTTTCCTTGAAGAAAAAGGTGAAGAAATTATTGGAGGAAGATGGGGTTCAGAAGTTGAAGAGAGAGAGAATATGAGTAGAAACTCTTTTGTTGAATACGATAGAGACTCGTTATGCAGCAGTATGAAGCTTCATGATGACGACACTGCCTCAGTTACAAGCAGGGACTTAGGGCGAGAAAGTCAGATGTCTAGGATTGATGAATCCTTAATTGAAACTGAAGAACCTATTAATGGTACTGCTCAAGCTGAATCTGATAAGCACGCAGATCAGAATAAATTAAAATATTCGTGGTATATTGAACAACAAGAAGGAGACATCTCAGAAATCAGGGAATCAATGAGGGAAGAGCACAAAGAAATCTCAAGCATTGAAAAAACTAAAAGTAATCTAAGAGAGGAAAATTTGGATGTCCAAGAAGAAATGCAATTTGAAGAGGTACGTTACATCACATCAATTATTGTGTTTTTTAAAGCTTATTTTTTTTTTTACTCCTTAAAAATGGACCAATTAACAATACAGAATACTTGCTACAAGTATTCATATATAGCTTAAATATATAAATATCAGATAAATTTATTAATGTAGCCTAACTATTCCACCCAAGATTTAATCGAATACAGTTTTCTTTTTTTTTTCTTCTTTTTTTTTTACTCTAACCAAAACTATTTACAGTCAGTTCAGCAAGACAAAAGAGCAAAAATTAAATCAAGAAAAACAATTATTCAAGAACTTCAAGGTAACTGTAAAATTCCAGGTGCTTTTTGCCTATTTATGGGATTAAATTTAAAACAAATTGAAACCCCCAAAGGTTTTATTTCACTATCTTTTGATGAAATTAAAAAATCAGATGAGAATTAAATTGATAATTTAAAATTTAATTATGTAATTTATATTCTATAATCAAAAACATTTACTTTTAAATTCTTACTTCAATGGATTAAAAATAAGAATGAATTAGAAAATATAGCACAATTACAATTTTGAAAGTAAATAAATAATTTACTCTTATTATTAAGTGAAAAGTCCCAATAACTAGCCATTTTCCATGCACCTTTTGGTTATTTTTCCTATTCTCTCTCTAAATATATATATATATATATATATATATATATATATATATATATATATATATATATATATATATATATATTATATTATTATTATTATGTATTATTTATATATATATATATATATTTAGAGAGAGAGAGAGCAATAATAGGAACTCTAAGCAATTTGATCAATTTCAATACGATTATAATTACCAACAGTTGTAGAATATAATTTTAAAAGGAATAAAGAACCAAATATAACAAATTTCATAAGATTATAATTAAAAATGACTTTATAATATTCCTTTATATTTCAGATATCAAAATTTTGGGATAAAGTGCCATTTTCAGAAGTACACTCACAGTACATTAAAACATCTTGCTATTTAATATTATTATTATTCTCTAGAAAGAGACATAAATAAACATTTTACTTCTAATTGTCTCACTATTTATTTAAAATTTTTGATTATATATAAAACCAGCTTAAAAGTCGAAGCATCAAAGTATAATTTTATAACGTAACAATAAGATTGGATACAATGTAAGGAGTATAATATTTAGTAATGCCTAAATCTAAGAAAAATTATCAGCATTTAGCATGAAAATAATTAAGGCTGTAAGCTTTAAAGTTCAAGATGTTTTTCATTACTTTATTGGATTTAATAATAAAAAAATAATAATAGAATAGAATAGAAACCATAAAATGATGGATTAGGTCAGCTTTTCACAAATTTTACTATTTGATCTTGTAAATAAAATTTTTTATCTATTAATGTTCTTTTTCAAAACAAAATTGTATATATTTTTGAGAAGTCCCAGATTCTACTCTGCTTGTACAGGTTTGGTTTAAAAAAGACTAACATAAATTATTCTGGAAACTTTATCGATCAGAGTCTGATTGACCTTCATATCAGGGAAAGAGGAAAACAATTGTGTTAATTAATTTACTGTATTTGTTAGGAGAAATAATCTGAGTAAGACTGTAGTAACAACCTCGGAAATTAAAATACCATGAATATAAATGAAATATATTTTTTTAATACTGATATTAGTTGTTTATACTTGAAATATGGTTTCACTTTATTAAAAATATTATTTTATTTTTAAATAAAAGGGTTACTATGCTGAGGATACAGAACAAAGAACTACCGAAGAACAAGCCTATAGTAAAAAAGTGGTAAACAACAATTTAATCAGTCAACTTTATGATATACAATATCAAATTGAGGCATTGGAAAATGAAGTATCTGATGATGTTCAAACCCAGTTGCATGCTGTTAAGGAACAATTAGCAAAATTAGTTGATGCCAAAACATCTCAACGTAAAACATACCAGGTAATTAAATTATTTGATGTTAAATGAATGTTAATATAAATTGAAGTGTCATTTTTTAAAATCTATTTTCCTTTATACACGTTGAAGAAATGGCTTATTATCATTAATTGGTATTTACTCATTATTCACTATGGTGAATATAATACTTGTTTATGTTAAGTGCATATTTGTAAAATTTTGTCCATTTTATACTATCTGGTAAATTAAATTCTAAGAAAATTTGTTAACCACCCAAAGATTAAAACCTTTTTCTATAAAGTTCATTATAAATTCACCTGTATAACCTTCATGCTTAGTTTTAAAATCTTTTTAATCTAACAACCCCATTAGCTTATCCTGTTCCCTTTGATGGGAAGCCACTTTTTTCTTTTTAGATTTTAAAAAGAAATTTGGCTCCCTAAACTGGTAAGGCAGTACTTTTTGGTGTTATAACCTTACTTCTCTTTTTTATGAAAACAAATAATTTGGGTGAACTGAACACAGCTGTATATTCCACTCCAAATCTGCAAGATCAAATGGATCACCACAAGATATTTTATTTTGGGGAGATTAGGTAGCAGTTTCATTTCTAAACTCCATTTCTTATTATGAAATTTGTCAATTGTATTTACAGCTCAGATCTCCATGAACTTTCTAAGGCACCAGAGTGTATGTCTAGTAGCCCTGTCTTATAAATTCTGAAAAAGCTATTAAATTGGTCACATTCTTTTATATTATTATTATTTCATGTAATGTGACCAATCTATATAGGTAAATAATAAACAGCTATATGGAGAAAGTAATAATTTTTTAAAACAAAATACTCATTAACTTTTAAATTTTGGCTTGTCACATTCTTTTCCTTAGCTCTTCAATTATACAATACTAAGAATATATTATTTTATTTATTTTTTTAATTTCTTAATTACATTGCGAAGTCAGTCATAATTTAAATTCTAATTTTAATATTTACTTATACTATAGGTTGAAGAAGAAGAACAATTCGAGGCCCAAATCAAAGGCAATTTGAAAACAGCAGAAAAAACAATACAGTATGAGAAGTTGAATGCCCCTGATGGTAAAGAAATACATGGGGTGGTAGGAAACAAAGAAATCATTTCCCGGGATACTGCTGTTCATGAGGAATCTAGGCGGACAGTTCAGGAAAATGTCAAATCAGATGTCGTCAAGACTGAATCTGTCAATAAAAAGGGCAATATCACAGAAACGGTTGAAGAAACCATTGAAACATTTGAAGCTGAGATAAGTGAGCACCAAGAATACGAGACAACCCAAGTAGAAATTGAAGGTTTTAAGGTATATGTTCAAGCTAGCATTTGAAAAAAAAATTCAATACCATTTTCTGGCTTATACATATTGATTATTTAAATATATACATGTTTGTATTTATTAAGGATAATTATTGTTTACATGTTTATTTTTCTAATAAAGTAATTTAAAATCTTAATTTGTCAATTCTGTTAGTTTTTAATCTAAAAATGTATTAACCTCTTGTATAAAGCAATGTATTGATGAAACTAAAAAAAAAAATCATAATTTGTATATTATGTTATTTTCACTACATGGTAATCACAAAAAAAAATGTTATTTTAATTAATTCTTACTTATTTAATATCTTACATGTTTTGGTTTTTGTCAGTTTTTAAAGAATATCATGTAGTAAAAAAGTAAACATTATATACTCTAACCTAATGTCCAGGCCAATATTGAATAACTTGAAAATGATAATTCTTGAAACTTCAACATGATTTTTTCAAAGCAATTAGCAAAAATCATGTCTAATATAAAATTTGAAAATAAATACATTATTATATATTAACCATCCAGATATCTAACTAAACTATTTTTGTTTTTTACATAAGTATATTAATCAAAATTAAGACTGCAAAAATACCTTGTCAATATAACATTGTTGATTATTACTACTAATATATTATTCTTGATAGTTGTATTACTGTACTTTTGTTTACTGTATTATTGAAGTACATATTAATAATAAATTACAATTTTTTTATTTTTTACTATTTCATATTAATTATCATTGAATATCACCGTAAATTACTATATTTCTAATTACTATTGATACTAATCGTAATAATAAAATTTAACTTTATAAAAAAGTAAACATTACTTATCATTACTTATGGATCTGTTATTTGTAATTAAAAAAAAAAATTAATATTTAAATAGGGACTCATTTTAAATATCATGTTAACAATTGTATTAATTTATCATAATTGTATTTTTCTCATAGCATGTTTTAATTAATTTAATATAAATACAGAGGATTTGATAACGTTTTTATATTAAATATATCATACTAAGTTTATGTTTTATTTTAACTTTCTCATATATTAATCTTCATTTCCATATATTTGCTTAACATGTACATATTAACATTTGGAAACATCATCCTTACATGGTTTATTAATGTAACTTATAATTAAAGGTGATTTGATTTAAATTTTTTCACTTATTTAAATTGGGAACTTATGCGATGGAATGCGAAATTTGTATTTTTTTTAACAGGGGTATCAGTATGAACTAATGGAAGCCCCAGATCCGGATGTTGAAGTGATTCAAATACCGATCAAAAAAAAAATTACACCCATAACACCGCAAAGGCGACCCATAGTTCTCCCAGGAGGAAGAATGTGGAGGAATCCTAAAGATGCTGAACACGAAGAATTCTATCAAGGAATTTTAGTTGCACAGGCTGATGTTCTTGTAGGTTCAACTGAAAAGTAAGTAGTACCCTGAGATTTTTCAGACCCGAATTTTAATCTATTGACTACCAAAATCTATTCACCAATCGAATTCATTCCGGTTAATCTTTGCTCACTATTGGAATTTTTTTGTCAGTTAAGTGTACAGATTTTATATATTTTAATGAAATTGACTATCTTTGCACACTTTAATGAAATATCCTCATTTATAAATTTACTCTTTAAAAACAAGCAATTCATATGTATTAATGCATTAATACATAATGCAGGTATGTATAAGTCATTAATTATAAAATAATGTTTCTTTTTTTTCATATTAATATCAATGAAAATTGCCAAAAAAAAAATCAATATTAATGTACTGTACAAAATAAAAAAGTCTATCTTACTATTATTTTGTTTCAGTGTGAATTATACCAAATACATGCCTCCAAAAATTGACATGTCAACCTCTGAAGTGTACCGTTTGATACATGAAACTGAAGATCCAATTAGAAAGAAGAATGAGGAAGAAACTCTTAAAGAAAAGAACTACTGTGAACCGGTGAGTTCAAAATCTATAAATGCATCCACTCATACTAAAACTATAAGTGAATTAAATTTTCATGCAAAACAAAATACTCAATTTAAAACTCAGTGAATGAATTACCACTGCAAATGAATTAAATATATACAGTCAAACATTTTTTAATGAGGATTAGCAGTCTAGAAAAAAAAAAAGTATTAGATACAAAAAACCAGCGTTGAATCCATATTAGTTAACAGGTCATGGGTTTGGCGCCCAGGTCGAAAACCGGCTTGCTCTTCTCCTAGGTGTTCAACTAGTGGCCTTAAGCGACCCTTCAAGATGGATTTGTATAGTTTGTATACAACAGATGAGAGGCATATGGGTCGGTAGTTAGAGCATTCTGTCTTACATCCTTTCTTGTAAATTGGTATTATAATATTATATTCCCAATCCGTTGGAATCCTTTTTCTGGAAGAATACTTCGCACTAGCTCAGGGCCACCATTCTTTATTAATTCAGCTACAATACCATCCCGTCCTGGCGCTTTTCCTGTTTTCATTTTGAGTATAGCTCTCTTTACTTCCTCTTCCTCAATCACCTCGTCGTACTCTTCCTCATTCCAGTTTCCATTTCGGTTTGTTTAACGGCGATCATCATTACCAAACTGGCTCATGTAATACTGTCTCCAGACCTCCAATACAGCTTTGTCTTCCGTAACCACTCTTCCTTCTTCACTCTTTACGTTTATCACTGCTTTGCATTTTTGTCCTCTTAGAGCTTTAATTTTTTTCCAGAAAATCCGAATGTTTTCCCGATGATCCTGATCCAACTTCCTTCCGAATTCCTCCCAAGATTTCTGTTTCACCCTTCTTACTGCTTCTTTTGTCTTGTTTCGAGCCAACACATATGCTTGCCATTTTTCTGGAGTTTTGTTCCGACAGTAACAAATCAATAAGTCGCTGCCTGCTTTCATTTTTAATGTATTCTCCACCATGCAGTCCCATCACTCCATGTGCTCTTATGTGATTCTTGCTTGTTCTAGCATTGAGGTCTCCCATGATCACTATGCTTCTATTGCTGTTCCTAGCTTTGGTTATGGCTTGTTCAAGGTCGCTATAAAATAGCTCTTTATCTAGGATGTTAGCATCATCTATTTCCAATTTTAATTAATCAAAGCTATCTTTAAAAATTGAATATTCAATCCTTAACTGCTTGTGCAATATAGTTAATATCAACTAGAAAAGGTTATTTTCTAATTTGTTGTAATATTGGGATACTTCATATGAAATGTCTGCTTTCAAAGGAAAGTTTACTTAGTAAAACAAATATATGAAATCAAAACATTTTTATTAAGAATTTTCACCCTCATTTTTAATACATTTTCCCTACGCGTTACCAAATTTTCAATCCCAGTACTGAAAAATTCAGGGAATAAGGCCTGAAAATGTGTTTTTGACTTGAGAGCCATTTTTAAAAACGTTACCCTTAAGGAAGTTGCCTGAATTTCTTTGACTAATGGAAATCTGTTGGAGATAAGTCTAGCATATAAGGTGGGCATGGGAGGACTTCATTACCCAGCTTGTTTAGTTTCTTTACTGTCTGTCTTAAAATATATGGTCTCGCATTATTCTGTAAGAGCCCCTTCCAATTAACTAAGGCATGTTGGTATTTGATAAGTTTTTGTTGCATTATGTCAATATCCCTGCAGTACATTGTGGATATGATGGTTTCACCTAGAACGGAGAAATGAATTATTTATGAATCGAACAGAGTCACCAGCTGAAATTTTCTCATTTCAGAAAGAGAATCGTCTGTTCGATACAACACCCTTCCCTGAATAGGGTGGTTATTTTTCTTGCAGATTGAGCTGTCGAGTGGTCAAATTTAAATTTATATTTGATGACATACTAAACAATATTTGTTCAATTGTAGTGACAGTCTATATGATCAAAAAAGAGAGGATTAATAAAAGATCATTATGATCTGTAAGCATAAACATAGTAAACAATAGAAGACCACTGACTCCACTTGAATTTTAGAAATCATAAAAAAAGACATTTCATATGAAACAATCTAATACTAAAATTTGTTACTATAACCATGGGTTGTTATTGTTGTATGTAACTAAATCAACTTTGGTTAGTTATGAACTAAAATTAGTATTATTAATAATTATGTATATTATTTTTGTACAGAAACTGTTATTCCTCTTTGTTTAAGCTTAATGATTACATTTGTTTATTCTATTTTTAGATCAGCAAACGCCACTTCTATGCAGCTACTTTAAGAGAACCAGTAAGTTCAATTTATATATTATTATATTTTAAATACTTTGGATATGTTTACAAAATTATTAATGACTATTTTATTCATCTTTTTGTTTTTTTCCAGAAACCAATAGGAGTAGTTGAACTTTCTGATTTGTGATTTTTACCAAACCCAAGGGCATTACTTATTTTTACAATGAAGGGAACGGGAATAAGATCTATGAACTATTACATTTTCCTCTTTGTTTAGGAGTCTTAACCAAAGCTTTTTATTTTCCCTCTAAAGATTTATTTAAAAAGCTAAAAAATTGATAAACATTTAACGAAAACAAATCTACTCATGTAACTCTTTGAAAGTTCGAAGAAGAACTAAAGAAAAATATTTTTCATACATTTTATTATAGTACCTTTTAAATAAATCTGACACTTGTAAGATTCAATTGATTTAAATATTAATTAACAATTATTTATATTATTAAAGATATTAAACATTGTTCCTATCATTTACTTTTATATTGACTCTTCATTTTTAGGATCCTTCAGATTAACTAGTTTTAGTTAATCTAATTAAATCATGAATCGTTAAACCCCAATACTTGTTTTGATAAAAATTCAATTCAAAATTTTTAAAAATATTTGTTGACAATTAAAATCTATATTACCAAAATAATAGGATTTTATTTGAATTAATTGACTAATCATGAAATTTACGGGTTTCCTAATTTTCAGACTTCATATATATGTTGGATTTGTATACTTGCAGACAAAATTTTAGATTCAAAGTTTAAGTGGTAATTCTCGGTTACATTTTTTTAACATTAATTTGTAATTTAAAATGATTCAGATATTAATATTTAATTAGCTCTAGTGTTTACTGAAAATAATCTGATGACCTTAACATTTAAAAATAATTACATATTTTGGCAACAGATAGAACATTTTATAGCCATCCATTTCCTCTTTTATCTGTTAAATTGGCTTTTAAGACAAAAGTTGTTCAAGTCATATTGCTCTAGCTAAATTTAAAACACTTAATACTAAGCCATTTGCAAACTTACTGTTTTTTAAAATTTTTTTACTGATTTTTAACCTACATTCTCACCCCTTATATAGCAAATTTATAAGGTTATTTCTAACATGCATAGTTAGGTCCAAAAGTTTACGGCCTGGGATAGAAGGAAAGGTGAAAGAAAAAACGGGTCTTACCGTTTTTCAATATATTCTCCTCTAAGTTCAACACACTTAATACAACACTTTGGCAACATTTCTATACCATGAAAAAAATAATTTTCTTCTTTGTTAAAAAAATGTTCTTCCACTGCTGCTTGGAGCTCTTTGTCGGTGTTAAAATGTCAAAATTCATTGCAGCAGTGAACTCGTTTCTGTTTTTGAGGAGCTGAAAGAATTTTTGGAACCCATCTTGCACTAACCTTGTTCATATGCAAATGTTCTTTGATGATCCTCAAAACACTTGTTTTTGAAAGCTCCAACCTCGCTGCTATTTCTTTGGTTTTCAGTCGCCGCTCAGATAGCAATTGCAGATTCCACAAGTTGGATTGTTTCAGAAGTGGCAGCTTCCAATGGGCGAGTGAGACGCGGGTCATCCTCTAGACGTTCTCTCCCTAACTGAAATAATTTTGCCCATTCTTTCACTGTGGAATACGAGGGGGAGGACTATTTGTATGCCCGTATACACAATCCAAGCGCTCTTTAATTTGCGCAGGAGTAAGACCCGCTTTACAAAATAATTTAATAACCGCATGGTACTTGAGTTTGAATATTGTAAAAATGGGGAGTTTCCTTCAAGGCTGGACACTGACTGACAGGACTGAGGAAGTGCGGGCGATGGGTATGGAGTGAGCAGGCATGGACCTGCATAGGCGTGCATGTCCCGGCACTTTTGAAGGAGGAGAAACAGGACAGGCCGGAAACTTATGGACTTTACTACGTATGTATGCCGTGCAGAGTGTGAAGATCGAGATTCGTTCCATCGATTCTCCGCTAAATAAATTTCAGCCTGCTCAGGCCAGATAAAATCAGCACTGCAGGAGTTTTGATGTTTCTAATGTGACACTTTAACACTCTTGGTAATCAGGACCTCTGCATCTATAAGAAACCACATTCAGGTTTTTGTGAGGTGTCACCTCTTTCTTCTTACTGACTGGAATAAGCTTCAATGTTTTCCACTCCATTTATGTGCTCTACATTACACTTCTAAATTAAAAAGTATGAATAGATAAAATGTAGCTTTACGAGAGAAAACTTGCTAAGTCAAAACTTTTTTTCACAAGACTATTTTTCAACAGGGTTTTGATTATTTGCTAAATCAATGGAATTGACTGTAACAGATCTGAACTACTCATATAATACTGATGAGACATTTTTTGCATTTATGCTATATCTAATGATAGCTGATATAGGGAAATCATGATACGAATTACAAATAAAATGTAGCTTTTGGTGGATTTTTTCATGGAAAGGAATTCTGGAATTCCTTTATGGATTTCAACTCTAGAAGTGACACCACCTCATAATGATACTGCCTTATTATTTTATTAAAATGCTACTAGGGGGAAGTAGACAATCACCCTTTCTATTAAAACGCTGCTTTGGAGAAGTTGTAGGCAATCACTCTATCGATACTTGAGGCTTTTATTTCATAAGTGAGGGGGCAATTTATTCGTTCATACTATAATAGTTAATGGATCATGTGAGAAAAAATACTCAATGAATTTATTAATATTACAGATTTTTTATTTTACTTTAGCTTCTGCAATATTGTATTTCAAGCTTAAAAGCCTTTCTTATGAAAAATTAGGTGATCTATTTGGTAGATCAACTTTATAAAATTTTAAAAATTTAGTCAATAGAAAACTAGTTATTTTTTTTATATGAAAATATATTGAATATATTTTTGTGATAGGATTGGCCACAAGGACTGTCATTAATAGGCAAAGTTTACAAAAGGAGCTTTTAAAAAATTTGAATCTACCTACATGCAAGTCAAATTCTTGTGATTTAGTAATCATTCGAGTGTGTCCAACTTCTATACCCTTGTTTTTTTATTTATAAGCCGTAACAAAGGGCATTAAAACAATTTTGATAATATCGAAGGTCTAAACAATCATCATTAAGCAAAGATCCGTGATCAGGCAAGTTATGAAAAACAGGACCCACAAAGCAAAACAGATATTATTACAGGAGTATAAGCACTTCCTAATTTTTTAAGAAGGCACAGATATTTTTCCCTTGACAAGTTGTAATGAAGATAAGCAAAAAGTACTGTGTAAATTAATATTTTCTCTCAGGCGCATACACACAAAAAAATTATATAATCACATGAGATATTGAATTGAAGGAGTCCTGTTGTATTATTTTGTCTGATCACTGCTCTCAGTGACCTTAGTTAGAATGTTCAGGGTTGTTTGAAAATACTAAATTATTTTTATATATGAAAGTTGTTTTCATATTGATATCTAAAATAATTTACTAGAAACCTATTTCAAAGTTGTGACTTCATGTTAAATATGCAATATTTGAGACTTCGGATAGAGCTTAATTGAAAATATATAATTAAGAAAAACTATATGTAGTAGGGCAAAATAATTTTACAGAAGTTATCAGAATAGCCAAAGCGTAAACTTACTGAAACTGTCTGTTTATTCTTTTAGTACTATATTACATCTTTTCATAAGATTTTCTTTATTTCACAACTTCAGAAAACAAAAGATTCACGTGATACTTAATTACTTAGCAGAGGCATTAATAAAAGCTGGAAAATGGCACCTTGATCTTATCACATCTCTGAAATTTGTGGAAGAATCATAGAGAGTCTTGAAAATTTGCAAGCTCGGACTTCTACAGTTAAGGCCAATGTTACTGAATAATAAAATTTTAAAAGGTCCCTTATCCATTCATTGAACAGTAAGATCTTTTTGGCTCAATGTTGACCAAACAAGAAGTTTCTGGTTTATCCTAAAGTTTGTCTAGGTCACCATGGGATTAAAAGCAGAACTACACTTATATCACGCAAATTTATTTATTTTTAACAGTATCAAATAAATATAGTATCATACCTTACAGTCTAATGAATATAATAAATAAAATTCTAGTCATAGAAACAAAATAATCTTAATATCTATGCCACAATTGTTTTTCTTAATTTAAATTATCTTTAAAAACACTTGGCTTATTTTACGGCAATAAACTATTGATAGCTGTTTAATCCTGGCCAAACGTGATAAACGTCTCTGGGCCAGTTTCGTTGATATTTTGGAGGCTTGTGTTGTTCTTGGATATTTTGGCCTATTGTTTCTAACGGTTGTACAGCACTGAGCCTTGGTGGTTGATTGTCTATTGAACTGCCATCTGGTTCTATTATTGATGTCCTAGGAGGGTGATAGGTTGGATACCTTTGACGATTTCCTGACACTTTAGCTCTGAAATATCAATGAAAAAAGTATATTTTTTTAGATGAATTTCACTACTGAAAAAACAACAAACACTTTAATGAATTATACTAAAGTATATAATCTTTCCTTAACTTTTTTAACTGAAAAGCATTATGAAAATGATATATTTCTGAAGAAGAAATGATAGTAATTATTTTAAATTGACTATAAATTTACATCGAAATCCAAAAAAATATATTATTTTATATTTAAATGTGTTAAAATTAATTCTATTAATATTTAATTCCGAAAAGATTCAATTTTGGTTTGGTTTAATTTGTTAATGCACTCGTTAATCTACATTTTTACATCACACAACATTAGTAAAATACTACAGTTAAATATAGTTTATCTATTTCATTCATAATTCTTTGGGAAAATGGATAATAAATGAAAATCAAAAAGAAAAATTAAATATTTTTACAGTAACAAGTCTTGAAACAAACAGAACTTTCTAAAATATATCTATACTTATCAATATTTGTGCTTTCTTACTTACGTTTAGCCATTACAAAATAGAGGATAATTAAGATTATTATTGGATTAATAGCATAATACGGGTGACAACTATCATAATATAATTTTAATTTCATTTTACATTAAACTGTTTGATTGCTATCCATTACTGTTAATGATTTGGATAAAAACTCTTATCATCAGATGTTTACCTTTAAAAAGCATTTTCTTAAGATTATGGTTACTCTATAACTAATGTTAGTTCAGACTAGTCATTTGAAGTGGAAAATCCCCACTTGTTTTTAAACGTTATTTCTTATTAAAATATCTAAATCATGAGGTCTAACCAAAATAATAGTTAATAGTTTTACAGTATTTATTAAGAACAAATTATCAACCTGTAACCCAAATGGTCCGCCACATATTCTACAACCTTGACATTTCCGTCTGGTTCCACTAAACCATAGCTACCAACAACAGTTCCATTTGCATACTTTTCTTCCACTCTAAATTGAACATTACCACTTTTTGCATCTTCAAGATCAAATCCAAAGGTATATGTACCAGGACCCTATAAAAGAACTCTTATATAGAATAATATACAGCAGTCTCATTTTTATACAATATAAAGCCATTGTTGCTGAAAAAAATTACATTGTTGCACAAAGAAAAATACATTATTAATATCTTGCTAGCTTATAAAATTGTTGATATAAAAATATCTTCTTTTAATGCACATTCTGGTCAAACCTAAACTTTATTTTTTTTCTATTTGCTTTGCTTACTTTATGGATTTGCCTATTATTTTTTTGTTTGTATTCAATTTTAATTATTGTAAATATTTCTTGATAAATCTGTTGTGCTACTTTTTGCATTTGTTTTATATTTTAATTGATTGACTATAGTCAAATTGATTTATACAAAATAAAGGGAAATAAATAAAATAAATTAAAAATTACATTTAAATCAGGGGTATAGTAACTGTTCCATTCTTCTGCGAGTGTTAATCGAGGCTCCAAAGGCAATGTAAATACTAGTTGTTGACATGACAGTAAGAAGCTCAGCTGCAAAACAGAATAAATTAAAATATTAATTGATAAGGAGTGACTTTTAAAAAAATTACTTAAATTTTAGTTGTATTCTATAGCCATCTTTTTCCTCCTGTTGCTTCATTATTTATATTATTGCATATTAGGAATTAATATATTAATCCTCATATTAATTTTATTGTGATACATCATGTAAATATTAGGGATAGTGGTTGAAACAAAAATGAAATTCATGAAACTTTTCATACTACTTATGATCCTTCCAGGAGGGAAGCAGAGATAGAGTGAGGAATTTCTAAAAAGCGATTTTCACTAAATTTCACTCAAGAACAACCCCATGATGACAGAGTCAATAGTTTTAGAAGTGATTTTAAGTTATAAATGTTGAAAAATCATATTTCGTGGCAAACTAAAATGGTAGCGAACTTCAATAGTAACAAGCTCATATAGATGCATAGTTCAATTTCAAAGAGTTAAAATTAGTTTGGGCTTAATTATGGCGTTGCAATTGTAAATGAATTGCCGAGAATATTTTTTGATTTATCCATTTATACTAAAAAAAAAAAAAAAATGTGTTTAACTGCTTATGATTTAACTTCCCCTTTTTCACTAAGAAAATTTTATCAAATCTTTAAAAAAAAGATAAAACTCTTTATAACATTAATGATATCTTTTTCTTCAAATTTTTGTCTAAAACACTCAATTTGTTTCCATTATTTTCCTCCTAATTACCAAACTGATGAAGTCCTTTGAGGATTTATTTTTAAAAATAAAGTCTAGCTTAGAACTAATATACCGTTCTTTTGAATCTATAAACCTGAACCTGAAGTCAATTTAAATGCTTTACTATGATAATTTATGAAATATAATTATTTAATAGTGTGTAGTTGTATAATAGAATTAAAAGAAAATCTTCTATTCTGTTATTGAGAGTATTTCTCACCTATTAAGCAGAAGCATGGACACCTCGGTGAAAATTTTCTCCACAGTTAGTGTTGTAGAAATGGATTATTGGAGAAGATATATAAATAAGACTGGGGGCAGATAGGTTTAGAAATAAGGTAAAAAGGCAAGAAATGGAACTGGGAGAAACCACCGGTGATAGTAAAATGAGTTGAGATAGCACAGGGACATCCAGTGTATAACTCCTTTTTGATGGCTGGACAAAGTAAGGGATTGGGCTCCTACGAAAGAAGAATAAGCTGTCCAGCAAGGACATGGCGTAAAGAATTAGAGGAAGAAATGTCAGTGAGGGGTGTCCAAATTGAAGGCAGGAAAGATAGAGAGCTTTGGAAGAGATTGACTTGACGGTTTGGAAAAGCCGGAAATTAGAAAATAGATTAGGTATAGTTACTGAAAGTAAAAGAAAAAGCGTTTGGTTCATTATGTTCTTCAACTTGGACCAGAAATAAAGGTTATTTAATGATAAAGAGTATATAATATCAGAGTCTATAAAATAATATAACGGTCAGCTATGAAATAAAACCTTCCCTGGACGGAATCGAACCGCTTTCCATCGCCAATAAAATTCTCTTAACCGGATCGTTTGGTAACAGCTTGAACAGTTTTTAATATGATATCCCTTTTCGAAAATATTATAGAATACTTTAAGAATCATTAGTCAAACAATAGTAAACGTTAGTAAATAGTAACAGTAGGCTTCCAACAGATTGCAATCGCTACCAATCAAAGTTTAAATCCTCGCCATTGTTTGGCAAATCAGTGAACGCAGCTTTAGTTTATCACTTCACACTACTATGGTTCTTCTAACAATTTTATCACTCTAATTATTTTTTAATGAATCATTTGACTAAATTATTTCATTGAGGGTTTATTTGGGAAATAAGATTATTGAGGGAGCAAGGTAGCTCAATGCGTACAACGTTGAGTTGCTGTCCTGAAGCCCCCGGTGGAAAATAAATTATTTAGTCTATTCATAGCTACGGTTGAACCTTGTGTGACCTGAAGATCTTTGTGGCACTCATTTAGTCCATATGAAGTGACTATCCTTAATTGGGGAAAAACCTCTTACACAAATTACATCCTTACACAACCGTTCACTACCATGTACTGAACCTTTCATAAGTGGTACAGGTTTTTAAAAAAATTATTATTTGAATCGATATGACGCAAGCTAAATACCGTAGTGCCTCTTATCGGCCTGCTCAGCGATTTTTATCGTCCGATATTTCGAGCGGTGAATATGATGGGAAGAACAGAAGATAATTCGGTAATTGCTTTCATTAATCTAATGTAATGAATGTATCCGGGACTATCCCAATTCCTCATACAAAAAATAAAGTATTTTTCTATTCTTGATGTACTTTTTTTTCTTTTTACCCTACTTTTGAACCAATAAGTCATACCGTATTCCTCCCTTGAGCTCATTTTTGTAACTGAAGTGGCGAAAATCTTGGAAATTTATTTTAGAAAAAATTGTAGCAATATATATCGCCTATCTTGTATTTCCTTAGTGTGAACGCGGCCTAGTAAGACAGTGAAAAAAACGATCAACTCCATATTCTGGGGTCACACTATGAATTAAAAAATGTTTGTAAAATTCGTAATAATTAGAAATATTATGGCTATAATTTGATATTATTTAAAATAGTTGTTGCTGTCGACTGCTGGTATAGAGATGTACTTGAATCTGCAGAAAATTTAAACTACAGTTAAGGTCACATCTTTGTATTTGGGCTCCTTTCGGGCTTCTATATCTCTTGAAGGAGTGTTAAGATAGATATGTTCATTGAGTCGTCCCGAAAATAAATATTTAAATTCGACAACATTTTTTTCCTTTTTACTACAGGTCCTGTCTTCAGGACAGCTCACCTAATATATTACATCAATTAGCATTATTTTTTACAATCTGTTGTGTATTTGTTGTTGTTCTTCTTACGTCACTTTATGCTACTTTGGCTAATCGGACGATGCTACAGCGGGAGCTCTAAATTTTGTCTATCCAAGTTTAACTAGGATAGGGATCTTTAGCGAGTACCTGACATCGTACAGGCTCGGGATCCCCGTTTAACGTCCGTCCATTCCAGAACGGCATAACCAGAGATTTTTTACTCCCTTTAAAAAGCTATTGTGAATTTACTCATTAATGTTGAAAATATCTCAACCTGTGCTCAATAAGGCGCAACTAATCGATTCCAATGAGATAGACAAAGAGTTAGGAAGACAAACTCCTAATAAGTACGGGCGAGGTAGGCGTGCTGCTAATAGGATCGCCTCAGGTTATAAATTTGTCGGCGTGGGCCAGCCGCAGTACCAATTATCATCCAAATCGTCCAACTTGGACCGTTCCTTCCTCTGGGTTCAATCTCCTTATTAGATCCGTAGATAAGCTCGCCTTAAATTCAGGCACGCGTATGTAACGGTTACGAACTCGGAATGAATTTACTTATTGAAATATTGTACTAATTACAGAACTTTCGATGCTATAATTACTGTTATGCATCGTTGTATAAAGTATATTGTTGAAAACTTTTAAAATAGATAGTCAAAAGAAAAGGTTGCGATATGGTCCCTCAATAGCACTTACGATGGTGGTTCAAATTTCAGTTGTTACTGAATACTTAACAATTATTTGCACACATTTCAATTATTCTCATTTAATCGGTCTTAAAATTTTTTGAATTTAGGGATGATAAAAGTGCTAAAGCCATATATTTTTATAAAAGAAAAAATAAACTTAAATACTTCACAGAAGTTAATAAAGATCTGGAAAATTTAGGAATAAAAAAATATGTAATAAAGGATTGAGACAAATTTAAAACGTTAATTTACAACAGAAGGTTTCCTGTAAAATGAAAACATTCCATTCCGAACAGAAAATTAGTAGCAACAACGAATCAAAATAAAAAATCCAAATTATGCAAACGTTATGCTTGATGGTCTGAACGAAAAAAAAGTAGAAGTTTTAACAAACATTTTTTTTTTAAAAGTCGAGTATATTTATTGGATAGAAATATAATACAAACATACATTATGGGAATAAGTATTGAGATCTAGAAACACATGTTTTCAATTATTTTCCACAAAAACCCAGTTTAGTTTTGAAAAGAAAAAAAACGTAAGTAATGTAGTGTTTTGAATAGGACGTGCATTGAGGTGGGGGTAATTTATTTAGAAATTTCAGTATATTTATCTCGAGTTCGAGTTTTAAAAAAGTTTTGTGGATATCCAAAGTTCCTCCAAGTTAAGTTAGAAAGTGTATACAGTTGGTTCTTGAAAATGGGTTTTATGGGTTTTCATTTTTTTCCTCTTTCCCTATCATTGTATCCATGAAAATTCCCAGCATTGGAAATATAAATGCGTTAGAAAAATCAATAAAAGGTAGGCTGAAATAAATTTTGGATGAAAATACCATCAAAACAATATATATATTCTCTAGCCCATAATAAATCATATTACACATATCCAGGCCCATGTTAAAAGGGTATTACCTTATTATACAACTTCTTGAGCCCCTGAGGATTTGATATTTAGTCTTTTTTCGTGCAGATCCATTTCACGGATGTTATTCACGGATGTTAAAGGATTGCTAAACGTTTTTACATTTTACTTCTATTTTCTATAACAGATATGACTGGTATGGCTAAATAACTGATGCTATTGTAACTGTCTCAATTGTATCACCACTTTAAACGGTCTATATTCATCATTTATAAATTATATAATACAATTTTTTTATGTGTATGCTACCTGTATATATTAATATAACCAGTAGGAACTGGTCAGGAGACCCTTATATGGAGAGACCCTTATAGGGATATTGGCTTACATGGAATTCATAAAGCTTTTATTGAATTTTACTGTGTGATTTATTTCTCTCTTGTTTGACAACTTTGGGAGAAAAAGTTATGACCGTCATTACCGAACTCCAGCACTTATTGGAATTAATATGTTGGTTTGGTACGAATTTAATGTAAATGTGAAAATTAAAAAAAACTAGAGAATGGAAATTTCAATGACTGAAATAATCTAATATAGTGTCACTGACTGTTCGCGATAGTTTATAATAAATAATGATTATAAAAAACAATCCATCGATTTTAAATATTCGTGATCATATTCTATACTACAAGTAATACCATCATAGAAAAGCTTTCAAACAAGTTGTTAGATTCGTTACATAACAGTAATTGGTTGAAGATATAAGATGTGACCGTTTCGTTCTTGATATGTTGTTGCTGAGATTACAGTTCTCCGTAGATTAATGTGCATCATAAATTCTATTGCAACTGCAACTTTAATGGGTTCGAAAGTCATTGAAAGCTGGTTTCGAAACAGTGAAGACATTGTTGGTAGCCATTCTCATCATATATTATATTTATGTGTGGCAAGACTTGTAGAGGAGTTGTTTTTCTCTTCGAAGTATGGAATACGATAATTTTTAGTAATATTTAAAAAAAAAATGTATTCTTTAATCTTCGTCAATTTATCAGTAAACCGCCCTTTCTATGATCTCTCATGGTTAGGAATCACAAAAAGGTACTCCACTAAATTGCTTAAGGGTTTCTTGTAATGAATGTTCAGTGATTCACGGAGCTCTGTTATTTATAGTACAAGTTATTTAATTTTTTTTTTTTTTGTCGATTGCATAAGTAGTTTGATAAGAGTCTAAATATTGGGAATCCTAGGGGCTTTTGCTTTTAACTTTTTTTTAATTGTCCAATTTTATTTGCGACTTGGCGAAATTGGTACAATTTCTAGCAGAAGCAAGTACACGGCCTTTTTTTTACTTACCTTTTTCTTCTTCTCTTATGTTTTAAAATTCTTATGTTTTTCTCTTATCTCGCAATTTTTATTCTAAAGTGGGTTATATCAAATAAAGTGTTTTTCGTTTAGATTTTTTTTAGTGTTTTTCTTAGATTTTTTTTCTTGTTACTGTTTGTTCAACAACTCAAATTTTATTTCTTTTTTTTTAAAGTTAAGGCTATGTATCGAGCTCGGTAACTTTGTTGATGTTGTAATATTTATTTCTATTTAATTTTCTAATTCCCGGACAGCAACAAACACTTTTAGATAGATATAGATAGATAGATAGATATAAAATGCTCTTTATTAAATTATTTACAACTGTTCTTTTTAATTTTATTTTCCACATTAGCAACCACAGCATGGTACTTATACCGTCTGCCGGGAGTTTGATTAAACTACTAAACAACAAGAAAACTAAAAAATAAATCAAATTTCTTTTTGACATCAATAATTAAATTCTGAAATTAAAAAATGTCTATAACGACCTGCATTACTTACAAAATTATATAAACCTATAAAATTCTCTCCATTCAGAATATCTATTAATTTTTGTTTTGATATCAGCTCATATTTTAAGAATTTTTTTCTATACAATTTTAAGACGGGACACACTGCCAGGAAGTGAAAACTGTTTTCAATTTCTTTCAGATTACACAGTGAGCATAGCTGTATATTTTGCGAATCAATTTCAAATGGTTTGTAATTTAGATTCAGAAGTTCCCCTCTACATTTCATAACTACGCTCATTTTTTTTGTTGCTTTAAAATGTCTATGGTAATCTATTGTTTTATTTAATGAGCTATAGAGGCCGTGGTGTGTGCCCTCTGCTGCTTTTGCATGGCAAACTTGGATAAAATAATCTTTGTACAGCTCTAACATTTTGAACATTTCTCCCTCCCAAGTATCCACGGAGTTTAAAGTTAAATCCAGTCTATAATTTATTTTTTTTTGCAATTTCCCCCCACTCTTTAAACCATGATATGTTTTGTTTTATTATTTCTCTTGCTATAACTGTACATAGCCTATTTTCTTTATAATCTAGTATTTTTAAAATATAATTGGATTGCATTTTTAGTGTGTACATGAGTATTAATTTTCTATTCATTTCTAAGTACACAAAGTAATTTGGGGTATTAACCGGTAATTTAAAATTTTTTTTAATGAAATACCTTTCAACTTTTTCTATTTCCTCAAAATATTTGTGGCCCCAAACTTGACATCCATAGGTTATGACATTTTTAATTGTTGACTCAAATACTTTAAATTTTGACTCTAATGGCACTTCTGGATTTTTGAACAGTTCTCTCCACATCATATTAATCCCAACTTTTGCCTTACTTACTTTTTCTTTAATGTCATATTTCATTTTTAAGTTATTACACATCACCACCCCTAGATGTTTGTATGATTTCACACATTCAATTTGCTCATTATTTAGGAACCATTTCTGTTTTTTTGTACACATTTTGCCTCTATTATTCTTCTTAAATACTATAATTTTTGATTTGTCCAGATTTACAAACAAATTCCATGTTTTACAATAGATTTCTAAATTGCCTATCATGTACTGCAAACCAACCGGATTATCTGATATTAGGACAATATCGTCAGCATAAGCCAACATATTCACTTTCTTATGCCCCACTATGACTCCTCCCCCGAGATTCTCCGCTAAATCATTTATGAAAAGAGTAAACAGGTATGGACTCAGTACACATCCCTGCTTGACCCCCATCCCCGTCTTGAATGACTCCGTAACTCCATCTTTTGTCCAGACCTTACCCTTAAAAAGTAATTAAAAAATGAATAAAAGTGTTGGATGAACAAAAGAAACCATTTAAAGGAAAATAATTTTGGAAGAATGAAAACCAAGATACGAGACATAAAATTAGCAGAATCAAACTTTAAAAACATAATTAGATGAGGAAGTACAGTTAGCGGCACCAAACTACATTTTTCCTTGGGTAACTGTCAATAACAAAATAAATAAATTGTTTATACCAAGTTACTGTGAATGAAAATTCCAGACCATAATTTTTCATGACTCCGGTAATCAAAGGATAATTACTGACTTGTCAATAAAAAGTAAATAAAAAAGGTCGGGTGGGCTGAATACACGAGCAAGGCCAAAGCAGAAAAATGTTCTCAGTAGGAGGAGAACTATACATGTTTTAGAATTTAAATTATCTCTGAAATAATTTACTGCTTTAATGAACACGAAATGTTCTAACCGAATATATCAGAAATGTATTAACATTATCTATTGCCTTCGAAACCAATTTATCTCATTAATGTCTTTCTTTTTTCTGTAAGAACGAGCAAGGGGTATGCTTCAGAAAAGTTATGCTTTTAAATTTATCGAGTAGCCAAAGCTGGATAAAATATATATTTAGAAGTAGTGCTGAGAATTTTATTTATGAGGTTGAGTCTCTTACTTGAAGTTATATTTAGAAATTGTAGTCAGTAGAATAACGAAAGATTGGGTACGCATTTGAATCGCTAACTACAAAAGACAACTAACACCACTTTCATAAATTTTACATGAGAGAAAAAAAAGGTATTTTCCTGAACTAAATGCTTATCTGCTGTAAACAAAGTATTGAAGGCGTGTTTAAGACTATATCTTGTGGAAAAGTGTATTTTCCGTAGTTATCGATTCCTTCTGTCTTTGGTAAAATAAATAAGTTTTAAATACAAAAATCTCAAAAGTTAGACTGTTTCTGTTTCTTCCGTTAGCTATTCATTTTTAATTAGTATTTTAACTTAAAATTATATTACTGTAAAAAAAACAGTTCCATTAAAATCGCCATGTCCTTCTTCTTGCAAGAAAGTACAGTGGCGCCAAAAAGTATTTGCACACCCAGTTTTTATAAAGCTATCAGCCATAAGGGAAATAATAATCCAATGAACTT
Source organism: Troilus luridus (assembly GCA_964056705.1). Classification (NCBI taxonomy): domain Eukaryota; kingdom Metazoa; phylum Arthropoda; class Insecta; order Hemiptera; family Pentatomidae; genus Troilus; species Troilus luridus. The sequence continues at coordinate 34,787,870 of OZ057412.1, forward strand.
CACATTAATAAAAGGTATATTTAAAACTAAAACAATTCTATATATGTACAATAATTAACTTTTTATATGAATGGAGAAAAATAAAGAAATCCTCTTGCAAAAAGTATTTGCACACTTTGTGTACTATAACTAATATCTTTTGTTTACTATTTATTAGTTCTTACACCAGTATTATCTACTATAGCTAATGTTTTCCTACAATGCTATAACATTAAGAATTAAATTCTTTAGTCGCCGGTTAACTGTCATACCGAAAAAGAGTGAATTGAGTTTGGGAACTCGCGTTAAATTGGAATGGGGAACCATCAGTCTTGACTTTATCAGTAACCATCAGGTTAAAAACTTGATCTACTCCATGCCTAGACGTCTACAGGCAATTATTGATGCCAATGGACTTTTTACGAAATATTAAATTTATATTTATTCTCAAAATAATCGGAAGTGTGCAAATACTTTTTCCCAGAGGATTTAATTATTTTTTTTAATTTTCCCTATTAATCTTTAATGTTAATTAGTGAATTGCACACATATAAGAATTGTTTTAGTTGTAAATATACTTTTTATTAATGCGAATTTCAGTGGATTATTATTTCCCTTATGGCCGATAATTTTATAAAAACTGGGTGTGCAATTAGTAACAAAGCCTGCGTAAACTTTAATTAACATGGCAATTGTTTGTAATTTTGCGGCAACCTCTCAAATGGTTGGTTCCAAGTATCGAGAGTTAATTGAATCAAGATATGAATATTAATGAGGAGAGGAAGGTGAGTGAAAAGCTTGATCTTGAAGCTTCCTTCGTCATCAGCTGCGAAACGACCCGATCTAATTAGTAACCTCCATCTCTTTATATATCTGGATCTAGAAGGCGGTTGTGCACTTGCTACTTCATCAGCTGTAATAGGAGTATACAAAAATCTGCAAGTAACAAATGAGATTAATTATTTTATAATGATCTCCTCATCACATAGATTTTATTTTTTACTTGTATTTCCTCTATAATTTTGGCACATTCCAGTTATTATATTAAAAAAAGAAATCTTATTGACGGAAATTTTAACCAAATATGAACACATTAGCTGTTACATTAGTTGGCGAACGGACCTACAAAAAGACTTATTAATTAAAACCATTTTAAATTCTAGATAATTTAAAATTTAAAAGTTCCTCGTTTGAAAACCGTTATAGGTTTCATTTAATTAGAATAATTAGGGTTCAAATTTATAGTTTGCTCCTCTGATATATAGAGGGCCTACTCATTTCTCATTTCTGCTGACGTCACTCGTGAGGCATTCTTGTCCTGGAGTACCCAGCTCTCGGCTCCATATAACAAGACCGGGAGGTAGACAGATCTAAAGATGCGAAGCTTCGGCTCCTTTCTCACCTCTTGCTTGCCCACCAGAGTTCTGGAAATCTGGAAGAAAACCTGGTTTGCTTTACACACTCGATGCATAACCTCCTGGTTTATCTTCCCATCCCGACTGAAGATCGTTCCCAGATATTCATAAATATCATCCTGCTCCAGCGTGTGTCCTTCACTCACAATCCTGAGCTCCACCTCCTCCCGTCTTACCTGCATAACCTTGCTTTTATCCGGATAGATGGCGAGTCCTTTTCTTTTAAGCTCCTCGGACCACTCCTCCACTGTAACTTGCAGAGAATCCACATTGTCTGCTACTACCACAATGTCGTCTGAATAAACGAAACACTGGGCCTGGACAGACAACATATTCCAGTAACCAACGACTGCTCTGGATGTTCTCCGCTTGCATACCTTCAACACTTTGTCCATGAAAATGTTAAACAGGAGTGGACTGAGGCTATCTCCTTGCTTAGCCCCTTTGTAGATTCTTAATGGGGTAGTCATTCCATTTAATCTAACCACACCTTTTGGGTCCTGGTAAGTTGATTTGATGGCGCTAATCAGGTTTGGTGGTATCCGCTTCTCTTGTAAAGCAGTCCAAATCTCCTGTCCTCCTGGAGACCGTGATTCAAGATAGTTAAAAAATAAAAATATTAGTATGGGTCATGTTTAGACCCTTACTAATATTTCTAACCTCTAATTTTGATATATTTCTACCTCTAACCAACTTAGCTAACCTGGCTGGTAACAGGGCCAGACAAATTCATTCTCTTCACCGATCCTATATTCCCGTGTTCTCGCAATTCTCGTGTTGAACATTATTTTAATTAGGATCTTGTTGATTTACGTCATTATATTATTGTCTGAATGGATTTGACTGGCCGTGTTACGAGCCAGGTTAGCTCAGTTGGTTAGCGCACCATGCTAGTGACGAGGGCGACCCGGGTTCGAATCCCGGCCTGGACAAATCTTTTCTCTTCAAAATTTTAAAATTTAACAATTAATAAGATAATAAAATAAAATAAATTATAACTAATAAATTCATTTTAAAGTAGTTCATAATAGTTTTAAATCATGGAAAATGGAGTTTTCATGTTTATGGCCCCAATAACGCCATTTCTCATTTTTCGGAGGAAAAAATACTGTAATTTAAAAATGATATAGTAGTAAAAAGATTCCAATATTAAACATTGGAATAATAATTGACCGAGCTTTTCTGGTCAGAACATTTCTCAGGTTGTATGTCATGATGGAAAAATCGTGAATTCATACTCAAATGATATATTTTTAAAATCATAACTGACTGAACATTTGCTTTTATTTGCCCTTTTTTTCTCCTCTATTTTTTGGACTACTTCTTTGGAAATTTTATTTAAGGATTTTGTTTTTAAGATATTGTGATTCTTCGGTCAGAGTGAATACCCTGGGTGATAGTGATGAAGAACTTGCTACAAGTTACATTAACTTATGTCGGCGTTAGATTATTATATGAGAAGACTTCTCATTTACACTTTGATAGCAGAATATATTGTTGTTGATCTCATATTTTGTTCCTGAAACCACAAGTGCCAGTAGTATTATAATTTTATAATTGTAATAGCCAACAGTAGAATGTATTTGGCGACACGATACAATAGTAAACCGATTACAACAATCTTTCAAAAAAATCCATGAATTCTGTCAAAAGTGGAAACTAAAAATCAATCCAATAAAATCTTTACAAAGCGCAGACCTAACATAGACCAGCATATCATCTTAAATTCCGAACACATCCCCTGGTCTTAATCCGTAACATACCTCGGTTTAATTCTAGATAAGTCCTTAACATTCACAGAGCACATCAACAGGAAAACCGAAAAAGCGAAAAAAACCATCTACAAAATGTTTCCCTATTTTAATAAAAAATCCAAGCTAAGCCCTAAAAACAAACTAATCCTTTACAAAACAGTAATCCGCTCGTTGATAACATATGCCTCACCATTCTGGAGTTCAATCTGCGCCACAAATTATAGAAAGTTTGAAAGGGTACAAAACCTATGCATGAGGATTATCAATAATTATCCCCGCTACACGAAAATATCGACTATGCTTAGAGATCTTGAACTTCCCACTATTAAACAATATGTTTCAGCCCAAACAAAAACATACTTCGAAAAAACTCCAGCTTCCGAAAACCCATTAATCCGAGAAATCGGTAACTATGATAAACATTTGCTACGACGCTACACGCACAAAAGAACAAGGCATATACTTCTTTCTTAATAAATCACTATTTGCAGGCATTGTAATCTAGTTATCTGTATTTATTTTATAGTTATTTTTAATTGTTTATTTATTTTCTATTTAATTATTATTATAATATTTATTTACTTAATTATTATCATTTTTATTTATTTATTATATTATTTTTTTTTTTTTTAAGCGGGTTTTTTCTACATTTTTCCTGCTATTGTAAAACTTATTTATAAAAGGTAACTGTAATTAATTAAAATCACTGTTCTTTAAACATGTAAAGGTAGTCCGGAACATGTATTCACACTTATGCTGCTTGTATATGTAAAATTGCAAATAAAGTTGGGGTTTTTTTTTGTTTTGTTTTTTACGACAAGCATACTAGATTTTCTAAGGGCGAGTATCGAAAACATACATCTGTTCCCTGGAACAAGGCGCGAAGTAGCGCTTATCAGTAGCAGCAAGGGATGATAATCGGGTGCAGTCGAGTGCATTATGCATCAGTCACGACCACACCTGCAAACCGACCTGCAATATATTCTCCTGCACCCTGTTGTCACATCAAGATCCTGAGATTCTTGAATGGGGGTTTCTATTCTCTGTGTGATCGTAGTTTGCAAGAGCCATTCTGTTCCTTCTAGATGTTTATATTTAATAGGGACTATTTTGTTCTTATTCTCCAAGATTTCATTTATGAATAAGCAATGAAAACTAAAATATATAATGAATTATTATTTTATTATTCCTATTATTGTCACTAAAATTAATAGAAAATATTTTTTTTTTTTTGTCAAATCTAAGACCTTTATCCGCTCCGTTTATACTGTATATTTGATAAATATTTAGATTTATTTCTCCGGTCATTTTTTAACCAATTTGCACTATCTATACAATGAACTGAAACCAGGATCCTTAACGTGTGTAGTGGAATATGTTTTTATATAACTCATTTTACTGTCTAAATTAAGATCAATACGATAAAAAAACAAGCAAATATTTTTACTTATACCCAAAATAAAATTTCTATCGAAATTAGTTATCCCTCCTTTCTGCCTGTGGCAAAAACACTATAACTCTCCCCTTCAGCCTAGGACTAATTTATGATCAGGATAAAGATTGTAAGTCAAATATTTTATTGATTGCTTACTTAGTGTACCGTAGCCATTATTATTAGTGTAATATCATTGCCACAACCCATGAAATGGACTAGTGAGTGTATCCTTGAATCAATTGAAGGTTATAGTACCAGAGGACATCGAATCGTTCACTCAAATTTCACCTTTAAGTGATTTTACTATACTAAAACATTTTCCCAACCCATGTATTTGTTCCGCTTTATTGACCTGACCTAGGTACAACTATGCAATGTCGCCAGACTTAGAGCGTAATAAAGTTTGTTGATGTTGTAACAAAAGTATGAAACTCAGTTTCTCCTCTGTTTCTTAATTAGTTCTTGAAATAGGTGATTATTAATTATATAAATAGATAATAATAAAACAAGCCAAGTCGAAATAGGTTGAAAAAATATTTTTTTATTACCTTAGCTAAATAATAAAAAATTACTATATTTTAAGGAAATTCTAGGATTATAAGGAAATTCTGATCGGTTTGATTTATTTGTCAGATAATATTCATTAAAAATATGCTATTAAGTACATTACGAATCTGCTCATGATATATTTCTCAAATGGTAATCCCTTAACATGCGTAATATGCATATTATTCATTATTTATGATGAGGGGGGAAATCTGGCGGTTAAGCGTGACCTAGTACAAGTCACCTCCTTGCGGAACCGTTGTCCATGAAACAGTACAGTCACTACCATGTACTGTACAGTCTCTGCCATGTACTCAAACAGTACAGTCTCTACCATGTACTGTTTTTTTTTTATAAGAATATACGATGAAGTGAATATAGGAGAAGCAACCGCTTTCCGTATAAGGTGTACTTACTGATAAAGTTGAGCCTTATTTATTTCGAATTTTCTCATCTTAAAGCTCTCTGCTAAGTATATTATACAGTCGCATGATAAGCTTAGAAGTTCCCGCATTATAATACAAATAAAATGAAGTTATAATTGTCAGTTATAAATCTCTTTTAGAGCCTGTGAGACTTATAAAGGGCAACCACGGTGATCATTTTTTTCTCATAATACGAGTTCTTCTAGTTCATCTAAAATCGTTCGTACATTTCTTTATTAATGAGATTAAATAAATGTTAACGTATAGTTCAATAAATTTTAAAGAAAAATCGAAGAAATTGAGGGGTAATTTTTTTATAAATAATATAGAAATGAACTAATCAATGGAAAAAATTGTAGTAAATGTTGAAAGAGTTTATCAACTGAACGAATAATAATAAGGTTTAACGAACCCGAAGGCTCGACGCCGATACCACCAATACCTGCCATTACCCAAACCCAAATCCGCCGGATCACTCTTAACGCAATCCCCCCACCTACGTTTCTGTTCAACTCAACTAAAGATCTATTTTTTTATTATAATATACATATACGCAATATAATACAGTAACCAAAAGAGAACTATAGTACTATATAATATACAGTGATTATTAGATTATAACGTTATATAAAACCTAGAATAAAAAGATTTTACAGAAAAAATCATAGCGGCGATAAAGACATAATTGTATGATTTTAATGGTCGAACAATTTGACCTAGTGCGAAACAAAACCTAGCAATTAATCAGTTTGACAATGTCCCAGTTATTTTACGACTTGTTAAAGTGGAAAATGACCTCATTATGTTTAACGATGAGTAAACAATTCTCTGTGGCAATAGTTTATTTACGGTAACTGACCGCTCAACGAAATTAGTTCTCGTTACCTGTTTTTAGACGCTCATTAAATTATTATTATTCTATTATAGTGCTATCAATGTCAAGTCATACTCTGTTTGGCCAGGACCCCTTTTTACATAAGTACGTATTAATTAATTGTATATAAGAGTAATAATATAAAACTTTTGTACCAGCACAGTCAATGAAGGAATTTCAGTTCATTAAATGCTAGGGATTCTGCTGTTCCTTTTCTACTTTTTTAGTCGAAAACAATATTTTTTTATTGGATTTAAATAAGTACAATCAACCACATTTAAGGAGAATAAGGGTTTGTGATTTATGAGCACATTTGAACTCTATACATTATTTAAATACTGCCCTTGAGATCTCTGAATGTAGCAGAGCGAGACCACAGGAGATCCCTGCGCTTCGTTCCCAGCCGCGTCACTGCAGAGACCAGTGAAGCTAAATAAGAACATAATAGCTGGAGAAGCTCAGGACATGAGAGGAGAAGCTGGCCACTATCTGAACTCCAATGGCATATTTACAACGGGTCTCTTGGCCATGGTCGCTTCAACTTCTGGGGAGCATTATAAGGATGAATGGTATTTTTAAATGGACAAGTTCATATAGAATTTGGAGAATTTGGTAGTTATAAGGTCAAGTAAGAACGGGATTTGATTAGGTCGTGTTGCGGGGTTTTATTGGAAACGTAGCAGGGAGCATTAACTATGGTTCTTAGCAATTTAGATTGAAAGGATTGAGTGGGTATAATTTTCGAAGAACTTTAATTGTGGTCCTTTACAGTTCAAGTTCATACGTACAAATTGGTGTGAGGATAGTCTTGTAAATTAGTAGTTTGTATTTCGATTAAGAACTGAGAAGTCCTGCTTGGTGTTCTGTATAACTGGCAGAATACAGTTGAGTTCTTATCTTTTTAGTCCTGTTAGTGCAGGGAGGTATTGTATAATCGCCAGCTTTTTCTTCTAGGATTGACGTATTATAATTAACAATTTCGAATTTAAATCAATATTATTATGATATTATATATAACCATAAGTGCCATGATAAATTTAATGATTAAATTGGGCCACACGATATTTTTGTGATACATGAGTTAAGGTAAACTGAAGGGTGTAAGAGAGGTAAGAAATACTCTCCAAGAAGAAGCGATACAAAGTGACATGAATGACTCAAAAATTATTTATTACTCTCTCTATAAACCACCTCTTATGACACGAGATTGGGGTCGATAGAAAAAACTATTCTTCGCTTATTAGTGTATTATTCTTATGATGTTCTACCGCCATTTTAAAAGCTTGATGACAAATCTGTATGACATTTCGCAGACAGTATAACACCTAATGAAAGTTGCTATTTCCCTACATGACAGTGCTCTTACAACCTGATTGTCGATATCTGGCTGAGATCCCACCCCGTGATAATTTCACTTTCACTGACTCCGCTGTTAGATGACTCGGACCGTTACATATAGGATTATCATTAGTAACCTTCTTTGTTGGCAGTTACCTAACATCACTTTCGGCTGTGCTAGAATCTTCTGATTCTCTTCTTCATTATCCTTATATTTCCTATTTGATATATGGCTAACTTTTCCTGGTGAATTAGCTAATGAATATTATAATATCTATTACAACCTTCTATAACCAAGATTGCGGGTTCGCAGCCTGACAGTTACCCCTAGGATTTTTCAATTGGAAGTAAAATATCCCGTCCGAAGGGAAGAAAAATTGGGTGTCTCCACTTCTTACGGTGTCAGGTGCTAATTATAGTCTTATAATCTGTATTCTTTATTATCATTATTATTTCTGTATAGGAAAAATTTATGATTCCCACTGTAGCATTGTCCAATTTGCCATAGTTGCATAATGTGACGTTAAATAAATATACATAAATATAACAATGCCCATTTAGTCCAGTTCATTTAAAACCGATTTCCGTCCCTGTATATTAGTTTTTTTTTCTTCCGTGCTGTAACAACCTTGGATCATATGGCGAAACCCAATACATTTAGTCGGCAGTAATCTTTGTCCTCCCAATCACCCTCCAACAAGTCTCTTGCAGCCAAGTTTTCCTTGCGCGGCCTCTTTTTCATGTCTCGTCAGGGACAAAGTCAAATATCGCCATCTCTCGGGCCCCATTCTTCTCAGATGGCCGTACCACTGCAGCTGCTTGGTCCAAATTTTGTGCATTAGCGTTTTATATAAATTATCCATACAAAATATATAAATCTTGAATAGTTATTGGTTGACCGTATAAATAATAAGGAAGAGAAAATGAGCCTGGTAGATGTCAAAATAAATTCTCATATATTAAAAAACTATTAATTAAAAACCAGCATTTTGGTTCAAACTTTATATTTTCATCAGAACACAGAAGAGACAAGATATAAACAATTTGACATATCTTACGAAATATGATAATTTTTTTTAATGGTTGCTTATTTGCAAACGCTCATTATCAAAAAGTGTAATTAATGTATTGTGTTAAAATTTATATTTCTTTAAGTGTCAATACAAATTGTACAAAAAAGCAAATATAAAGATTCTATTGTTTACAACATGATTGATAAGCAGAGGTCTGAATGTGGTGAAATTTTTATGATAATTTAAAGTGCTAAAACGTTTGCAAACCATGATTTTTATATTTTTGGTACAATACTATCTTAAGAATATAATTGGAGATTCGCCTGCCAATTTTAGTTTTTAAAGTTATTTTGTGATGCATCATAAAACATTTACCAAATATATATTTTTTCTCGTAATTATATAAGAATATGTCATATAATATCCCATTGGAAATTCCAGAGTTATAAGAACTATCCCATTAAATTCGTTAAAGAATTAGAGGAACATGCATACACAACATACAATACAATACATTATAACACATAAAACGTCCCTATTCCCAATACTGACTCCAGGCACCGATCAATCATTTCCTATACATCAGAATACAGTCATAATGTTTTTAATTACCGTATCCTGAGAGTATTACACCACCTCAAATAGGCTGCTTGCACAAGAGACGACCAAGACTGTCTTCGTGACAAATTGTATTTAATGGATTACCTGACTACCTACATTACGACCTGTAGGGGCATTACGACCTGTTCAAAATTTAATCCACTTCTTTTGAGTGATTTTGAATTTGTAACTATATACATTGTAATTAAATTAGTGTAAATGGTTAAGTGGAATTCAGCTGCTTTACTTAATTGATTATTGATACACTTTTTTTACAATAAAGAAAGAAAAAAAACGAGAAAGCTGTGATTTTGTTCAACTTCTAATTTTACCTATAAAACTACCCAGTGTAAATTATGTAGGGTTGGAGTGAGATGCGTCATAATCTATTAGAGAAATTTAGTTTTCACTTTAACATTTTTAGTAATTATTTCTGTATGAATAACTGTTGACCATGAACTGAACGTTGCTTCAGATGTCAACTTTATGTATACAGAAAATATATTTATTTTATACTGTCTATAATTGTCTAAATAGTTAAACTGTAAATATGTATACACTAAAAAATATAACACGGATAGACAAAATGTTGTATATAAAATAACCTGAAAATCATACTGTTATACTATGAGCAAAATTATAGCATTCACACTTTGGGGTTATTTAATATTATTTTAGGCATGCTACAGTAAATAATCATAAACAATAAATCAATAAAAATATATTAAATAGACATGAAAATGGTAAAATAAGAAAAGATTAAAAGCTTAGAGAGGTGGCTCAGTAAGAGGGCTGAGTTGCCGTGCCGTGGGTTCAAATCCGGGCGAAGAAGATAATAAATTTAATCTGTTAACAGTCATGGATGAATCCTTTCGGACCTAGAGACCCCAAAACAACCCCTACCCATCCTCTATGAAGGGCGATTTCACCTCCCTGCACAACCAAAACAGTACAGAAACAGTACAGTTTCGTCTCTGCCAAGCACTCAGCCAAAGACTCTACATAGGTCGAAGTAGTACAGGTTTTTTTAAAGAATCCTATTGTAGCACTGGGCAGCTCTTTATGGTCTGGTAGGAATGTCCGAGTGAAAAGATAAAGATCACATGAATAACAAATTGATAATAACATTTTGTTAAGTTCGAACTTTATAACCAGTAAAGGAAAAAGAGAAGGAAAAAGGGAAGGAAAAAATCTACTTATATTTACACTCTATAATAATATATATAAATCACACTCTATAATAAGACAAATAAATCACATTCTATGAGAATATATATATAAATCACACTCTATTATTAAAACATAAGTAAAGATTAGGAGTCGATTAATCATAATGTATTGAGCCGTGGTATATGACCAAGACCAAGTTGCGAATAGGTGGAAAATAGACAACATTTTCCAGAAATTCGTAGTTCCAGGGCATCCTGCCGAACGAAACATTCAAACCTTAAAAAACGTTCAAAAGCAATATCTACAGATCCAGTTCCAATTTAAGATAAGGTACAGGAAATACTCTTCCGTTATCGAGCAACTTCGCTGGCTTGTGGCAAATCTGCAGAATTATATTTACAACGCAAACTGAGAATTATTTTGGATGCAATATTCCCTTAACATACATCGGCGTCTACCCCCTGCATGATCTCTTTAAGTGGAGGAGAGAGTCCTTTGCATAAATAATAAACATGTATAAATTGGCAGACGTCATTACCAGGTCGTTAGATTCTTCTAGTAGAGTATTAAAGCGGGACATAAACCAGCTTCGTTCAACTCTGGTACAGAAGCCAAAAAAGTCTGTAAGTTTCGGACAAACCCAGTCACTTGGAATATCTAAAAATCACTAAGACAGAGATTCCAAATGGTCAACCTCAACCACCGCAACTTAAGAGTTAATGCATGGATATGCAAAACTAAATTGAATAAAAATCATTCCAAGAGTAATAAATATTTTATCCATTTCATTTAATCAATTAATTGATAATAACAACTTTGTATGTTCGAAATGCTTTCTTTGCTCTCGACGACTTATATCTATAATAACTTCTATAACCTAATCTCTCTATAACGTAATCTCTATAATAACTTGTATAACGTTCGCTCTTACCATTAAAACTGAAGTAAAAATTAGGATTCGAATATTTATAATGTATTGAACCATGGTAACACATTCGCTAGCAGAACATAATATTCAAATATATAATAGGCATTGTTACAATATTGATTCCATGGTGACAAAAAAAGGTTTTTGATATAACTGAAAACTTTGAAATGCTACTTTTATGTTTAAAATTTTTTTAATTGTGTTATTGTGTAACGTTTCTCGCTTTGAGTTGAATTAACACCCGCTTTAATTAGGACCTTAAAATAACATTCCATGATGCCGAATAAATGGTTTTAAAAGGTAAAACCATTTTAAGTTTTTCTGAACAATTTAAATCGGTTGCAGTTGTATTTTTACGTTCAGACTGGCTAAACACTTGCGTGGGCGCCACTTTTTATCTGTATACAGGTCGCAAAATTTTAGTATAATTATATAATTCGATTTAAACAAGTATGTAAATAATAAAGCTCACTTAAACACATAGAAATACAAAAATCATTTCGACTTTGTATTTTATTATAAAGAAATAGTTCGAAAGTGAAACCTATCCGCGAAGCTGTCCATGACGTGGGCCGGTGAGACAATACGGTGTAAACTCGTATTGTATGTAGAGTAGATAGCCGATTAGTGGGCAACTGTTGATCAACTGGCTAATGAATAAGCATCCTCTGCGTCTTGATGGCATCTCTGAGAATACTGACATATGCAGGACTAATATGTCTTGGTCGTTGGGTAACCTCCTGGTGAACAATGGGAAGGTATGAGGAATCCATCTGTAGGATGTTGAAAGGGTGTGGAATATCATTTTTTTGGAAATAAATTTTTTTATTGAAAATTCATTTCATAACATAATAGTAACACAATTATGGGTTACTTCACATGTAGGCATAAGTGACAACGAACGAGCCTGGTGGGGGCTAAAGCAGCAGCAAAAAGCGGTGACGTTCCCTTTTTAAGGTCAATATTTTTATCAGAATGGTCGAGGTTTATATCCAATAAAGTTAAAGAGAATAGGGACGAAGAGTGGGAGAGGCTCCCGCAAAATCCCCTCCTTCAAATAAAATACATAAACACTGCTTAGTTCCCTCCAAACGGTCTAACTTCAAAAGAATGCGGCATAATAGGCAGGCTGAGAATAGGCCATACTAAGCTGACTCATATCCATCATCTCTTAGGGCTGTATCAACCAACCTGCCAAATTTGTAATATTACAAATAAGTATCTGTTTGAATGTAAACAATTTCAAATAGGGAGGAAAAACTTGAAGATTGGAACGTGTCAACCGTTTAAAAAAATAATAATATACAGAAGGCGCTCAAGTATTTAAAAGCTGCGAAACTATTTTAAGAAATTTATAAAGAGCAGTCGTCGCTAATGGCCTCGACAGTCGAACAAAACCAATTAAAAAAAATTAATTTCCATAATTTAATGTTTAATACCATCATAGCATTAATACTGAATATTTGTTTTGTCTGCTTTTTCATCTCATTTTTATGCTAAATTTGTATATTAAAAAAACCAACCAATAAAGTTTAACCCACTTTTATGTTGGTTCAATATTATTGAACGTTGTAAATTTTAGTTATCCGGTACTTGTAAAATGCCCTTCTATATGCAGATAATACTGTCCAAATTGCAGACTTGGAAGAAAAGTCGCAACAACTACAGATGGAATGGGAAGCGGAACTGCTACAGAAAGGAATGTCCATCAACGACTGGAAAAGCAAGGTCCTTGTTCTCTCACGAAATAAATTAGAAAATGCTGAAATGCTGTGTAACTGGAAACCCTGTAGGTGGTAATTGAATATAACTACCTGGGAATAATTACAGATTGGACTGGTATGATTGAGCTGGAAATAGCAAATAGGACTCCAAAACCGAATCAGGAGTACCATCAGATAAACAATGGCATAATTGGATAACGCGTGGTTGAGAGAAATGTTATGATCCACGTAGATAAGGTTGTATATATCTACCGACCCTTACAAATGGTAGGAACAGCTGGGTGATTCTCGACAGACAAGTCAGCACAGTCTCGACAGGATTACTGACTCTGAGATGAAGTTCTTACATAGAACAGCAGAAAAGACACGGCGAGTCTTCATCAGGGACAAAAGGATAAGAGAGCAACTAGAGGTGTCTCCATTGAAGGTAGTTATGGAAATCAGGAAATTACAATGGTTTGGACACGTTGTCTAATGGATGAAGTGGGAGAACCCAAAAGCAAACTGTAAGACACCTACAGATAGAAGACAACTTGGCCTACCAGAATTTCCTCTGAGGTATATATCCAGAGGATCGGGGGTAACAGAGGCAAATGGATCGATTCCTTTATGCCAATAATGGCTCGGAGGCGAGGAGAAATATGAAGAAATAAATTTTAATTTATATCTTACATACCTAGGTATCATTCTCCCGTCGAAAAATATTCAGTCATATATGATTATCTAGGTTGTTCATTAATTAACATAGAATTGGCTGGCCTCCTATATTTTTCCACGCAAAATCACATTTTTTGTTTTAACATTTCAGTACATAGTCATAATGAGTACAAATCGCATATCATGAGATTTTTTCAAAATATATTTTGTCATCTCAAAGTTGCTTATCTGAAACTATGTTGAACTCAGAACACTGGGTTGAATTTCAATTATAGAACCAAGTTCAGAATCGGAAAAAGAGTATTATGTCCAATCTCAATTGATCATGTTTTAGATCCAAAAATAGAATGGGTATCGGATATTTGCGTTGTAAGTTGTTATCCAATTAAGTCAGTATGAAAATTTATTTTCATAAATAAATATTTTTAATTCGTGAAATAAAAAAAAATTACAATAACTACCCGCAATAGCAAAATTTCGAAATACGTTTCTTATTTCAGTTTTGGATCGGCAACATCTGTTAAGCATTTTTAATAAAAGGGGAAATAGTTATGGACCAGTTGGAATCATTCAGTTGGAATAAATTTTGTTTCTCGACGTTTTAAATTTTATTACCTTATTCACCATTTATTCCAAATAATCAAGCATGCTATTAATTATAATTAACACGTCATGTATAATGTATTATATTATGTTTATAAGGTACCATTGGTACATTACTATATATTCATTAAACTTTGTTCACATCTGTTATTCATAAGGTACCTGGTCCCAGAATAAAATTATTTTTCTATTTAATTCTAGTATATTTAGTCTATTTAAAACGCTCAGGCTCATGCGTTTTTCTTTGAGACAAATTTAAATTTGTTTCGCAACTAATAACGTTGTAGATCCTTTTTTTAATATTTACATAAAACATTAGACATTCATAAATAATGTTTAGACTACAAATTTAATTGAAAAATAGTTCCCTGTTATTATAGTTCATTGACCCAGGTAACTACAAAGATATACATGATACGTGGGGCGGGCCAATTTAGCAGACATCCAGGCAGCCTTGTAGCACGCTTCCCGTTTCGTGTCAAGTTCAGAGCCCTGTTTTTATTTTTGTTCAAGTTTTTTTCCCAAAGTTTTTTCTAATAAATTTATTGCATCTAAAAGTAAATATATAATTCAGATCTACTTGTTAGAGTTCGTTATTTATGGCTCATAACAATGAAAAAAAGTAAATTAAACATTTTTAATTTTAATTTTAAATTTACTCAATTTCATAACTATTACAATGCATCCATGTGCTGTAGTAACGTAAATACAATCCCAGAACAATGCTAATACTATAATCTAATGCATTTAATCCTCATTTTATAGCCTATTATCATTTTATACATCACCAATCACAATTTTAGAATTGTGAGTATAAGGGCTCATAGAGTATAAAAATCAAAGAAAAATACTTTATCCTTAATAATTGTTGGTATAAATTATATGTAGGTGAAAATGGTCCGGATGAAGGTTAATGTAACTTTTCAAATAGTAAGAAACATTTCATAAGAAAGCAACGTTTCGAACCACATTCCAGTTCATTAAGTAAGTAATTGAATACCACTAGCTAATTACTTACTAAAAGTCATGTGCTTATGATCTATACTTGTGACTAATGCGAGAGACTTGTAATGAGGTCTAAATGTTGTTTCTAATAAATATTTTGTTTTTGTTTGGAAAGTTTTTTTGACCTAAACCTAGAAAAAAATGTCCTCCGTCCGAATTTTTTTTCAGAATCGGTAATTGCCATAATCAAGAAATTAAGTCATAATCAAGTAATTAAGTTCATTGTAGGATATGACGTGGAATATCTACAGTTTTAAAATAAAGACTAATAATACAACTATGGAGTAATTGTACCAAAGCCAATAAAAAAAAAGTATAATTAAACTGTTTATTTTTCTTTTTATACATTGCGAAAATACAATTATTTGGGGAGAAGAGTATCCCCGTGTTTCCTAATATCGCTGTGAATATCAGTTTACCTACCGTTTCATTTCTTGTTTGCTTCTAATGTACTAATTAACCTCTACTAATTTTGAATTAAAATTTTTCTCATGATCTTTCATGCCATTTCTTGAATGTTTTATTTATCCCTGTTCCTTATTTTTATTTATTCAAATTCAGTGTATCTGATCCAAAGAGCCATTCTGGTTTTGTGACTGTATAACTTTATATACATTCAGGTGGGCGAAAAAAATAATCAACAGTTATAAGTTATCCAACTTACTAATATTAAGGTTATATGAATAACCAATATCAAATAATTCTTTATCAACGATATATTAAAAGTATCATTTAATCGCGAAATGTTAGTTAGTAGAGATCAAAAGTACCCATATCATTTGTCTAAACTGAGACATCAATGAAGTTGTCCGTGAGGTATCTTCCCATTAGAGAACTCAAACATTAACCGAGTTGTGAAGAAGATAAAACATTTCGTGAGATGAAGACACGATTCAAGAAGTACAGTCCTATGGACTTATTATGCTGTGAATCGTTAAACGAGGGTGAATCGTTTGACGCGTGTTCCTGGCGTCAAAATACAACGTTCTACAGTTACTATTTCATTAAAAATATACAAATGATATGGCCATTAGTCTTTGATACTAAGTATTCTAAATAGTTTATACTATTTTTCCTTTTTTCTAGCCTATTGCGAGGTTGTACACTGCAACCCTTGATTGGGTCGGGGGTTCAGTACATGGTAGAGACTGTAATTTTTCATGGACAACGGTTGTGCATGGAAACGATTTGTCCTCCCTGATCATGCTCAACCTCCAGATTCCCCCCTTATTTTATACACACACTTTATAGAGAATGGGTGAGCCCCAAGAGGGTCCTAGATCCCCTATGATCCATCTCCAACTGCTAACAGACTAAATAAGCCTTCCCAGCAGCGGGATATGAACCAGAATTTTCGGCAGGGCATCCCTTGCTCTACCACTCTCTAAACCAACAGATAAACATATCTAAAAATAAATAATAACAAATTATTTCATTTGAATAAATCAACAACCTTTTAATGGCAATAAGACATAACTACCAGACAGCTTTGTAAGTATGATCACCACGTCATTTAATATTTGCAAACAGTGAGAACTAATTAATCAACTAGACACCGGTAGGCGAAGTGTTGAAGATCGACTGATACTCTCCTACGCACTGTATTGATGTAACTAATTACTTTGTAAACAGTTTCATTTAATAACAATTAATCATTGTTTATCAGCAGCTAAAGTAAAGTCCTATCACATAGGAGGAAGGTACTTCAAACGAAACTCTTATGGAGGCGAATTTCTTAAATTTATTCGATTCCCAAAAAGATGGATAAGATTAAACACAATTTAATTTAAAAACTTATTTCTTCCAGCTATGAACATTTAAAACTATAAATTTATACAAATAACAAATACATATAATGATCAGTAAATAAACAAGAACTTTATGATCACGATCTTATATTTTATTCCTTCCCATGGTTAAAGAGTTATATTTACTATATAATTTAAGTATGCTTTGCCCTATGGCCAGAATTTACCACTATTCTGGCTTTCAGATTTTTTCCCCTAATTTTATTTCAAATACTTCATAAGAAAGACTTTAAAAAACACTAACACTACTGACTACCTTTGCTGTTTCGAAGTTCTGCGAAACAGTGAATCGGCTGGGAAACGCCAGACTTTGTTTCTTAGTTATGTAAAATACATCGCAAACAAAATTTGGTCATCAACCGCGTTTCAAAAGAACGCCCGCTATATTTTCGTTAGTTTTGAATTTAAAGAAACATTTAAATGATACAGCAAGATATTGCCACAAACTTTGGAAACATTTTTGAATTCCTTAAAAATAACTATACGTTGGCAAAAAAATAACCAAAATGATGAAGAATAAAAAAATGTATTTAAAAAATTGATACGTTTCGAGGAATGAACGCAGGATGGCACTAAGACTCGCAGTCATCGATGCTTCGCGATGCAATATGCTGACAGATTTTTTTTAAACCCTAGCTAAAATTGTTCCCGTCGTTTCATTACCTCATTCTTTTATCATTCTTATTATGGCTTTGTGCTTACTTTAAAAAAAAAACAAAAACTAGGATCAATTGACTACTACAATAGTAGCTAACGACATTGCCTCCCCAGAGAACAAGAATGGACTACGTGTCACCAGCACACAGCACACACTATCACCCCACCGGCATCCACAAGGGCACCAAGCTTTGTCACAATCTTGTATAAAGGCAGTTCTCATCTGCTACTATAGAGGAAGATAAGTAAGTTCTAAGGAAAAAAACTAACTTATTTTTAAAAATAAATTTTGGTTGGTGAGAGGATCTTCTAATCCCCATTTTTTGAACGTTAGTACATCATATGCTTTCGTGGATTGGTGAATATAAATGTATGAAACTATTGAGGCCAAAAATATGAACTAAATAAAATTATGCGGAAATCGTTCATTTTATTTATTCAGTCTATCTCTCTATTTATTTAATCTACAATTTAACGTAATCAAGCGATTTTAAAAATTGTGAAATCGTTTATTTTAAATTTCATTAAACAAATAAATAATTTTAAAAACTTGCAGAAAATGCTTTATTTTTTGTTCGAAATCATAAATAAATAACAATAACTTTTGAAATTGATACAGTATACATCTCGGTATTAGTTCGCCGTGTTTATTATTTAGGAAAATGTATTTTTCAAATAAATATATATATTTTTTGTCAAGAAATACCTTGTAATTATATGTCAAAGAGTTATATTTGTCAAAAATGTTTATATTTTATTATAACACATGAATTATAAACATATTGGAAAAAAATTAAAAGTAGATACTGCATGATACTTTTATGATATTATTATTCAAGTTAATGGCTTCAACGTATACACAGAATATTTAAAAAAAATTGTAGACTGAGAGTTGTAAACAGCAGGATTTCATCTGTTAGTTTACTCGTTTACTCAAAATACAAAGATTTTGACCCGTAGCATTCTTTTGACCAAAACAGTCTGGTGGTTATTCTAATAAAGGACTGGTATTGGGAATAAAAGCAAATGAATTTTTTAAATAAATATATCATTAATTTAAATTATAAAATGTTCACATTTTTTTCATTAACACGCTTTTCTAAACCTCCTTTATTTTCTTTAATATAATACAATTACAATACATTACAACAATACAATATGTACATCAAAATACTACAGCCTTCAATTACCCGAAGGTATGTTAAGGAACATTAATTAACACGGCAAATAAATAATTCATTTTCATAGTTATCTGGAGATATTGATAAAGTGAGATTTAGGTATAGAGTAAGGTAAAGAAATATTGATTTTTTGTTTTAAAATATTATAGATTTCAGAATACTTTGTTAGATTCTTATAATGGTCATGAGACTATTTGTATGTTACCAGATTCCTTAACTTTTTTGTATTCTCAACGGCAGACATTATTTTTAAAAAACATTTAATAATCCCTCAAATGGATTTTATATTTAAACTTTTCAAGGAAAGCAATTAATATAAAAACTTTTTTTTTTTCTAAATAGAAACTTTATTTTTACTAAAATAATACTTAATTTACACAGGTAGCTTCTAACTAAATGAAATAATAATGATGGTTCAATTTTATTTACGAATTTGTCAATATAATTTTCGCATAGTTAATTATTTGTAAAATATTTTACATCCCTTGAAATATGTATTTTCTAAAAATTAGTACCATTTATATTTGGGTACAATTGGTACAATATAAGTAAAAACCAACACTATGTGTAATAGAGATTTCTTAAATAAAAAATAAATCTTAAATCTATAGTTAAGTTCAAGAACGTTTGAGAATCATTTTCAACCAAATTGAAATAATACTCTAGAAATATGAATAATTTAACCGTATAAGAATCAAAATTTAAAAGCCCATTTTTATTAGTGTGAGTATATACAGTTTAGTCAAAAATTTGGAAGTACAACAGAATTGCTGATAGTATTTTCGATTTCAAAAACAACTTCGATTCAATTGATTTCTTCATGCTTAACACTTATTTTCACGGCAATAAAACAATTTCAAATACAAAATATTAGGTTGTGTAAGTTGTGGCAGAAGTTTACTTACCCTGAAGAAGACCAGAGACATGTTTGAAGCCGGTACCCGGAGATTGGCCTTATAAAACGCCACCCGCACACTCTGACGGCGGAAAACCCAAACAGGACGGGCGGCTATGCAAATCAGAAAAGCCCGGGGCTCGGAGTATTAGTTGCCATGTAGAGATATAATAACAGATCAATAGCTAAAATATATTCTATCTTCTTCATCTATCGCTACATTTTTCTATGGACTGGTCTTCGCTGAACCTGCTAGCCTTCATGGGGCCTAGCAATCTATCGATAGATTTATAGATCTATATTAATCTATCTATAGATCTCTGCCACTTTTAATTTTCGCCAGTTCAATTATTAATGAATCAATAGATGAATGATCTTTGGAATTCCAACATTTAAAATAAAGTAGTTAATTTTTATCTACATCCTTAACCCTTTAGCAGGAGCGGAAATATTCGGATGTGTATGGCAGGAAGTCCAACCTCTCTTATAATGTTTATTATTCTTTATGCTGTACTTTTTTTATTGAAGATGAAAATTCTACTTTTCATATTAGGTTACGAAATGTTGGTAGTCTTGTGATTATTTTATAGCTAAATACAATAAATGTATAAGATTATTTATTTATTAAACCTGTACCACTTCAACCCATGAAGGGCCTTGGGTTCAGTACGTGGTAGAGACTATACAGTTCAGTCTCTAGGACAACCGTTGACAACGGTTGGACAACGTAAATGAGCAGGAAGGTGATTAATCCCCGAGGCCTTACCTGAGTTACCGCGGTTCCCATAAGAATGTATACTTATTAAATTTTAAATAATTTGTTATGGCAAGTGTTGAATATATAATTAAACTACTAATATATAAAACGCACCAAGAAAAACATCTGAATAAGCAAAATACACTCTGTCTTACCAAAGGTATCATGGCATAATCAAGGCATAATGGAGGATCTGAAAATTTGTGGAAAAACTGAATTTGTTTCATGGTTGCTTAAGAAAGGTAGCTAATTTCTTAATTAAATTAGTCTCTATTTAGGATCACTATCATTATAAGATAAAGCTACTATGTTTCAATTTTGGACAAACGAAAATTTCCCCAAAGTCATGTATTTTTGTTTTTTATAACTCAATGATAAAATGCTCAACCCATATTTTGCACGACATACCCCTATTTTGACCCTTCATCGAATGTCAATGCCACAGCTGAGCCCTGGTTTAAGGTAGAAAGTAGATACATCCTCTGGGTTCATATGATGGACTGATGTTAAAACTGCATTCTATTGTATCTATTTAGGAGAATTTCCCAACCTTTTCGTTATCACTATTTCTGATAAGAAATATACCTAATACCTATAAATTTCCCAATATGCTTGATTTTAATCAATATTCAATTTAATATGTTGTAATCGACAAAAAATTAGAATGTACAATTTCAATGAATCAAGGCAAACGAATTTTCAGCCGATTGCCTTAGAGAATACAGACCAATATTTTAGCACCGTTTCAAAGAACAGTTAAGACAATTGTTAATGGATGTTTCTTTCATTTATTTTTTCACATTACCTGCATGTATGCAAATATTCTTTATGTGTTTCTCTTGACAATTAGCTTTAATTGTAAAGATAAAATTTGTTTTTCTTTCTTTTATTTGTTACTAGCGACCCGCCCCTGCTTTGTACAGATAGTAACACATATTATGCCCATATGTTTTATTTGTCTAATGTATCTTATTTTGTAGATATTATAAACATAAAAACAAAACGAACTAGTTCTTTATATACAAATTTAATTTTCATGCGCGTTAAGTTTTTGCGATAACCCATAAGATACTCAATTATATGGTATAAAATATTCCATACTTTAGTTAAGGTAACTAAAGTATATAATTTGGTATGGATTAATACTGTACATCTCTAAATAGCTTTCCAAATATCGCATTGTACGTTATCAATTTTTTAGAACATCTATAAGATTTTTTGTAGATCTATAAAAGAGGGATATTCCACCTTCCATTGTTTCATTATACAACCAAGGCATTAGGCAACGTCTTCGATGAACCATCCCAGTCGGCTATACTTTTTCCAACAATTATCGTTATATTCCAACCCATTTACATAAAACCTCGACAAATTATATACCTAAACCTTCCTGGTGAACCACTCTATATAATGGTGGAAACCGCATTAAAATCCGTATAGTAATTATTAAGTTTACCGCGAACAGACACTCCGAGGACTTTGTTTTATAATATGTATAGATTAGGTGTTAATTCACAATTTATTTTGATTTAATCAATTAACTTGTATTTTACTCTAAGACCTCATTGTTCAAATTTCATGTCTTGTGTTATAATTCTAAAGAAACTTGTCCCAAAATAAAAAATAATTTATTAATATTATTATTATATGAATGAAGTTGGAAGAGAAGAAAGAACCTACTTCAAACTGCAAAAATTGTTTTAAAACATTTTATTCAAAGGGCTAATTAAATTTAAAACTAATATCGATATATTTTTAGCAAAGAAATTGCAGTAAAATAATAATGTGTTTGAAGAAAAAAATCCTTTTAGTAACGTCTCAGATCGATGAAAAATTAATTGAAATAGTAAATTATTTTTCTTATAGTTTTGCAGAATTTCGTTTCTGATGTTCTACCAAACCAAGCACCTTGAATATAACGACGACCACACCGTTGCCTAAAAACTCGTTTTCTATTGACAAGCATGTATAAATCAGTTCAGGAAACAAATTAAATACTTTAAAATATCACGACAGTGTGGTGAGTCGGCTTTTTCTCTTCAGAGAATACAACTTTTTTAATAATTATTAAACAAAGTCGATCTAATAAAAAATTGACTTTATTATCTTGCAGAACAAATAAATTAAAACCTTGTGATAATGGCAGTAAAGATGTTGAAAGATTTGTACTACAATAAATATAAATAAGGACTGAAAATATGTTTTACCCGGGTGGGGGGATAAAGTAAAATGTGTGTAAAAAATAAATAATTGTTGACCTAACTAAAAAACACGTTTTGATTGGAAACAACACTATACACCAGGTGGGAAGAAATAGCAGATTACGCTCGATCACGCTGTCATCGACGCAGTTGTATCCCACCATTCATGTCGGGTACTTCTCTTTATCATAAACCCCCTACCTCTCCGGTTCTGTTTAGAGCCACCATTTATTAATGGATACTTCTCAAGCGATAGCATTTCATTATCACCCCAACTTATTTCTTGTAGTGATACCAAATCTACCTCATATTGGTCCAGCGCTGTTTCCGTCGTTCTAATCGCTCTCGGTTGTAATATACTCTGCGCATTCCAGGTACAGATTTTAATGGAATTCCACGTTTTTGATGGTTCTTCTTCCTTGTCCTCTTCTTATCGCTCTTCACGAATCTTTCTCAAGATTTGGTGTTGGTTGGGGCCGTACCGTATCCGAATGGATCCCTCTGGGGAATATCTTTGTATTTTTATCCTTCGCCATTTTTCATTTCCGGCATATTCTAGACCTTTTTTTTATGTAGGCGAGGCCGCCTACCCCTCAGCTCAGCCCTCCTCCGTTACCCAGGCTTGGGGCTGGCAGTGGTTCACTTAGCATCACTATAAGTAGCAACAGTACACCCACTGGCGTAATTATTTTATTTATTTGATAAGGAATAAACATTTAGAAATGGAACACCATCATTGTACCAATCGCTACCCGCACATCAAGCGGTCCAGTGAACCCCCTGCAGAAAACGCTGAAGAGGAGGATAACTAATTTAGCCTACAGTTAATTGATGTATTTATAATTCATGTATTAATTCTTTACACGCTTCTGTTAAACTAATTTTTGAAAAGTTCACTGATAAACAAAGCTTAAATCTTCAAATTTATTATTTTTCATTAATCATTAACTCAATGAAAATTCGTTGTTATACCTAATAATCACACTTATCACATATAATTGCACACCTAATAGACCTTAAGTATAAAGTTAATCTCAATTATTAACAAAACTATTACTGTAACAGTTATTAGATTTTCCATGCCATCATTGACATTACCGTGATGCAAGTAAAAGAGGGGGTCACATATGTTGTAGTGTTTAGCATAACATCCCACTTGTGCCTTACAGTTATGCGTATTCGTGGTCCGGCTGGTGGTCTCATGATTTTTTATGGGAGTTTGAAACCCTTGGTTATACAGTCCTTCGGAGTGGGCGTACAATGAGCAGCCATGACACCCAAGCCTGTTCAGTATAGGCTCTCTTTGATGTTCCCTATACTAAATATAACTGGATAATCATAATTTAGGATTCACAATGTAGCCACAGCAGCATAAAGCGATGTTAAATGAAACAAATGATCTAGTAGAAGTGTCTTCTTATATAAGTTAAATTTGCTGAATTGACAGACAATTTCTTTACATTTTGGAAAATTTAGCTTTCATCTTTGGGCACTGGTATGTATAAGTTTCAATTAGTTGATACGAACGAATCAAATGGTGGCTGATATTTGTTCTAACGAACTTATTAACAACTTTTTTATATACTCAAATAATTTATTTAATACGTACCCGATTTGCACTGAATAATTTAGGAATACGATGTAAATTGGATCTGGTAAGTCGGAGTGAGTTACGGAGTTTCCAAATTATAATGATGCCTTGTCCTGAGGTAAGTTTGATTAAATATTATGTCCATTATATTATGTCAAGTTCATTTAAATATTATATATATATATATATATATATATATATATATATATATATATGCTTTTTCTAATTCAGTTTGTTATTTTATACCGTTCTCTTTGTTTGTCTCAAAAAGGTTTAAGAAATACTTTTTGCATTTTAAAAGTATTTAATCTTAATGAATAAGAAAAAATTAAAATATTTAAAGAAAATTAAGGGATTCAGACCTAGAGTATTTGTTTTTGAGCTAAAACTTCTTCGAGTTAGAAATTTTGATTTGAGAATTACCAACTACATCATTAAGAGGATCAAATAGTGACATTTACGAATGTCATAGATGAACTCAAAATTCTTGTGATTGATCATTAATTTTTTATTAGCCAAGTGGAGTAATGAATTTGTCCAGTAAATGAATGACTGAAATCAATTTGCAATAGCAGAATAATTTAAAGAATAAATATTGCTAACTTGGCGAATAATTATTGTTGTGTGGTGATCATAAAATTTGTATAATTAATAAATAGCTAATTAGTTTTAAAGATATCAAAAAGAATTAATGTTCATACAGGATTAATTATAAAATAAAATTTAGATTAATGACAGAATGTTCTTTCTCAAATGTTTCCTAAATCAAAGATTTGAATTTGAAATAAACTTAAATTGAACCAAATCTAAATAGTGTGAATTAATTTATTTCGGATATGATAAAATTCTTTTTTTTTTTTAGAAATCACATTTTAAATATCATCGTTAAAATCTTTTAATATAGTATCGTGCTTCCAAAGGCAATGTGATGTATTTGTTGAGTTTTTTTGTTTTAAGTTTAATATTAATTTTAACATATAGTTTACTATTCACTCCCCAAGGCCTAAAATTCTTAAATAATTATATTAAGTAGCTGATCAAGATTCCAAACAACTGATTTAAATAAAAAATAGCTATATTAGCGCTTAACAAAATTTGAGTACAATGGTTAGGTTTAAAATGTCTTTATCTAGTTGTATAGTTTAATATTCACCATTTATTCTTATTCTGGTCAATTATTTTCAGTATTCATTAAATTAAAAATAATACGTTTATTAATCTATATTTGTTTTGTAGTTTTATAAACTCAAGTAGGAATTTTTCTTTCATATTAAGGAGTTATCATATCATATCTATTACACCTCTTAATTCCATATAAGTTGATATTTAGGTTTACAATGAGGTCGACGTTATCATATTCTATATCTATTAATTAGTAATGTACTGTATTAAATCATACAGCACAGTGCTGATGTAGGGTCATGTTAAAGAGGTTTTAGAATAGCTTTCAGTTCAGCTGTGAAGTTGTAGGGCATCGTCGTTCGTCCCAGGAATACCTGATGTTAAGGTTTTCCTCAGTTTAAACTATGTTAGGGAGACATATAGTGCGCATTGAGAAATGTCTAATGTACAGCAGTGAGAAAGAAAAATGTCGCCTTGGATGCTAACGAGTACTATATCAACAATGCCATAAAATTATTTTAAAAAAATCAGAATATTTCAGTCGATTTGAACGCACTTTTTTAACAATAAATAAATAAATAAAAGTTGGTCAAGTCAGAATGGAAATAATAACGGTTATCAGGTTTTTGCTAAAAAAAAAAAAAACTGCTTTATTATTATTAACGAAATTACATTATTAATTGATAAATCAATATGTAATAAGTTATAATGTAGGATCTTTTTAACCTAAAGTTCTGAATGGAAGTTACGTGGTGGCGAGAATGAGTGATTTGTCGTTGTTTAAAGCCTTGTAAGAGAGGTTCGAACAGGTCCTATAATTGCAGGTTAGGTTGTAGAATGGCTTAGGCAAAACAGCGTGTTATCAATACAGTCCTCTAATCTGCATATAACTAAAATCTAAAGGGAAAAATAAATTACAGCAATAACCATATCTTTCAAGTATCGAAGTTACTTCATCATGAATATCAGGCAGTTCTCGAAGCTCTAAGTACTAAGTAATTATTAAACCGTTTCGATAGCGAACTATTTATTGAGAGCTTATTACATACAAGTATGCAAGCATTTAAATTGAAAGAAAAAAAGAGAATGTTAATTCCCGTCAAATTGGTTAATGATAACAGTTTATAACTAAGTCATTCCAGGCCCAAACATGACTGGTGTAATGAGATAATTGTTTTTTGGACGGTAACAAACCGCGATAAAATATTTTGGAACAGGGATTTGTAATATAGTACAGTTACTCTATTGTATTTTTTTAAACCTGCCTTCGACTGCTGAGGCCATTAGCGACGACTGCTGTTCTTATATTTCTTGGATCAACTTTGTGAGTTTTAGGTTCATCAGAGTCCTCTATAGACTATAGTACATTATTATATTTGAAAGGTTGTGGGACAAAACAAGTGAAAAGTACAATGATAAATTTAAGACGCTGGAAGCGTGGAAAGCAGTTTGTACGGAAATCATAGACTTCCTACAAGGTTGGTATTAGAAAACCTATAAAAAAACAATAACTGTTCTTACTGTTAAATATGGTCGGTTTTGTTGGGGTAGAGGAGATTAGAAATAGTGTCAAAACATCCGATGTAGAATCATATTCGCATACACCTCGGTTTCCCAAAATTTAGATTTAAGTTTGAAATAATTTATATTGATTTAAATAACCAAATCTCTACAGATATCTGGGGATTTTAAGATTCATTTAATAATCATAGTCAAATAAATAGTGCATTGCGACTCTAAAACCAAAATTCCATATCTGCAAAGGTTGTTATTTTAGGGTTATGTTGCAATTTAATGTGTAATTATCCCTACTCTGTCTGAAATACTTAACTGTATATATTATTTCACTAATAGATTAGCTATCTTTCTTCACCAATTATTATTCAAATCCAATGTTCTCAATTTCCATAAATTTTGCTGTACTGATTTTTTTTTTTTGGAAGTAAGTTCTATAATTTTGTTTACTCTATATAAATTTACTTCAAATCAACTAATAAGAAAATAAATAAGCTTAATCAACGGGATTAATTATGATGAATTCAATAAATTTAAACAAATCCTAAAACAGTTTCTGTCCACGGAATCATATGCTCCTTTGAAATCAACAACTACGACGTGCACATCGTTTTTCGAGTACCTGTTTCAGGATGAAGATCTAGTCTTGCGAACTCCTTCTTCTTCTTAATCCTGCTTGGTGTTCGTCTACTATATTTTCATAGTACGGATATATCTGATTACACAGGATGTTGGTCGTTATCTTATAAGGAATAAATTAAGACCTGGCACCTTGAAAAGCAGTATTGAGAGATTAAAAAAAAAATCCTGCGGACAATAACCGGAGCGGAATGGGATCATAGTGATCATCAGGGAAACTGGTCAGTCGATATCTCATGATATGAAGGCAAGAAGGTTATGATGGGTGGAGCATGTAGCTCTCAGTACCGGCATGACAACTATTGTGAGGTTTTGAGGCCAAAATGAGATGGATTGACAGGTCCAACAAAAGTGCTACGGAGGTTCATGTAGTAAGCTGGAAACCAATTTTCCAAGATAGACAGAGGTGGTTAAAGATCTACAAGGTCTGTAAAGCCAACTGTAAAAATACCTTTATTATTAAATGATATTTGTTATGATTCCCGGCTTGTATGTTTGTATATATACCACAGCCAGTCTCAAACTCTGAACATAGAGCTCACTAATCCAGGACGCTGTGTGGTAATCTATCCCACTCCATAGGAAAAAAAGCCTTAATAATTTAAGGTAATGAAGTAGTTAAAATTCGGAAATGCTACTTAATATGAACAACACCCTTACACAGGCAGTCAACTTTTGGATTAATGATTAACCATTTCCAGCCCAAGGAGTTATTTAATATATTAATTAGATGACTTATAAAGTAAGATGTAATAATAGTAAACTAGCCCGTTAAATAAGATCTAAAAAAAAAAATTGACTTATGGACCAAAAACCGAATCGATTTCCGTTGGAATACATGTAACCGTAATGACCTCCCACGCACCGTTTTTTTCCAAACACGCCGGTGGGAGTTCGGCATGCGTTAACTGATTCGCCCCATAACTCTTGACGTTGAGGTCACCGACCTGAACTGCACATGAACCCAGATTGCAACGCATTGGACACGACCACTTCAGGTACACACCTTCTCAGCTTGGTCGTTCGGTATCCTCGATGGCTTCATCAATAAGTCGGCCTTAGGTAAGTTGTTTGCTATAGCTATACATTTAGATAGCTAATGGCGAAAGTACACCTACGGTTTTCTGCTTTAGTTGGTGTAATAGTGTAGATTTGATGTTAGCTTGTGTAGTAATGGCTAGAAGATAATCTAAATAACTAGATTATCCAACTAGCCTATAAACAATACAAAAACCTGCAATATCGAATGCAAACTACTTATTTAGTCAGATTTACAAACTTAACATTAACATGAACTCTTAGATAGTTCAGACATAGAAAGAAATGAACCTCGTATTTTTTAAGTATTATACGAGCTTACTCATATGATATATCATGGTTGGCGCGACAGTCTGGGCCTCCCCGTGAGGTTTCCCATTATTACCTAAATTTCCCATTTAGGTAATTTAGGAGGAGTGGATAATCATCTTATTACCACCGAGGCAGGTCCAGGGGCTGCCTCCTTAGGACACCCTGGTTAACTCTCGTATATTCAAATGAAGGGGTAAAAGTTATTTTTTGTGACATTATGGTCAAACTATATTTTTTTACTGAAACTTAACTTAAAAAAAGTAAATCTATACGATTACAATGGTTTTACTATTTAATATGAACCTTTTTGTAATGACTTAAACCATTTTTTAAATTAACGAAATTCGTCTTAGAGTTATGAGGGGTGGATAATTAGTTGACAAAACCCTTAAAAAAACTCAAAAGCTCGGTATTGATGCACACATACACAAAGAAAACAAAAATACTCAAGCACGACATAATTTACCACCCATTTTATATTATGGGATATAGCTTTTCTTTTTAGATTATATTGCAAAAAAAAATATATCCCATCTGTATTATCTCTTCAAAGAGACTTAAATTGTAAAAAAAAAAAGATATGGTAACAATGACATATAGAAAAACAACATTGGTGAGAGGCTTCAGTTATATGCATATCAGATATATCGTTTATACTGACTAATCTTCAGGAGGGAGTGAATTCTCTGATTGATACAATATCTCTATGGATGAGAACACTGACTGAATATCTCTGACAGATCTTGTTCTGTCAAGGGATTACATTAGCTTTGCTCACTGTCGTTTGTTTTAATCTCCCCCGTCAACATCTTGTGCAAACGTTTTGTCATTCAAATCCTATTTATTTTAAGCTAATACTGTATTGGAATGGCATTTAAATCATGAATTGTATCAGAAAATACAAAGCAGACTCTGATAAAGGTGCCTTACTGCACGATTCCGTATGGTCTTAATACGTTACAACTTCCTGATTTATGTGTCTTATGTTAGTTCGTCATATAAGGTTTAATTTAATCTTGAAACCTCTTCAAAAATAGTCCCTCTTGCAAATATAGATAATTATAGGACATGGGAATTAGGTATCCTAAACTAGAATTTCTGCATTGATTAATCCCACAAACATGCCAGATGACTACAATATTTTAAATCAGCACCTTGGTGTGATAGAATATTCACTCTAAAAATATTTTCTGCAAGCAAAGTTGAAATTTTTTACTGTTTTAAGTATTATGTGTGTTAACATTAGCCATTTGGCTACTGCAATATAGCCTGCCACTTGTCAGAAATTTTTTACTCTATACCTCCCTGTTTATGTGCATCATGCCTATCACAATATAATGCATATGCCTGGTCATATTAAATTTCACTCTTTTTTAAATAGGTAGGCACCACTATGTTAAAAATTAATATACCATGTAAAACCGAATAATAAGTTTTTAATAAATTAATTGGCTACAAATTTCAGATAAACAACTTCTTGACAATGTATTTACCTTAATAACTAACATTTTCAAAGTTGATTTTTGTCAGCTCGCTACTTCAGCAAACCGATTTTTATGATTTACAGGCGATGTGACGTCACACCTCCCAAAAGTTTCTATCCACTTTCGATGTTGATTATTTAGTTGGGTGCAGTTATTTAAATTGATGTTAATGCCGTACATTGCCTGAGGTTTTTTCAAGCAGCGACCAAACCCCTGTTTCCTTCAATCTTGACCTTTATTTCGTTTCGCACCACATGACCAAATAATATCTTTTGATGCTATCCAATTTGCCGAGGAGTCTTCTGTATTCATTGTAGTTATCTTTCGTTGCTGACATGGTGCGCACATAAAACGCTGAGCACATGCCGATAACACCATATCTCGAATGCTTATAGACGTTTACTTGAAGCATTCGCCCATGCCTCTGACCCGTATGATAACACTGCGGACATGCAACATCTGAGTACTCTAATTCGAGTATTGCTTAATGAAGTTCAAATTAAGGTTGAATATCACCTTTATGGTTTCATTAAAGGCACTTCTTGCATTCTCTATACGAGACCTGATTTCATTTGATTAATCCCAGCTGTCAGTTATGTTGCATCTTAGATAAATACTTCTATCGTTTCATTATAGTGGGCGATTATTTGCGAGAAATTCGACATCGATATGTTGTTTTTTTATTGAAAAATTATATACATGTTTATTTTTATATTGTTGCCGGCCTATAGACAACCTTGTTTTTACAATACGTTTAAACAGCGCTGATCACTTATTAAAATAAGCTCTTCAACGTCTAATTGTATTTTTCAACATAATTGTCGATATTATGAATTGTTATAAGATGCAAGATCCAATTCCATCCCTGGCAAGTAGTCATCTACATAGATTTAAGAGGGAAGCCAATTAAAGCTGGTCCTGTGTATGTTAATATTTCTTAGAACAAAATAATGATTGTAGCAGAACAAAATAGTTGTTTTCGGAGCATTGCTGTTGGAAATGTTGAAGTAGAGCCGGTCTTTTGTACCTCGGGTCTGTGGAGGTAAGCAATGTTATGTTGGTCGTATTGAGAGGGGATAACAGTCAAGAAAGGTAGAACAAAGTGAATTGTATATTACTGAAGTTGTAGTTTGTGAATCTGTGAGAAATAAAATGATAATTTGAACTCAAACCCAGAAGCCAAGATTTAGTTAATTATTGTATCCAAGTCAATTACAGGTCCACTAAATAAGACATTTGATAAAACACTTGAAGAAAATGAAGCAGAAGAAGTTAAAAGAAGAGATGACATAGGGACCAGAAGGTATTATGGGCTTAAAACTTGTTACGGAGAAACATGACATCACACACCAGTATGGTCCATGTGTATAAAGCTACATACATACAAGTCAGGCTATAGAAACTTAAATAATTTTATTACAGATAAAAATCAAATAGGTATGAAATAAAAGTTTAGATATCTTCTATGAAGTTGTTAGTGAAGGATATGTATTGTCAGGAGAAAATGAAAGATGACACATCTCTAGCTGAAACGAGACTTTTTTTAATGCTGCAGTCGTAAATTCATAAACATGGTCACTTTAGTGAATTTTCACTTTAGGTATAAACATTATATCCTGATTATATAACAATATAGACCTACTTTTAGTATTCTTGAAGGTATGCTAGTTACGAATCTAAAGTCGCCCTTTTGTCTTTACCTCGAATTTCGGTAAACGGCGTCCCTGACCACCGAATACTTTTTGCGGAGGAGATGAATCTCGATGGAGTTCTCTTCATGATAAGAGATAAATGGAGATGGTATCTGGAATCAGATATCCACGGGACCTTCCTCTCCGTACTCTCATCAATATGGATGAGATAAATCCTCGTGCGGAAGTCGCTCATTAATCGATAAAGCCCAACAAAACGGATGCACTCTGCTTTAATCGATTTATCATTTGGCCAATTAGACTCGGGATTGGATTGTTTCCTTTTTTTCTTTTGCAATTTTTAGTTCTCTATTCCGTATATAAGATACATGAAACTAATTTGTTGGGATATTTTCACGCAGCATTTCCTGTGGCAACAACAACCTTATACGCGCAACAATTCCGTATTTAAAATCATTTATAACGATTACTTTGCGACTACTTATTATAATCTGGATCCTGAATTTATTTTTATAAATTGTAAAACAACATGTTTCAGAATCATCAAGATTTTATAAGAGGACCTGGCCCATGTGGCTTCGCAGGTGGATATAATATATAGCTCTAAAAAAGATATTCACCAAACGGATAATATATTGGGCTATTACCTTTGAGCTCCACTCAAGTGCTAATAAAAGCCACATAATGCTTCTTAACTACATTGTATCTATAAAAATTAAGTATTTTTATTATTTGCAAACAGTTTGTTAATCATGCAATATACACATACTATTCTGATACTATTTGAATTAATCGAGGAGTGGAGTAGCTCAGTGGTAGAACGCACATTTGCCGTGTCAATGTGGTTGGATCCACTTGTGGCACACCCAGCCTCTATATAATGGTTTCCCAAAATAGGGGGTGAAACCTGGCGATTGAGCGTGATATAGGAAAAATCACCTCCGTGCACTACCATTGTCCAAGAAACAGTACAGTATCTACCATGTACTGACCCCGAGAATCTTCATGAGTTGTAGTGATACAGGTTTTTTTTTTTTTTTTAATTCTTATTTATCACCATAAAAATTAACTAAAGACTATGAACTATCAGCGAGCTAGCAAATACATCAATATTTTACTAATTATCTCAAAATATTTTGGCTGCAGATTATCACTATTCTTTAATCACCTAAATCATACCCAGATTATTTGAAATGTCTATTTGGCATGAATCCTGAAATCAATAACATCATAAAATATATACGTTTTGATTGCTTCCACGGAATCAAATCAAAATGAACACAAAGATAGGAATTGCATTTACCACTTGGGAGTAATGTTTTCTACAAAATCTATTTTGAGGATTTTCGCATTATTTTCTATTGCGCCGTCGTATCTTCGTGATATTATGGATTCCTAACAATTTATGTTCCACTAGAGCCCTTTTCCTAAATACAGTTGAATTGAAAAAAAAAAATTCTGCATTGGTCAATCAGGCGAAATTCGGTTAGAATATATTAAATATTGGATATCAATGTGAATATATATTCAGAGTGGAATTGTATTTTCGCTCATATTTTGGCTTTAAATTATAATATTTCATATAAATGAAAAAAAAAAAAAACACTGTACCAATACAACTCATGAGTCTTGGTTTCGGTGCGTGATAGAAACTGCACTGTTTCTTGGATAACGATTGTGCAGGGAGGTGATTTGTCCTAGATCACACTCAAC
This sequence comes from Troilus luridus, assembly GCA_964056705.1. Classification (NCBI taxonomy): domain Eukaryota; kingdom Metazoa; phylum Arthropoda; class Insecta; order Hemiptera; family Pentatomidae; genus Troilus; species Troilus luridus. Next base: position 34,821,901 of record OZ057412.1, read on the forward strand.
CGCCGGGTCTTTCCCCTGTTCGAGACCCCAAAGAGTCGTACTCCGGCTGTTAAATTTGTTTTAAAAATCTGCCAGAGCTGGGCTTGAACCCGGCCCCTTTGGCACGGCGAACGCTCTACCACTTGGCAACTCCGCTCTACCACTTGGCGCCTCCGCTCTACATTCAATATAAATACTTATTTATAATATTTCATGCAACCCTGGCATATCATTTTCATATTTAAGACTCAATATTAAGTTTAAATAATAACAATAAATAAAGTAATGACAATTACATTCTTACACTTTTTCTAATCCTGATTATTCCCGTGGAAATTTTATTTTTTCACAAGAACTAATCTGAAAATTGAACCCAGTAGCATTAAATGACTAGAATATATATCCATTAATCTGCTGATTCGATGAGAGCATAATGCGTCTTAATAAAATCCAAAGGTCGTAGAACCCACTTTCACAAACAGAACCATCAAAGTGACTCACTACCCGTTTATGGGAGGATAAAAATAAAACTTTCTTTCTACAGCCATTAAAAAAAAAAATCATCTCAACTCGTTGATAGAAACTTTTGGACACTATTTCTCCGTTTCACGCTACTGACGACTGTACTACAACGCAGTTCCTAGAGCTCGCGCTCCAGTGGCTCCGATTGGACACTGCATCGGAATAAAGTTTCGAAATAATGTTGAAATGATTCGTTCATCAATTATCCATTGTCTACTCATTTTATAAAAAAGCTTATTAAAGATAAAAAAAAGTCATTTATTATTGCAGCAAACCTGTTTTTTTCTTATTCTTTAGTTGTTGTTTGTTCATTTAATGTCACTTTATGCTGCTACTGCTATTCGGATTATGCTACAGGGGAGCTCTAAATTTTGCCTATCCAGGTTTAATTAGGATAGGGATTTTTAACGTGTACCTGATATCGTAAAGGCTCGGGACCCTGTTTAACGTCCTTTTCGAAGGACGGAATAACCAAGGTTTTTTATACTCCCTTTAAAAAATCTTAGGTCCTGCCGGGCTACGAACCCGAGATCTTGGGTTTAGTAGTTTGTTATGCTAACCACTAGACCACAGGTTTCCCCAGTTATTCTTTGGTCAAATTGAATCTTTCACTTCCTTTTTTATTGTATCCCTTCTTGTATATTTAAAAAATGATAACACGTCCGAAACTTTTTTTTTTTTTTAATTTTACTCACCACAAAACCAGTCAAAATCTTCTACCAACAGATTTAGAATATATTTACATATAAATATAATAAAAAATTCATATAAAATATAAATGTAATAAAAAATAAATAGAAAGAAAAATGTAGGTCATAAACTTTGAAATCTGTATACGTGGTAATTTATTTTAAATAATTAAATATTTACTTTAATTATTATTTATTAAACATTTGATAATTTTTTTCAGAAATCGGAAAATATTTCGATATGTTTAATGTTATATAATTAATTTATGCTTAAAATATCATGAATGAAATGGATGTACACAAATAATTATAGCTTGTTATTCCCTAAAAAGATTAACATTATAAAGGTGAAATCATAGAAGGGTTGAGGGAGACATTTAGATTTTGTTGAGTGAGACCCAAGTGACATTTAAAAAAAAAAAAGCTACTTAGGTCTTTTTTAGTATACTCTACACGACGATATTGTTAAACCATCTTGTACGAATCGGATAAGCTTTTCATAAATATATTTATTTTCGTTGGAAATTTGCATAACTTGTTTGATAATTAAATTTTAATATCAACAATATCATATGTCATTCAATAAAACATCTTTGAACATAACATGCGCCTAAGCCTCCTAAAGTAACGAATATCATAAAAATAAAATCAATCACTATTAATCAGATAGCGCCGAATATTGATTTGCAAGACCGCCACGTCGCGAAAGGCCTATTAATGATCTAATAAGGGCGAGAAGATGATCATTATTCAACTAAGATCTGTTGCCAATTAAGTGGGCAGAACGTGAGCGGACTGAGAAGCCACTCAGGATCGAACACCTTCTCCTTAATAAGATTTTTTATATCTCCCAGGGCCTCTGGTATCTTAGCCTCCCGAATTTAATCTCTTTTGGATATATTGCTACAATTAATGATGCCTTCCCTCTCAAGCGATAAGAATTATCTTGAAAATGTAGGGGTTCCGAGTACTCGTTAATTTTTTTTCCTTTCTTTTTGTTCTTATTATTTTCAATTTGTAACTCGTTAACGGGAACCTGGCAGAAATAGGATATACGTTTTTTTTTTCCGTTTAACCATTATTAACACGCTCCTCCATGATCATTCTCACTTCATATTCAATAGAGGAATATAATATACGAAATATCTACGGTATAAGATAAAAAAAAAGAAACTTCAGTCCATTCTCTGTTTCAGTTGCGGTAAAAAAATAAAAGTAAAATACACCCAAACAAACACGGGCGAATAAAATACGTATATAATAGATTATAGGAATTCGGACCATTTTCTTCCTGCACAGTTCGATTGGCTTTTCATATTTTTATGAAGCTGCTGAATAGGGTTAATTCAAATTCTATCAGTTCCTCGGATTTTCCAAATGTTGAGTTATAAAAGTGAAAACATATTCTAATGTAAAAAAACGGATAAATAAAGAACATCTGTGTTTAGTGTATTTACACCTACAGCGTAAGTTTACAGTCTATTTCTAATTAGTTTTCAATGAATATTATAATAATTACAATTATTCACAAGTACATATGAATACAAATTATTACCTACAGCAATAACACATTTTAACTAAACAATAACACATAGAAATGAACACACTACAGCAATTATGTTTAAAAAAATAAATATTTTTATAATAATATTTCATATACAGGAAAGAACTAGAAACCGAAATAAGAATCAGAAGACTGAGATTTTACAGGGACATGCTAATAATGGACCAAAGGAGACTAAATAAGAAATTCTTAGACAAAATCCGTGAATACAAGAGCGTAGGAAGGTATGTAAAACAAATAATAGAGGAAACAAAAAAATTAAAAAACTGGAAAAAACAAGGGTCGGAATAAAGGGAGCAAAGGCACGCAGAAATAATATTAGAAAATACTGAGTGAAAAGAAGGGTGAAAATGAGAAAATAAAAGTAATGGTAATCGCGTGGACATAAAAGGCCGTTTCGTAAATAAATAAATAAATAAAAACATATTTCTAATCTTATTTTCGAAAGCTTTATTATAATTTAGTCTTAATACTGTTTAATAAAGCTTTCTAACTCGTCTAACTCAGTCCTAGTTAGAGTTTATTTATTATTCTATCTAATAGCATGACATTTCTATCAACGTATCTCTAACTGCGCTATGGTCCTGTAAGACCTTGGCCTTCTCAATTATTCTCCTTCAAATAGGCATATCTCTCGACTGTCGTTATCCATCTCTCGACACTCAATGACTTAAAATCAACATCAAAATCTTGCAGCAATAAGAATTCTTGGTCTACTTCTGCTTCTTCTTCCATCCGGATGTTCCTCCATCATCATTTTAGGGAATCTATCATGTTCCATTTCTATGGATAAGTCCCAAACCATCTTATTCAGGCACTTCTCATGGTGGAAACGACATTAGGTATTTCGTTTAATTAATTTAATAACTTTATATAAACAGAATTTAAACTACGTGAAGGAATTTTATTTAGTTAGTTGGGAAGTTTATCTTTCTGGACTATTCCGGTCTGGATAAGGCCTGATTGAAGATAAAGACAATCAATTGTACATCTATTCAATTAGCTTTATTTTCGAGAAAATATTAAAGGAAAAGGTCCAAAATCAATAAAAGAGGCGAATTCGGTACCTATATTTTACTGTAAACAATCCTCTACACCTGAACCATATGTCTAGCTTAATAATGTGTTAAGTAAATGTTATCGAACGAAACTAAAGTTTTTTGTCCTAAACTTACCACACACTGTTATATAAAGATAGAAACATACATGCGCACACTTACACACACTTGCTTTTACTTTCCCTAGCTACATACTTTGAACCCATACAAATTCAATTAAGGCTTATTAATATATAAAGGTAAGTAACCAGATGCTATAATCCCATCCGGGTGTAATCCTTGTAGGTCGTCCTCAGGAAAGTGGACTGACCCATCTCTAATGGTATTACTTTCTCTCAACCTTGGCCCCCAGAGGAGCAGGGAAAGTTACAAGAAGAGAGTCCACTCTGCCACAGGTGCCATCGTACCCTTGGATGGGTTAAGTAGCACTGTCTTCTTTCTACTGCGTCGTTAGTACTTAGATGGTGGCGTACACGTTTAGACTGGAGTTAAATGGCTACTGTATTAAATAGCGACTTTGCGATAAATCAATGTCCATGCTCCTTTCTTGGTTCATTGAATTGGGGTTATAAGGAGTTGTAATTGACAGTTTTATTTTCTTAAATAGGAATAGAATTATCAGCTTCAAATATTTATTTATTTTCAACAAATTCAATTAAGGCTTATTAATATTTTGGAATATTTTTTTTATATATATTTCCATTTTGGCATGAACGTACTCATTACATCTGCCTTACATTCCTATTAAATGCTTATCCGTGGAAGATTAAAGAGGAAAGATTCCAGATAGATGTTGAACCCATACAAGAATAAAAATAATATCAGATATTATTTTTCTTAAGATTCTTCTTTATTAATGTAACTTGAAAATAACGATGGGGCAATCTGACCCGCAATACGCAACGGTTGTGAGGGTATAGCCTGCCTCAACTGTGGCCACAGTCGGAGGTACCTTTGGGTTTCATTTAATCATCATAATATTGTGATATAAAATAATAAATTCTTCTATGAAAAATCAAGAATAATAATGATAACAGGTAAGTAATACTTGCTTCTTCAAAGTGTCTAGCTCCAATTTGAATTCATATTTAATTTATTTTGTTTTTCTAGCTTAATGATTAATGATAACTCATTTTTAAATAAACTATTACTATTCCTAAATTAAAAATCTTATGAAATCATAGATGGTAAATAATATTGATGGTTTATTATGACATATGGCAAACTAATGTTGGGGTTTGCTGTGGCTAACTATTCTTTGGACTTCAAAGCTGACGTGGGATTTAATTAAAAGAAGAGATTGTTTAATTAGTAAAAACATTCATCGACCTCACAAAAAATGAATACATGAATGTTAAAAAATGAATATGAGTAAAAAGAGTTTTATAGTGACCTCGAAAGTGCTATCGAGGAGTGTCCTCGTCATGTCATAAAAATAGTTTTGGGAGATCTAAATGCACAGATCGATAAAGATTCAGTTCTTTGGACCCAGCTGGAAGGCACAGCATGGACAATATGTCTAATGATAATGGAACTAAGCTGGTCAATTTTGCAGCATCGCAAAATATGGTTATTGGGAGAACCATGCTTGACAGGAAAGATATCTACAAGGCAACATGGGCTTCTCCAGACAATCATTGCAAAAACCAAATTGATCACGCTCTTAAAAGTAAAAGACAACGTTCTACTCTAACGGCGGTCAGAACGTACAGAGGAGCAAACGTGGACAGTAATTATTTAATGGTAATAGCACGTAATACATGCCAAAATAAGTAATGTTCAAAAGACCAGAGGTACCCGCTTACAGAAAATAAATACTCGGAATCTGCAGGAACTAGAGTATAAAACACGGTTCGCCGAAAGGCTTTGGATGTAGCTTTGGAACGTGGGTTTGAGGAGAACGAAATTGACGAAACATGGTCCCAGTGTAAGGACACAATTAAAAAAGTCGCCGAAGAAGTGTTAGGCTTGGAAGGGCAACTACGGAGGTCTGACTACAGAGTGTTAAATTGGAGGAGAAACACCTGCATAGGAGAAAAAAGAGGGAGAAGGAAGAAGAAAGAATGGGAGAGATTCAAAGAACGTCCAGAGAAAAGGATTCAAACCAAGAACCAAATATATGCTTGCTAGCCGTTCAAGGCTATCAATACCCTCTATCACGTTTGGCACGTTTGAAAGTGTCGACAGTTTTATCCACCTTGGCTCTTTGGTCAAAGCGGATAACTCAACTGGAGCAGAAGTTCAAAGAAGAATTTTGACCCCTAATAGGTGTTATTTTGGGATGGCAACAATTTTAAGAAGTCATCTGATATCAAGAAGAGCAAAGGTGATACTTATCAGGTGACAATTATCAGGCCTGGTTTAACATACGTTGCCAACAGTTTACTGCTCTTAAAATATTAAGAAGGATGTTTAGAGCAGTAAGAGTTGGCGATCAATTTAGACTCAGACAGAATGCAGAGATATATTGGATGTATCAGGAGCTAGACGTGGTTCAGTATATAAGAATTGCTAGGCTTAGATGGGCTGGAAATGTGGCCAGAATGGAGGACAACGCTACTCATAAGACACTGCTATTTGGTTAGGTTGACGGAAAAAGGTCACGTGGACGGCCACGATTAAGATGGGCAGACGAGGTCGAGAAGAATGCAGGTAACATTGTTGGATCAAGAGCTTGGAGGACCTTGGCACAGGACAGAGAAGAGTGGAGGCGATGCCTTGATGCGGCCAATACCCGTATTGGGTTATAGAGCCAGTGTTGATTGATTTATTGATAGTCGCTCAGTTAGTTAGCCGAGATTGAATATGCATCTCATTGTTTCAAACTATGCTTTCACATCCCACTAAAATTACCAACTCCCAACAAAAATTCATTTATTCAGATCTGAACACAAATATCATTTGTCTGAAATTTCATCCTATTCGAAGATAACTTACATGCGTACTGTTTGAGGTCACCTGCAAGTTTTGAGGGTGATTACCCTTCCTTAGTGGGCTAGCTCTTTTGAAATTGAAAACACTTAGTTTCACTGATGATGATATATAAATGATTTGCCTCTGCACTTCCCACCATTTCCTAACTCCTGCTCTGTTTATGCAGCTAAATTCGGTTAAGCATTATTCGGGACCTTATGATACGCAATATTCTTTTTTTCGTATTGACCTACTAGGGACCACGTCATTTCAACTATGTATTGTTGTTTTTCCTTTGACACAGTGATTCCTCATTCGTCTCCGGTGCAGCTGCCTTCTTTCCTCCCTCCATTTCTTTCCCATCTTCCCCTTTGGTTTTTACTGAAAACCCGTTAAACATTCAGTTTCATCCTCAGACGATTGCTTTCCAGAAAATCCTTGCAAGGAATCTCCATCTCATGTAAATCTATTTCTAACTCTTCGAAGCAGGTAGGTTTGGTCTTCTTTTCTTTAAAATAGGTAAAAATCCGGTTCATCAATCTTATGTGTTTCATTCTTAGCTAGTGGCAATAAAATGCAATTCTTGTTTTTCTTATAACATCCCATATTTTTGGAACATGTGTGTACACCTCATGGTTATATCGTCAACTTAATACAACTTGGTCTTTAATTGGAACAAGAATTTTCCTTAAGATCTTTCTTATTTTTAATTCCGATTTTTGTACCAGGCCTTTCTTATTCATAGTTTGGAATTTCGCATCACACAAAACCTCCAATCTTATAACAGATATATTTCAAAAATTCTCTTTAGGTTAATACCGTCGAACGTCATGATAGTTAAATCATAACAAAGAAGACACATATAGAAAACTTATTATGTTTAGGTTTTTATACTCCGTATACTATAAAATTAATATGTATACTATAAAATTAAAATAATGTTATTTCATTAATATAGTTGGAAGAAAGGGAATGATAAACATACTAGAGTTTTTTTTTTAGATTAAATATAAAAAATAGTATTTATTTTATAAAAGTATAAAAAAGGCTTTTGGTTCCAAATGTGCAAGTATATGATAGTCTGTATGAAGTCAGTCTGGCACTAAAGGTACACTATAGGCAGTAGAGTACACTTTACACTATACACTACAGTACAGGTGGTACAGGACTATTGGTGGTAGAGGAGCTGCGGGCTGTATTGCTGCGGCTGTGGTGCGTGTGCTGGGTGGGATGAGTGCCCGCTCCGGGTCACCACGGCGTTGAACCCGTTGTGGTCGTCCGCTTGGTACTCCACCGTCCTCGTGCTGCCGTCAGGTTCGACAAGGGAGTACTGGCCCTTCACCACGTCTCCGTCCCGTTCCTCCGACTGCTGCTTGATGTCCCCGGTGTGGGTGTCCTTCACTCCGTAGTTGAACGAGTATCGTGGGTGAGACTGCAAATATACATATTATCAGTAATTTAGAGTAGACAAATTCGCATAGAAGAAAAGTTATATGTATAATAATATAATAAGAAACGTTGAACTTGAAAACAATTATTATCTAAAAAGTAATTGCCTAATTATCGAGCGATATTTATTGTCCGGTGTTTGATAGTGTAACAATGCATGGATAATTCTGACTAATGACGAAGTGTATGCAAAACTGGTCCAATTAATCAAGACCTTATAGAATTGTCAGCTCATATATTAAGAATATCTGTTAGAAGCGTACCGAGTTATCGAATGGAAACGGGAATCCAGAAATCGAGAAGAGTGGAATAAAATTGTTTTAAGAAGAACCCAATTATAATTATCCCCAACTATTTTAATATAGAATGGACGCGTTGTAGAATGGAACATTCTTTTTAACAGATTTATGACCTATTGTATCTGGAATCTCAATTGATATCACTAATTTGTTATCTAAAAGAAGTTAATTTTTTTTTTTTATGATAGCAATAAATTTCAGACTTCTCTCAAAGTAATCAGTGTGTCCTTTCATACCATACATCGACGGCATTTACCCGAAGAAACACAGTTCACAAAACATATAAACAAGTTGTTTTCAACAGGATTATAACGTTATAATATATTATTATATTATAATATACAAGTACTATCACTTGATATCGACACCTCCCATGGATATAGAATTGGAAATGAAATACGGTGACTATATTTCATGAGAGCTAGCCAAAGTAATTTTATATTATTTTTTTTTACATCTTGGAAGTATAAATTCATAATAATACAACACGAATTATGTACAAGAATACAACTAGAATGCCTGAAATTAAACTGGGACCTTTTTGGCATGTATCCACTGATAGCAACGGTCAGATACTTCGATTATTAATTTTAATTTTCTAGCACCTCTAACCAGTAATTCCTTCATTTCGGATTTTTTTTTCGTATCGGCCTACAAAGGAATAGGCCACCTCACAGCCTTGATCTTAGCCGAGTGCTTCTCTATGCTTTGCCGGTGTTTCTCCTTTCTTTCCTCCGTCCATTTATTTCCCTTTATCAGCTTTGTTTTATTCCTGAAACCCTGGTGGGCATTTAATTTCATCCTGAGACGGTTGCATTCTTGAATGTCTTCACCAATAATCTCCTGTAATTGGTTTCATTGCCAATTGTATAGGTTTCATTCTTAGCAAGAGGCCTTAAAACTAAACTCTTCTTTTCCTCATAACATCCTATATTTTACCTTTAATTGAATCAAGAATTTTCCCTAAGATCTTTCTTATCTCTGTTTATCAGTTTTTATTTCAAAATTTATTTATTTTTTCCTCATTGCAGCATTGATTTCTTTTTTTGGGGGGGGGGGGGGGGGTTATGCTGAGGACGTACACTAGGAGAATGTTTCCGGACCATGTTGAGGAAAACCAGTTGGATGATTAGAGCAGGCGAAAGCAAAAGGTGTAAGAAAACAAAGATACATCCTTCCTCGTTATATTACAGCTTATTAAGAGGAATAATTAAGTAAAATTAGCTACAAATTACAGTGGCTGAAGCTTGTTATTGAGCGCTTTTAAAAAAAAAAACCTGTTGAGTTGAACCTAAACAGTTCTCAGAGTCTATTTCAGGTTCTGCCAGAGAATGTTTATCTGATCCAAATTACTATTCAGTCATTTATCAACAAGCTAAGGATTCTACAAGAGAACTATTTATAAACAAAATGATTTTGGATTCAAATTTTTCAGATGTTTATAACAATTTTTTATTAATTTATTATTTACTTTAGCTTTATAATTATATTGTGAATGGTGGACACAGCATTTTAAATTGATAAAGATGGCTAAGGGTAGTAGGGAACGTGTTGCATTAAAATTAGGAAGTGATACAGGAATCATCAAATTGAACATTAAAGATAAATCTATTTGCAACCCTAATAATTGACTTCACTATTCTTAATTTTTTAATATACCACCTGTTATATTATATTTACAATTGCATCTGCTCTGAATCGCAATCAACTGTGTAAATACTTGATTTGTTCTTGATATGGGCTAGTAATTAACAGAAGAACCGAGATATTAAATTAATGATAATGATAACAATTAATACCCAAGGTCGCAAGTTTGCAACCCAGCAATTAGCATTAGGATTGTTTAAAGAGAGATAAAATCCTTGGTCATGCTAGCCCATGGAAGGTACGTAAAATGGGGGTCCCTTGCGGTCCCAATCCTAATACAGCTGTATAAGCTCAATTAAGGACGTCCACTGTTGCATCGCCCGATTAGCCATTGCAGCAATAAGTGGCGTTAAACGGATAAACTATAAACAGTAGGTATATCATCTAATTCCAGACAATTGTCTTTTTAATCGGCTTACACCTAAACCACTTTATCGAGAGGTGTGAAGTTAAAGAACTAGATGCTTTTGTGTTGAAGAATGAAATTTTTCGCTTCTCCAAATAATTCTTAATATAGTGTAGATAAGTTGCCCTAAAAGAGTGTTTGTTATTTGTATCATCTTGTCAGTGCTTTTTTTTTTTTTTTTTTTTGTAGGCGTTTTCATGTTTCTTTGACCCCAGTATAATCCGAAATTTATAAATAAATCATTGATATGTAAATAATATAACGGAGAAGAGAAGAATATTTCTTTTATTTCCAAAAAATATATGTTTCAAACTCTTTCAAAGAATAATTTAATTCAAAGATTCCTAAATAAAAAACAGTTGGTCAAACTACCCCTGTTTATTCGAAAACCTTATTAATATAATTATTATTAAACTGCTATAATTATTAAGTTATTTTGGCAAGAAAAGTATTTTACGTTAACGGTACCTCTAGCTCTCAGTTTCTCTCATTGACAAGAGTAAACGAAACCTGTCTCCCAGATCCTGCTTCCATGGGAGTCTAATTTAACGACCTGGAAGAGGTTTACCGTCGCTGTAGTGAAGAGAAAGCTGCCCTGACAAGACTGGTCAGGAATCTCTAGTCTTCTTTCCCTACAATTACGATATAATTACCGATTATTGTATAATCACTTATCCAATGCTCTTATTGTTCTCAGCATTTTTTCCTTAAAGTTCTTTTATCGAAAATTCTTTCGATCATAGTCTTATCACATAATACTTAAACAGATCCAAATAACAGCTCCAAAATCCACCATTTTCATACGTATCGTTTCATCAATAATGTTTGATGATAATAATGTTCTCATATCAACAATGCCTTTTTTTTCCTTCGTTTTGGCCAACTAGGGACCACGTGCCAATATTTCAATTCCTTCTCATTTGTTGATTTCTTTTCCTCCAATACTCTCTCATCTTTTCACGATGTCTCCTTATTCTTTCTTCCGACCACTTTGTGCCTGCTCTTGCTTGTAACCTGGAATCCCAAGTTTAACACTATCTTTCTGGAGGCATTCTGCTAGGCTGTGTGCTTCTGCTTCTCCTTTTATGTTGTGTGTTTCTCAATCCTTTTTAATTTCTCGGATCCAGAAATTAAATAATCACCTATTTATATGTTGCATCATCAGGAAAAATATGTCAATAAACGCTTTGTACATAGTGCAAAAAAGAAGATATTTTTTACTAATAATTACAGATATTTTTTCTCATCTAAAAGTAGACATCACAAAGAGAAAAAAGAACATTGAAATATGGAATAGTATAGTAAGAGTGGCTCAGTAGTAGCGCACTGACTAGGTATGATGAAGATGCTGAGTTCAAGTCTCACAGTATTTTCTTTAATCTGATTACATCGGATTATATCGGATATAGGACCCTCCTGGGGCTCACCCAGCCTCTATAAAATAAGAACCCAAAATTAGCGTGGGAAATCTGGCGGTTGTGTGTGATCTAGGACAAATCACCTCCTTGCAGAACCGTTGTCCATGAAACAGTACAGTCCCTACCATGTACTGAACCTCAGACCCGTTCACGGGTTGTAGTGGTACAGGTTTTATAATTTTAATTGAGTGGTACTTTTCTGGCTCGGGAAATAAAAAATTAACCGCCAAAAAAATTGTTTCAGGAATTCAATACTGACTCAGAAAAACATCATGTTAATCGATTTTCTAATACTTCCATCTTCGGATAAACAACTTTTCTTCAATAAAATGGTCGCCTAAGATGACTTTTCTCTCGCTGAGAGTTTCTCCAAGAATAAGTGACATAATGGTCAATAGTGGCGGCGGAAGGCCATGACATCTCTGGAGGCACAGCACTTCCTTTCCTTGAAAGAGATCTGTATGTATCAGCTGTTGAGATCTTGTTGCGTTTCTTCTTGTCACGGGAGACCACTCCTTTACACAGGAGTTGCTACATTAATTGGAGGAGCAGGCTGTTCGCAATGGGAGGGAAACTATTGGTTCAGGTAATTTGCCAGATCTTTTTTCCAGATCCAGAAGACTGTGGAGAAAAAGTTCACGCTGTCCAGTCAAGACGATAACGGCTATAAACGATTCATTGGCTTGAAAGTGTTATTAGTGGAAAATTAGTGTGAGAAAAAAGTTGTTTTTCCAAATTTATCTATATTAATACTATGAAACACATGATTTCTAATAGAATTGACACCATAGCCTGTCGGAACAGATATTGTTTAAATTACGAAAACTTTCCATTGAAACGGATATATACATTTTTTCCATTCCTGACTCTATTTAAAGTAGTTTATACGTGAAGTCGGTTTCTTTAATATTTAAGATACAATACCAGTATGTTTTAGTATTGTTCGCCAATTTAAACTATAATTTATCATAATGGTTAATATTATTATAATTGATAATATTATTAATGGTTGATGTCAAAGAAAGTGTGAATCTATAAGCAATTCTTTTTAAATATTTATATTTCTTTATATATTATTTTTCATGTTTTTTAAATAAAATAATGTTTATAAAAAAGGCAATTTATTGCGGGAACCTCCAGTACTTGAACTTAGCCGTGGCGAAGGACACACGACCAGTTTGAATCGAGCGTTCAACTTGTGTGAATAGGAATTGCCCTTAATCAGGCCTATTTAAAGGATAAAACCTTTTTGGAATTCTTAAGGATACGTTTGGTCCTGTTTATTCCTGCAATATAATTTCAAATCGAACGACCTTGATCGAGAAAAATAATACTGCAGTTTGCATATTAGCAACATTGATTTGGATTCAGGTGAACTTTCATCTATCCTTTAGGGTCTACACATGTATACCAGAAATTATATACTATCAATTAAGAAACTATACAATATCTATTTGGGTATTTTTATTCATATATTCATTCCCGTGTAACGATCTGTGAATACATGTTTGATTATTTAAAGCAAATTAATATAATTATAAACTGTAAATGTTTCGTTCAGAAAATTTAATAATTAAATTACTCTTAATTAGAGAAGTCCACAGTTTAAAGTTTAAAAACAGAGGCGAGGTTAATGTTATTAGTTTAAATATTTCCGATTGGTTCATTCATTTTATTCACCATTATGTGATCAATTTGTTAAATTTTTTAATGAATATTTAAAGAGTTGCTGTTTGATGAAAACTGTTAAAGCAATCACTGGAATTATACCAGTAGCTTACTATAAATTGCTAAATAAGTTTCATGCAATGGAAGATTTTTGCATATCTGCTTGCTTTTTACATTTTTTTGTGAAGTATATGAGGACATTAATCACAGAAAAGCAACCCAGTCATATCAGTATTTTTTAAATATTCATTAAAGGATTAATTTGTTAAATTGAAACATATTTCCTTTTTCTTCTCGGAGATTTTCTAGCGTTAACATGAAAGCAATAATTAGAACCTGAAAGTTCGAATCCACTAACCTTAATCTAGAATCAAGTAAAATCAATTGCCTTTATCTCAGTATTTATTTAAACATTCTTAATAATAGCTGTTTTACTGTTTATTAACCCATTTTTTTACTTAATAAACTTTTCCGTTACTGATTTGATGTTTTGGTTAATAGTGACTTGGTTAGTTCACCCTTCTTGTATTTGACTCCTCTGATACTAACACAAATCTACTTACTTCCACCTAATACATATGAAGGCTACAGGAGAAAACGAGGTAACTAACTTTTTACAAATTTACCGTGGAATCAGTATCATTATCTTTATTAAAATTCATAAGAATTTCTGGTCCTGTCAATCTGAAAATGAATTGGATGTTTAAGAGGCTTAAAGCCCAGCTAGTAGAAGCCAGTTTACCTCGTTTTTCCCCTTTAGTCTTCATATATTATGACCAAATATAAATAATATACTATCAGTCATACGTTATAGGGCTCTGGTTCATGTTGGACCGGTGCAGCCTGGTGGTACGAAGCGGCAGCCTGGTACGTGGCGGGCTGGTAGGCAGCTTCAGACTGGTACGCTGCTGGCTGGTAGGCAGCAGCGGGCTGGTAAGCAGCTTGTTGGTAGGCTTCTTCTGGTTGGATCTGTCCATAGCCTTCGTACTCCACTGGGTAGGACAAGCAGGCTCCGAAGAGCACCGCGAAGGAGATAAACTGAAACAGAATACCGTACATTACTCCTCTCATAAACTGTGTATATTGGTGTACATAAAATATATATTGGGATAAAAAGTAGATAGAAAGAACAATTTTGTTATTTTTTATATGGGCCAAACTTAACAGCAATAAATATTAAGGTGAGGCAAAATATAGTTCGGAATGTTGTTATATATTAATAGTTTGTTATCAAATGAAAGATCTGGGGAACATAAAAATTCTTTTTATTCATAAAAATATATTGTATTTATTCTAGTACTGAAATTATTACAGAATAATTTCCAGGAAAATAAAAATTGAAAATTTTATATCAATAAATTATTCAACATACTAATACAAGCATTTCTCCGATTATTAACATGAGGACATTCTGGAACTAATCAGAACAAATAAAAGTTTTTTTCTGTTTATTGGTAACAACAATAATAAAAACATGGCTAGTAAATTCCTAAATGGCCAAAAGTTATCTATTATTATCACAATATTGAATGAAGATTAAAGAAACAAAATAAAATGGTTGAATAAATCCAATTGTCTGAAGAAGGACTGCACGTGGGTACCTTGTCAAGTTGAATTTAAGGATCAACTGATGTTCCTTTGCAGGGGGATACCAATTATTTAAAAATGCTTGGAATTTTAAAAAGGTCCCGATACCTACACTGTATCGCATGCTTAGTATTTTGAAATATTTTTACAACAGTTCACTCGAGAAAGATAAGACCCTGTAAAAATGGAATATTTATGAAAATACATAAGGTGTAGAATATAAAACCAGGTCCCTCTGTTACAGATCGCAATCTTTATTAGGGGATTCGAATAGGTGGTCTCTAGAAAATACGTCGCTAAATCTTTCTGTTTACTTCTTTTTCTCACCCCACTTAAAAAACTAATAGGCGAAATAAAGACTACTTTTTTTACCGGCAGATATAAATTTTGAACGTTTCTTGAGGGCCTCACTATGCATATAAGGGTACTAAAGCTTTTTAAAAACCCACAGGGAGACTAACACGTCTTCTGCTGGCTTCGGAAAACAGAATTACTATGTTATACAAACATTGAATTTTTGTAAAAAAAATTGCTCTCAATAAATATTTTTAGATTATTTTTTCCAATAATTAATTTTATTAAATTAAATATCCTGGATGAGAAGCATAGATACCAAGATAGCTAATTTAATTTTTCAAATTTCTACAAAATGGCAAAAATAACATTAAGTTTTAATTCTCAATGATGCTATTATCACGTGTTAACAATAGTTTTTTTAAATTAGTCTTAAGTAGCTATATTGAAAAAGAACTATAATTCAGTTAGGTCTATAAAATCTAAAAATGATAACTTTACTGTAAATATTAATAATTTACTATCAACTGATCTTCTGCTATCATCTGAATATTTATGTCAATCCATGTGATAGAGTACCTCAATTTATTTATTAAACTTAGAATGTAAATATAAGGTTGAACATTATGTTTTACAATAGTATATTATTTAAATATTTTAAGTATAACTTTTGTTTTCTATTTATTCATTTCATTAATATTTTATTATTTTTCTATTATGGTACAATAATAATTAAATTAAAAAAATCATTTATCACGACTGACAGCGGTCTTCAGTTATGATAATGGTTATAACTGTCATCAATAATTACCCTCAAAGAGAAAAGTCATTAAATTATACAGTGTTCCTGTTATTTTTTAAATATTTTTATTCCACGTTTAAGATGAATATTTATAATTTTTAAAAATAATTAAATTTGTAATAACCGTTTAATTATGTTTAATACAAGAGTTCCATAGGTTCAGGGATACCTCATAAGCTAAATGATGTCAGTAGTACAATGACACTGAAGTTAACTTAGTAGTTGGAATTGATATTGGAGAGAACAGAGTATATGGTATGACTATGGACTAGGTTTCTCTTCGTTCAAGGGTGTCAGGCTTTTTCTCTGGATGCTTCGAGAACTCGGACACATACATGCTTTCTATGTTTTAATTAAAAAATCGTAAAGTAATTAAATAAAGGAAGTATAGTAATGATAATTAACATCTCTTTACGGGTATTATTAACAAGTGAGTCCCTTGTCCTATGGTTTTTTAAGCTTCAATTTAATAATATTAAAGAATAATGTTATTACTTAATTTGACTCGGTCTTAGGGACACTAGAAATAGAAAACTTGAATGAAAAAAAAATGGGATTTTATTTACTTGAGGATCATCTAAAAGTGAACTGCTTGTATTGTTTTGTTTTAAATAACAAAAAATGAAAACCTTTTTTTTTTTTGTAGCGAGACTGCTTGTAGTCTTTTCAGAATTTTGTTTTCTTTTTCTTACCCCCAACACCGATTCAACCATTTACTCTATTATATCCGAATACATGCAAAATAACAACAAAATTTAATTATGTGGACGTGTATGTATGAATATATATATTATAGGTGAATACACCACGTCTTGGAGATAAACTCTTTGCCCCATTGGTCACCCTAAACTATTCCCTAACAGACCTAACGAACTATCGTGAGTTACTCACCCTTAGTGTCGGAGAAGACATGGCTTGGAAGAGGCGTGTCGAATGGAACTCGTACGTGTGAGGACTTAGAGAGGAGCTATTTATACGAAGCTCCCTTCCACACGCTACTCACCCCTCTTGCCAGCGCCTTTCTCCTAAATTCTCCCTTGGCGGTGCATCCACCATCTGGGTCAAATTCAAAATCTCACTCTTTCGGGGAGGATTTTCTGATTCCTGCTGCTGGGTGACAGATTCCATTATGTAACATGATCAGGGTGTTGATATGGATATCTTCAATTAGCCTTACAATCTCACTATGGACATCATCTGGGCCTAGAGCTGTATTGTTCCTCAGTCTTTTTATTGCCCATCTTATCTCTTCTTTTGAAATTTCTGGTTTATCCATAGTTTCTTCTATTGTAATGTCCTTTTCGTTTCTCTCATTAAAAATATTCCATATAACCTCCACATGATCTCTTTATATTTTCTCTTGCTTCTGTCAGTATCTTTTCATTCCCATCGTAGATCAGATTTAGGTGTGTTCTTCCATTTGTTCCTGCCGTTTCTTTAAACATCTTATGGTTGTCATTTTTTTATTTTTAGCATTTCTATTTGCAGACATTTTAGAGATTTATTTCCTTGAAAACTTACCTATGATATTCCTTATAAAATTTTCAATTTTTTTATTAGATTTTTTATACTTCTTTCAATTTTCCATCAGATTTAATATAATTTGTGTCATCTATTGCTTGCTTGATTTTTTGATCCCATTTTAAGTGATTTTCTGAAGTTGAGACCACCATTTCCACAATACTTGACCAAATTTCTCCAGATTTCTAGTAAGTCTTCCATATTTTGATTTTTCTGCTATTTCATTTACCTGGTAGGCGCTGTTGTCATCCAGCTGTTTACTCCTGCTTTCTTGGCATTGTTCGCTACGCAAATCGTTTATCTCAATTATGGCCTGCAGGGCTTATACGTCCCTGCAACTGTCTAATCAACACCGTCCTTGGAGTGGCATTTATTTGAATCCTAGCGACATGACCTGCCCACCGAGAACGATTTAATTGTATCACTGTAATGATATATATTTCGTTGGGCCTGAATACCTGTACATCTAAAACCCTTGAATGGGTTCAGTACATGCTAGAGACTGTACTGTTTCAAGGACAACGGTTGTACAAGGATGTGATTTGTCCTAGATCAAGATTTTCCCCCTTGTTTAGGGTACCCACTTTATAGAGGCTAGATGAGCCCCAGGAGGGTCCAATATCCCACCATAGGATTCATCTCCGGCTGATAACAGATTAAATAAAAGTCTTTCCAGCAGCGAGATTTAAATCCAGGACCTTCACTATCGCACCTAAGCCAATCTGCTCCCATTAATACCGTTGAGCAGTTCAGAAAATTCATCGCCTGTTCCCCTTAATCATTTAGCTCTCATATTGACGGGAGCAAATATTCGTCGTACTTTTCTTTTGATGGGCTTACACCTTGACGTTTTTCTAGTTGGCAACATAAATCGTAATTTAAAGACATATCCAGAAGACCAACGAGTTTTATTAATTACTGTAAGTCATCTTGGCCATGTTCAAATTTTTAATTACTATTAAAATTTTTTAAAACGTACTTCAGCTTCAACTTTTGAATGAGATAACGAAAAAATCATAGGAACTTATTCTATTATTGCTAACATTCCATGTTGATAGCTGTCTGTAAAAATGATTTTTTTTTTTTGGAGGGGGGCAACCTGTGGTCTAGTGGTTAGCTAAGAAACTACTAAACCCATGATCGTGGGACAGATGGCACCAAGATTTTTTAAATGGAGTAAAAAATCTTTAGTATTACCGTCCTTCGGAAGGGACGTTAAATGGGGGTCCCAAGCCTGTACAATGTCAGGTACTCGTAAAAAATCCTGATCCTAATTAAACCTGGATAGGCAAAATTTAGAGTTCCCAATGTAGCATCGTCCGTTTAGCCATAGCAGCATAAAGTTACGTTAAATGACCAAACAACAAAATGATTTTTTTTTTTTGGTCTCCAAAGCTCAATTCAGCCTATAGTCTAGCGTCCGATAAAAATGATTTTAAAGCGAATTATTCTAGTATTTTCAAGATGGTTGCTATTGATAAGTATGAATTTGATTATAAAAAAAAACATTGTTTTGTTATCAAAATGTCTTTAAATATATCAGGTCTCCATATTTTTAGTTTTTTTAAACCATGTGGTTTAAAAGGTTATAGAGATGCTGTAAAGATATGTCCAAATAGTCTAATTGATACACTGTAATATCGGTATTAAAATAAAACTAATAATAATTAATAACTCAGGCATTATTGCACTGTTGTAAGACCGAAGGTCCTATAAGCTGCAGAATGCCTAACTATGATTAAGAAAGGCGTGTTAGAAACATAGAGAAAAAAAAGAAAACGGTTAAGGAAAAATCTTAGCCCAATTAAAGACTAGAGTGAATACAGACGACGGAAAAACAATGAGCTAGCTATACACTCATGCTCTAACAATATTGTTGGAACATGAGTGTATAGCTAGCTTATGGATCTTAAGTGAAAAAGGAGAATAGCATTTTATAACCACTTGGTAAGAATGAAGCCCACAAGACTGACGAACTCAATTTTTACTTATTTAAAATAAAAGATGACCACACCTGCCTGGTTCGAAGAGGTAGAAAAATATTTACAGGAGATGGGTATTACAAAGAAATAAGACAGTTGAATGACATGGTACTTAGTAGGCCAATGCAAAAAATAAAATAAAATAAATAATATAATAAATAAATAAATAAAATTAAATTTAAAAAAACAAAATCCACCGGGAGATGGATCATATAGGATCTAGTACCCTCCTGGAGCCCACCCATCCTCTATAAAATATTATAAAAATAGGGTACCCTAAATAAGGGGGGGAAATCTGGCGGTTGAGCGTGACCTATGACAAGTCACCTCCTTGCAGAACCGTTGTCCATGAAACAGTACAGTCTCTACGATGTACTTAACCCCAGACCCGTTCACGGGTTGTAGTGGTACAGGTTTTATAATTTTAATTGAGTGGTACTTTTCTGACTCGGGAAATAAAAAATTAACCGCCTTTGTTTTATGTTTAACTAAAGTCAATAAAAAATAATTTTCCATAAGTAAAGTTTGCTATCCTCCATTTTTTATTTTTACTACAATCATTTTAGGAAAGAAAAGAAGAGATTTTAATGGCAATTATAATAAATGTAATGAGTAATTGATATCCTTAACTTACATCTATAAAAAGCTTAATATGTTTCATTATTCTTATGCTCAAACAAGAATAAATAGATTACTAATGAATAGAAATAAAACGGTTCACTCCTCAGTATACAGATGTTGTTTGTTTATATACTGTAGAAGGGGGCAGGGTGGTGATAATAAACCGTTGATATTCCTATTTCCAAGGAGCGGAGAGGCTCAGTTTCCAAGCCGAAGTTGCGGAGTTCAAATCCCGCTCGCTGGCAGAATTTTATTGAATCTGTTAGCGGCGGGAGATAGATCATATGGGATATAGGGCCCTTATGGGGCACATCCAGCCTCTATAAAGTGGGTACCTGAAATTAGAAGGAAATATCTGGGGGTTGAGCGTGATTCAGGACAAATCAAGTCCCTGCACAACCGTTGTCGAAGAAGCAATACAGTCTCTACCATGTACTGAACTCCAGACCCTTCACGGGTTGTAGTGATGCAGGTGATATTGCTATTTATTTACTCTTCCGAAATCTTACTTGTACATAACAGATAAAAATTAAATATAAATAAAAAAATCGCTAATCATTATTGCTTGCTAAACCTTTCCGTCCTTGGTTTGTTGATTCGATGGACGAGCCAACACTGGGTGTTTATCATTTATTTTCTAGAGATGAAAAAACGTCAATGTTGACGCCAATCATCTTCACGTCAATATGATACACCAGACTCTATTGCTCAATTAAACCAGACCTGCGATCCTGACAAACGAGGCCCATACAGGTGCATCGTCGATGTCGCACCACATGATGAAATAATTGCTGGGATCGGAGTCCTCTTGCAGCAGATGTGGCAGAGCAGAGCTGTTATTGCTTCACCTTAGGGTCTCTGTCAATGGCCTTCCTAGGGGTTTCCTTATTGGTCAATAAGTCTCCAATCATATAGTTGTAATCAGGGACCGTATTAATGTCATAAATTACCATATGCTACTGGCCACTGCTCCCTTTCTATTTTCCTTTTATATAAAAGGTATTAAAAAATATTTCATTCATTAGAAGATATGAGTAGATGCATGGTTACATAAAAATTAAAATTCTGAGAAAATAAATAAATCAAACTTAATTTATTTTGAATATTTTTATTTTGAAGAGAAAAGATTTGTCCTGGCCGGGATTCTTCCAACCTTTAGTACGGTACTCTTCCAACTAAGCTACCAGGGCGCGTGACCAATAATTTCGACCGCAACTTTTATAAATCAAAAGTATCCTTTTCATTTCATCTAAGAGCTCATATTGAAGTCCCTCCATTTATTTTAGCGCGGATCACGCAGAACACGCCACTTACGCTAAGAATATTAATAGCCTAATCAGTACCAAAAAAAAAAAAAAACACTTAATATCTTGCAGATGCTACACTCCGAGTAGCAGGAGAAAAAATGACACAACTAATCAAATACTTTACATTCCTACAAGAGTTGCCTCAACGATACGTAAAAAACGAAGTAGAAGAATAGTTGGATTATTAAATCTATCTTACATTAATTTCTAATTCTCTCAACAGCTGACACTTCAGGAAGTTCAATTATAAACCTTTTTGAAAAATTCTGGATATTTTTTTCAGAGTTTTCTTCGATGAATACATGTCCTGTTAAAACTCAACGAAAAGATGCTAACAACACGCGTAAGTATATTTAATTATTTTTAGTGCTGAGCCCAAGGCAAGAAGAACTTGCACACTATTTAATCTTCATAAGCTATAACAGCTTCTAAATAGCTGTGGCCGTCTCTTTGGACGTTTATTTCAGCCATCGAATTACTTTCGCCACCACCCAAGATTTCTCTTAAGTCTATATTTTGACAGCCTTTTCTCAAATGAATTATCGAGTAAATAATATCACTTATTTAAGAAATGAATTTACTTTCTTTGTTAATTTGACTTTATTTGCTTCCTTTAGTTTTTAGTCATAAATGACTCCTTCATATATTTACGAAGAATATGAACTTACATACTTGTAAGTCCCCTGACTACAGCCCTTTACACTTGCGTCTGCTTCAATGTAAATATCTTTTTCCACACCATATATTGCTTAAATGGGAGAGATGCACAAGTATGACAAACTAGTCTCGCATTCATCGGTGTATTCAAATTCCAATTTTTTTTTTATATTCGGTAAAAGATTCAAGTTTTTCGGCACTCTTTTCAACCGTGCTGTTGTATCTATCGGATAAATTGTAGCTGATACTGAAAAGTTGATACAAGTATCAGATACGGTCGAAATGTACAGGGTAGAGATACTCAGTTGAATAGTTAGGGTGGTAGGTCCTACCAAGGTCACTCCTGAGTCAGTATCAACTACTAGAGAGGTATGGGGTAGGGATGGGTAAGGTTGTTTCAACTGACTAGTCAGTATCATCTACTTGTCAGTATCTACTATCTAGAAGCATCAGCTATTCATTATTCACGAATATATTCACTACCTCATGCTACCTTATGCTATTTTTTACTATAACATACGAATTAAAACTGGTATATTATTTGTTTGTATCTACTTTGTGAATCAAATTGTGGGATTTAATTTACCATAGAATATAGTTCTTAAACATTATATATATATTGGTTTCTACTTATCTTGACTGTTGTGGAAATATGTTGTATATGGTTCTCAAGTTTCAGTCAGTTATTTCAACTTCTTAGGCGACGTTTCGAGACTAGGTTAGTCTCATATTCATGTCCTGACAGTGAAAAAATGATCTTTTAGTGAAAACATAAGGATAGGGTGTATTTACAAGTTCCAAAGAATTGATCAATTTATCATCGATCACTTACTTCGCAATATAGCATGCTGTTCCTAAAAATCGATTACTTATTCGTTGATCATAGCTAATGCAATATAAACATTCTATGATATATTTGTACATATTTAAATAAATAAATTGTTCTATAATTTTTGAGCTTGAAAATTTTATTATCTCACAATAACTGTAGAAACTTAATATGTTTTCACATTTACTTTTCAAATTATTTTCAAGCTAATTTTTTACCAATTTATAAGATAAACCAAAGTGAACCTAACAAAATGCTTGTTGTTGGAATACAGCAATTATAAATTTCTTAGCTAACGGAGACTAATCTACTGAAAAATATAATGAATAAACAAATCGATTAATTATTTTTCATTTATTTTTTTTTAATTATTATTATAAATCTATATGTTGGCTGTGAATTTTTTTCTTAATTTAATAATTTGAAATGAAAATTCCTTTTTCTATATTATCATACTATAAAGTAAAGGCAATCGACATAGACGATTGAAATCGGGTGCAAACAAAAATTGTTTGAAGAAATTGATAAATTTTTTCTCCAATTTTTTACTTTCAACAGTAACAAATTTCACATCGTTTTAAAGAAAAAAATTAAAAAACAGCACCGGAATATGACGAGGATTACAACAGCTATAGCGTTTTAAAGAGTTTAGCGTGCGGCGGCGGACAGACAAATGTATTACAATCCAAATTCTACGTGTCTTGGAACGTGAATAGCAAAAGTTTGAGGTAGGGTTAACAACTTTTTTTTTGTTCAATTCCATAGCTTTCAAAAAATAAAAACCAATAAAAAACATGATTTTAATCATGTGATGTCTTGTGCAGGTTACTATTTCGGTGAATAACTCTTTTTCGTTTAAAAATTATAACAAAAACTGATGCTCCAAGAAAAGTTTCTGTGTAGCGTATTAGAAGAGTAAGAGAAGAGCTACAAAAATATCAAGTAAACGTATCAGATACAGAAAAGTATCAGTATCACTTGTATTCAGATACAGGAAAATCCAGTATCTACCCATGACTAGTGACGATTCCAAAAAATTAACTGTTTTGATTTAAATAAATAATAAATTATATCATATTATGAAGTATTATTTCTTTTGGCGGTACAGATCTTATCAGGTTATTAATATTCTTAGCTTAAGGGTTGTGTCCTCCATGATCCGCACTAAAATAAATAGAGGGACTTCTATATGAGCTCTTAGATGAAATGAAAAGGATACTTTTGATTTATAAAAGTTACAGTCGAAATGAAAATGTTATAAATATAAATATATCATATAAATAGAAATTTACAGAGATATTTGTACATCCATAATGCGGATTACATACACTACTGGAGCTTACAACAAGTAACTATCAATAGATCTTAAAAAATCCTTGATGAATAGATACCTTTTCACTTTCGTAAATCATCTCCCAATTTACATTTAATCAAACCATCTGACAGCATCTGATAATGACAGCTCATCATAGTGATTGTTGTTCTGTAGCCCGGCTTGCTACCGGATACGGATTATCGAACTGTCTAAGCTTCCTTCGGTTAGTTGTTATGTAAGGGTGTTTTCAAATTCTAATGTGATCCACCACAGAGGGTCCCAGCTTAGTAAACCAGGTTGCCCACTGGATTAATAAAAATATTAGTATTATTTGATTTCATGATTTCTTGTAAATTACTTTTATATTTGTGTTGCCAAAATCAAAATATTTCCAAGTAGGAGACCACAGATTTTGGTAGCATTAGTCAACGATCAAGATTAAATAAGGGTCGAGATGCATTTGGGATGTACACCATTTTATTATCTACCTTTAATTCCTATAATTGTTTTTATTGGTTTTACACATTAGGGTAATAGAACTGAGAATGGCTATAATTTTTTAGGCCATTTAAACAATCTACGTGGATGAAACATGAAAGTTAAATTGGATGTCTCTATTTCACTTATTTCTTCGGAAATCAAAACAAAACCATAACTAAAATTACGATAATAATGTGTAATTTGGTTCTGTGTTGCCTAATTAAAAAGAAAATATGTGAATTTTAAGACTTTTAATGATGTAAAGTATATTAAGGGCATGATAATTTTCTCTTTCATTTAATATTTCTAAATAAATGAATAATTTTAATATCTATAATAATTTTTTTTTTAATTTAGTCGTTGAAATGTACAACTGTATTATAATGTTAAATGTTGGCATTGATAAAAACTAGCAGAGATATACTACCCAGTGGTAGGACTCAAATAACAAATTCAACTTAGAAGGTTACGAAGTCATCAGACCTATTTGGGCATACGGAGTTGAGCTTTGGGGCTCTACTAAACCATCCAATTCATCTCGTATCCAATCCTTACAATCCAAAATCCTCAATGCTCCTTATTATGTCACAAACAAACTCATCCATCATGATCTTAATATCCCATATGTTACTGATTTGGCCCAAACTAGATACCTATCCTTCCATAACAAGCTCCATACGCACTTGAATCCGCTAGTCTCTCAGCTTGCTTCCCATACTATTCCTGATAACCCTCCGAGGCGTCTGAAAAGAAGATGGCCTCGAGATCATCTACTATAGAACTTTATTGGAGTGCTGTCGATGGGTAGTTTCTCCACAAGTGTTTTCATGTCATATTCTACATTTTTGCACATTTACTTGATATAATACCATTATAGTTGTAAATATCATTGAATTAAATAAAAAAAAAAAAAAAAAAAAAAGAAGGTTACGAGGCCATCTTCTTTTTTGTAAATATTAAATTTTAAAAGGACTAGTTAAAATATGTTGCGGATTGTATCTTTATCGAGAAAAATTCCTATTTTGAAACAGATTTATTTCCATGCTCAATTGGCTACCAAATTCAAAGTCAAAAAGTAGAATATAACCAAGGCCAAATAGCAGGAATGGATTCACCCATAGTTAATGCTGTATGTTTGTTTGTTCATTTATGGTCACTTAATGCAGGAACATTCGACCATAGGAATGGCTAATAGGTCGATGCTAAAGTGAGAATTCTAAAATTTACCTATGCAGCTATAATCAGGATAGGGATCTTTAATGATTACCTGACATAGTACGAACTCAGGCTTATTTTACGTCCCTTCTGAAGGACAGAATAACCATGAATTTTTTACTCCCTTTTAAAAAATCGTAGGGCCATTTGCCGGACTTCGAACCCACGGCCTTTGGCATAGAAGGTTGTTATGCTACCCACTACTCGAAATGCCTTCCTTTGTTGTTCTCCGCAATTGACTAAAAGGTAATAATTATTTTAAACCTCTCAAACTTATTGTCGTTTTTCAGATAGTGAAATAAACTTATTTTTTATCCCCACTCTAAATAAAGCAAATTTTAAATATCCTTATAATATCTCAAATATAATATTTCACTGCTCCCCTTCATCTAAGCCCAAACATTTCGGAAAATAAAGCATACTTTCCTCTAAATTAATCAATGAAGACAGTATATGTGCGAATATCTCTTTAAAATAACGAAAATGACGTCTACTTATGTAATATTTGACGTTAAAACTGTTAAATAATGCTTTAAAACATGGTGATTCATTCATGTAGTTCATCAGCAAAACGAGACTGCTTAAGATGTTATCAACACCACTCAAGACAATAACCATTACCTTCCAGAAAACTTATTTTGCAATGCAGGGCTATTGCGGTTTTTAGGTTTACAATTGAAAGGGTAATGCTCAGTTATCAGACGGTTGCTTGTTTATTTTTTTCTTACAGGCAACCTAAACATCTGAGGTGCAGCAGTTACGATGCTGTTAATGTAGACCACATAATCGTGCTTAATTATGTATTTGAAGAAAGAATATACCTGTTCCCTTTTTCTCATATACTTTTATAAAGAACATTTTGCGGAAATTATTTGAATCGTGTTATAACCACCTCTTTTTTAGTTACCGCACCTATAATTATACTGCTAAAATCAACAAAGGTGGTTGGTTACCTTAGACAAAGAAACAATATAATGCTCAAGATTTGAAGTTTTACATTTTACGATTTTAACCTGTAACAGTACAACCCGTGAACGGGTCTGGGGTTCATTACATGGTAGAGACTGTACTGTTTCATGGACAACGGTTCTGCAAGGAGGTGACTGGTCCTAGGTCACGCTCAACCGCCAGATTTCCCCCCCTTATTTTGGGTAACCTTTTTGTAATATTTTATAGAGGCTTAGTGAGCCCCAGGAGTGTCCTAGATCCTATATGATTAATCTCCAGCTGCAAACATACTAAATGAAAGTCTTGCCCGCAGCGGAATTTGAACAAGGATTTTCGGCATGGCCACTCAGTGTTCTACCACTTAGCCACTACGCTACGATTTTACGATTTATTGGTTCTATTTACAGTAGAGCTTCAATTATCAGAACTGATATGGCTTGGATAATGAAAAGTTCGGATAGTAAAAATCTACTTAAAACAGGAAAATGCCAAACAATCACCGAATTAATTTTATTAACCTGTGATTTTTTTGGTAAAAAGCTAGGTAAACAAATACATGTCAGTAAAAATATGTACTTATATATCAAGTTTTATCAAGGTTGAGACACAAAGAAAATTATATATATATTTTTGTAATATTAACTTCCTCTTCGTGGCTTCTAACTCTTAAATTATTTAATGTATAGTAGTAAGTAGTAATTAATTGTTCCAGGAATAAAAATTTTCCTGAAATTGCAATTTATTTCCTTCCCTGCCTCTTTTATGAAATGCCAGTTTGAATAATCGACACTATGATGCATCAACTAAATAAAAATTTGTCTAATACCCGCCTAATACCCGGTCTTTTGGAGAAAAAGTACAAACTGTATTTAACCATTTTATTATAAGGGGGCAACCTGTGGTCTAGAGCTTATCATAACAAACTACTAAGCCCAAGACCGCGGGTTCGTCCCCCCCGACGATTGCCCGATTGCCCGAGGATTTTTTCAAGGGAGTAAAAAATTGTTGGTTATGCCGTCCTTCGGAAGGGACGTTAAACGGGGGTACGATGTCAGGTACTCGTTAAAAATCCCTTTTAAACCTGGATAGGACATATTTAAACCCCTCTATTTAGTATCGTCCGCTTAGCCATAGCAGCATAAAGTGATGTTAAATGAACAAGCAACAACCATTTCATAATTGGTTAAAGTGGTAGGTAATAAAATTACCTTAAAAATTTTAACAAAACTGGGAATATAAGCGGTGGTTTTGAACTTGATAGATTGTCATCCAAGTGTTACAGATCTCTTGGCTTCAACGAAATGGAAACTCGTTTGATGGATTCCAAAGATTGGTGTATGAAATATAATTATTAAGAAATAATAAACTATTATGCGATTAATTTCTGAAAGTTTTTCTTCTGCGTTTTATTTGTATTAAGTAATAAACCCTAGTTTATTTACGAGTATATTCGCCAAGTTTAGTTTTAATTTTGGAACACTTTTTGTGCAACCGATTAATAATATAGAGTACAATGAAACCATAAGCTGTCTACACCATAGATTTATCTTAATAATCTATAACATATGTAATATTTTGAAGATTTTTTTCGAGGACAAGGAGGAAGTTATTTGTTTTAATTTTTCTTTAGAATGGAGACTGTTACGTTTTTCAAGTATCCAAAAATATTTCGCTTGTATAAATATCATTTACAATGGTTATCAGCATTGATTTACCCGATTTGCAAAAAGATCGTAAGAAATGTTATCCGGATTCAAGGATTCAGTTCACGCAACAGTGTAATATCTCTCCTAGTTCAGCCGCGTTACTCAGCTTGAGATGGAAAAGGCGTACCCTCCATCGTGACCGTCAGACAGGGCAACTACAGCTCACTGATACACGCCACGAATCCTTATTTAGCCACAACATAGCTGCAGACTTCGCAAAGAGATAGACAGAGGAGCAACGACACAAATAGCTGCCGAAGCAGTTACGGTCACATTAATGAATATCGCTTCCTCGATAAGAACAACTGACGGTGGATTAGCTAACTTGTCGTAATAGAAATAACTTCGCTCTACCGTGGCCTTCTTCCTTCACTAGCCCACTGTTCCCGTTTCAGAGAAATTCCAGTCTATTATTGTTTCGTTTCAATAAAATGACTATTTATATTATTTCTAAAATTCAAAGACGAATTAGTAGACTTAATTACTATTTTTATGTTTACTGGGTGATATTAACTGATATAAAATCACATCTTTATTTGATATTATAAGTAGAGGTACCAATATATTAACCATGAGAACACTCGATTTACGTGTAAATTTTTTTTAAGTTTAAACTTGGACACTTTTCAGCCCAAGAAACAAAACTTGCAGGAACCATTAACACCTTTGGGGAAGAGCGTTGTTACGAATGGACCATTCCCTGTTTGAGAAGTGGTCAGTTGTCATAGATTAATTTATAATCTACGCTGGCCGAGAAGCGTGCTTCATTAGGGTTCAGGATAGCTCAAATGGTAGAGTCCCAGACTAGTTATCTGGAAGACCCGGGTTCGAGTCCCGGTCCTGGACATATCTTTTCTTTTCAAATGAATATATATAAATAATTCATTTCTGTTTTCTAGTAAAAAATGAAACAAAAAAAAACATCAAAAAACAACCAGCATCGGCTAGCCGATAAGAACCTACGACATATATCTAATACGACAACGTATGCCCATATGTTTCACGAAAGACAGTGATGAAACTAAACGAGCTGCGCTACGGAGTCCTCCCATTCCCACCTTATTCGCAAAACTTATCTCCAATAGATTTCCATCTGTTCTGAAATTTGGAATTAGTAGTGAGTTTGCCAGTTAGTGATAACTTCACGGATAGTGAGTATGGTGGAAAATATCTGTCGTCTATATTTCTATACCTGTAATATAATATAGCAAAGTCGAAGAACACACGTAACACCCGCAATGAAGGCAATTGGATGAATATTCTCACGATCCCTAATAGCAGTTATATCACCTCGGAGTGTTCCTTCGAATTAAGTTCTTACAAAACAGTACACATGAAAGATTGGTACTTCCTCTCTTTCCTTATCACTATTAATTCTTTATATTTAGAAATGAATTTATATATTTATTAGATACAGCAGAATATCTGTTGACCAAGTCCAATGGTGTAGTTAGGACAATCCCGATAAAAAAGTAATAAATATAACTTTTATTATATATTTCTTAGATTAATTAACTATTTCTGAATTTAAATAATGATGGTATAATATTTTATTTAAATTGTTTTCAAATGTTTTCACCTACATCAACCTATTAGTAATTGCAACGATTTTGTAACGAAACCCTAAGGCTTGAGAGGTTAGACGTTTTCGAAAGAGACTTAAGAAGGCCGTTTTTTCAAACACATTTCTTACACGAGGCATCTCGTACGGAATGCAGGGCATCTGCCTCGCGAAAAAGATTGCTTCAAGAATTTATTTAATACAAATCCTACAATCCGTTTAATTTCATTGACTGCTCAATCCAGCTTAGAGAAAATAAATCAATGAATAAAACAAAACATGTCCCCCATAAATAAATAATAAACATTTTGGTCGACTTTGATATAATGCATTATTCTTGAAGGATGAGTAATGTCGAGAAATGTCCAACTTACGGTAAATATTAGACGCGAAAACCTGAATTTCGGCAACTAGTAAAGCACTATTCTGGCTCAAATTCAAACTGGTTGATTCCTTGTTACGCAATCCATAAAGTTATAAAATAACCAAAAGTTATAGGTTATTTTTTAATATATACCTTTTTGATAAATTAGAGAAAATTTGGCCACCGTTTAACCTTTATAGAGCTTTATCAGTTTCCCCATCTTCTCGAGAAATATCATTAAAAAAATTCATATTTTTTGGCTTCATTTATGTAAAATTGATACTTCTATTGTGATAATTATAATGGCTTACTATTTCAACTGAATTTAATTAAGCTCAATTGAATTCTAGTATTTACATTTCTGTAAATCTAATTGTAACTTCTGAAAAAAATTGATTAAAGTATATCAATTTTTCGGACTATTCTAAAATTATCTGATCTGTCTTACCTTAAAAAATATGGTTATATTGCAAACTTGAGTAAAATATTTGACTGAAGTTTCGACGCACATTGCAGGTCTTCTTCAGGGCTTATAACAGTTGACTCTCATCCCTTGACCCCGTTAAGAGTCCTAAAGAAGACCTGCAATGTGTGTGTGAAAATTTGGCTTTCCAATTAACACGTCTCCCAATTTAAGAGAATTATTTCTTTTTCATCTTTTTTTTTAAGTATTTTTATTATTTCCTTAACTTAGACAACGATTCTTATTTTAAGGCCTAGCTAGAAAGCCATCTCTGTTACATTTGCTAAGTGGTTCCTCATACCTGTACCCATTATGGTACCCAGTACCCGATTAATGGTCAGTTCTTCCAAGTTTCCTTGTTTAACTTGGAATAATCTACCTCCTTATCCTTACAAGAATTGCCACACCTTAATGGCTTAGGCCAATTTGCCGATTAATTAAATGGAGTTTCATTAGTTCTTTTGTATCCCACTCCATTCACCGTTATTTAAAAAAAAAAAAAAAGTTACCGCCAGCTTAGATGGATAAGAGAATGCAATTATGGGTGATGAGTACGGCACCCCCCTTGTTTTTAAAATA
Source organism: Troilus luridus (assembly GCA_964056705.1). Classification (NCBI taxonomy): domain Eukaryota; kingdom Metazoa; phylum Arthropoda; class Insecta; order Hemiptera; family Pentatomidae; genus Troilus; species Troilus luridus. The sequence goes on from OZ057412.1 coordinate 34,853,744, forward strand.
CCCTATATAATTTTTATTTTATTTTTTAATCAAAACAAGGTAAAGTATTCAATTTTTATATAATGAATTCAATACATCAATATAAAAACTTTTTTCTTTTTTTCCGTCAGAGTATTCTCAAAGAATCCTAGACTCTTCCAAAACATGTAAGAATAGTTTATAGATGGAGTTAGTAGACAAACAGATCACGTTCTACTCTCGACTAGGCCTTCCTTGTTCAGTGCTCACACTCACGTTTTGTTTACTAACATCCTGTGTAACGCGTTACCTATTGGAACTTTTACTAGGTTATGTCAACAAATAAGTAGCCTTCCTTTTACCGGATAACGGTTAATGAGAAGCTACATGTTTTTTGGGTTACGGTCAGAGCGGGGACGAGAACCGGCTGAGAAGATTAGGCAAACAATGGGATTAAGCGGAAGGGATTATAGAATGGCGTAGAAGCTTCTGGATCGGGCTCGATTGGACTAGGTGGTCTTCTTCCGAGAAATCCCCACCCCGACCGGCCTTGCCTATATAAAAAGGACAGCTGTTCGGGCGGCGAGTAGTATTTAGTAGTAATAAGACGAGTCTGTAATAAGCCAGTGAGTAGCAGTCGTTAACTAGTGGCAGTGTGTGTGAGTTAGTTAGTATTAGTATCAGTCTGTAATAAGTGCTTAGTGAGCAACAGTGACAATTAGTGACCGTGTAATAAGTGTAATAAACTGTGTGGCAGTTTGTCATATTTGAAGAGTCTTACGGTCGGTGGACTTTAGTTAGCGAACTGTAAGTGTTAATTTGTAATTGTAAACTATAGTGTAATATTATTGTATTTGTACAAATTTATATAAATAGTTTAGTTACTTAGTATAAACAATATCTTATATTATTTGTATATTATCTTAGAAATTAGATAACATTTAGTAGAATATTATTATTGTATATTGATATTAGTTTAATAATTTAACTGTTTTAAATAATCTCATTGTATTCTTGTTAATTTGTTAATAAATATTAGATTCTTGAATTAAGTAATAGTTTAGTCCATTTTACACCCAGTAGCCCGTAACACATGTAAGAATAGTTTATAGATGGAGTTAGTAGACAAACAGATCACGTTCTACTCTCGACTAGGCCTTCCTTGTTCAGTGCTCACACTCACGTTTTGTTTACTAACATCCTGTGTAACGCGTTACCTATTGGAACTTTTACTAGGTTATGTCAACAAATAAGTAGCCTTCCTTTTACCGGATAACGGTTAATGAGAAGCTACATGTTTTTTGGGTTACCGGATAAGTATCCGGTTTAAATATTGCAGTGAATACCAAGCTAGAATTTATATTATTAAATTCCCTTATGGTAGGTTTAGGTAATAACATAAACACTAATATTCCTTCCTTGGAATTCAGAAAAAATATTATGACATAAATTATTGAGCAAAATTTGTCTCCTTTTAATAAAATTAATAAACAATATTCAAATAAGAGATGTATTATTTGTATTCTTGCTTTATTTATTGGATACTTTGAAGATCTGAGAAACCAGTGAGTCCAGAAATATGAGGTGAGTAGCACAATAAAAGCTATTAGTACACTAAAAAATATTATAATTTTTAATATAGTATTACAAAAACTGTCGGGAGATTCATCTACGGTTTTTAATTGTTTAAAACAAACAATAAAACTTGAGTTGCAAGTCTATTAAGCCTTAATACGGACTTTATCATCTCTCCAGCCTATAAGTATAATACGATAGAAGTACGTAAGTCTTTTGATCTGTTACTAGCCGCGTATGGAACCTATGGGAATTACAGACTTCTAGGGTTCACCCAGCCTCTATAAAGTGATACCTTTTAAAAATGGTTATCCACTAATTTTTTTTTAAAATTAGATACAAGTATCATATCTAAATCATGCCGGGATGATTAACCGTAAACACTATTGAATCGATCATTAACAAATTTTAACTAAATCGTCATCCTATCTTTAGATGGTTTAGTATTAATGAAATGTATTGAAATTTATATAGTGGCTCTGCCAAACCTAAAAACCACTTCGTTCCTAGAGAAGGTATAACTGCTATGAAGACAACATTTAATTTGTACACAATTTTAAAACTATACTTTTTCATTTTTCATATAATTGGATGATTGGAAAAAAATATTAAACTCCTAACAAAACAAGAAAGTCCCCAATATCAGACAATTTTTACAAGCATACAGATCATTGAGTATTGTGGTCGTTTTTCTACTATCCTATATTTGTCATGTTGTAACGAGTTTCTTTTTTTACCGCTTATCTATTCCGTCCGGTGCTGCTACCTATCGGTGTAGACCGACTATATTTTGAAGCCCACAATCTGTAATTCATTTTGTGGCGACCTATCGTCTTGTGTGGATGTATATTTACCTCAATTTAGTTTTTTATTTGGCCAAGAAGTAGCTAAAATTTTCCTGATATTAACATTTTTTTTGCGGCTCAGCGTTGGTATTATCCTATGCTATGGTGTTATGCTTGTTTATATTATGTTACGCTGATCTTAATGAGAAAAGATCGATTTTTCATTAATATAAGTTGGCTTTATGGACTTTTGTTCTTTATTATTTCTTCATTTGTACCTTGGACCTAAACCTGGTCACAATGTTTTATGTCGAAAGAACTGACGAAAACTCTATATATTGTAGGAAAGTATTATAAACGAATCTGTTATGAACGCTTACAAAATTCCGAAACTGAACAAAAAAAATTTACGGCTTTAGTTTATGCATGTCTTATTGTAGCATCATTATCTCTTGATAACGGGTGTTAATTTCATTATTAATTTATAATTTCAGATTTTTAACCTACATTACAGCAGAGTTCGCTGGTAAGAGGTATTCATTCACCAATTATGTTTACAGTTCACTGTGGAATAGCGACAATTTTATATAGAAGTAAAATCCGGCAGTCACCTGTGAAGCTTTCCACGGTGATCGGCTCCAAAGCCCCGAAGATACTTTAAGACCAAGAGGAACCGAAGAGCGTATCTTATTTCCGCGTTGGTTAGCTAACTTCAGAGCTGTTGATGTTCATATTTTTTTTTAGATTTCCCGCTAGCTCCATCCAAATTATGCAATTTGTGCATCATCTGAGTATCGCTAAAGTTTTTTTTTCTCTTTATATTTTTAACCATGCCTACCAAGTACAAATAATTGACAATCAGGAGAAAGGCTGACTGTAAAATAACACATAATGACATGAAAGGGATAAGAAGAGCAGCACCCAGCGGTACCTCTCCTGTGGCCTTATTTAATTCTCCATCATAACAGGCAGATCCCTCGTCCACGTTCTTTTTAGGCTCCTCCTACTGTTATCAGGCATAAGAGTCGTGGCCATATCAATGGGTTTGGGAGTCCGTGTGGTTTTTCTTGTAAGCGTATGTTCGTATGTGTTAGTCAACAGTTGGTATTTTTAAGCCTATGCAAAGTTTTGTTATTGACATACCATCGTGCTAAGTACTTTTTATTGAAAAGTTTGCAGTATTTTCTGCGAGTCCATCTAACGATGCTGTAAATTTGTAATGCGTATGTCCAAACTGGTTTTATCAAGTAAGTGCACGTGTTTAATTTATTCCATGTTTCTAATTTGGATTTTTTTCTGAATACTGAATGCATTAGGTTAAGTTTAAGAATTAGTGATTGGCTTTTTTCTTAATATGAGGATCTCATGTCATCCTCCTATCGTATGTTAGTCCAAGGTATTCCACTTGGCCTCTATGTGGGGTGGGTGAGTTATTAAGGTAAATGGGAGGGCACGTTTCACGGCTAAGAGTAAAAGGTTCAGTCTAATTTTCCATAGTTTTCACCACTCATTCAACTTTTGTAAGTTATGTTGTAAGTTTTGTGAGGGCTGTGTCGCGTCTTGATCTTTGGTGATTATGGCAGTCGTCACCATAGGTTCCTTTCAGTATGTCGGGACTTGTGTATATGTTATGTGCAACAGCGGTGCAAGTATAGATCCCTTATCGCTCAAGTAATTCTCTTATTTTGTTCTTTCTAAGGAAATATAATTTACATATCTAATATTTTTAATTAATATTTTCATTTTTTTTTTTGGTTTTTCATGTCTCACAGAAAAGAATTTCTTATATACAATTAAGTTTTTATCCGATAAAACATTCTTCCAAATATTCCACTATGTTTACAACTTTAAGGGCCAGTGTTTTTCTATTTTGAACATATCTTTTATGGAATAGATTAATTTATCGAATAGCTCCTTTGATAGGTTATAAAAGATAGTAGTGAAAAATAAGTTTTGAATTCCGGAATGCTTGGTTTACATTCGTTCAAAACTAATCCACGTCTTCAATCTAAGAATTATTAATTCTAATTAATTTAAACTACAATTACTACACAAAATGGAGATTTTATATTTCGGAAACGATATACAAGTATATGTAGAAAACTGGAAGCAAATGATGTTTTCCTTTACAAATCTGAAGTTTTAATTACTATTATGTTTACATGTTCTTCCATAACTAATAGATATGTTTATATATTCGTCCATTCTATAGCGGATATCTCACACGTTTATGACTCTATTAGGCTAGTCTTATTTTGTCAGTTACATAATGATAAGGTTGCAGTGACAGCGAAAACTGATAGGTCCGAAACCTCAAAGCTAACAACTAAAACGTAAAATCTATCAGTATTCTACTCTATCATATGAATCTCTCCCTCGCTCCCTCTCTCTCTCTCTCTATATATATATATATATATATATAATTTATATATATATAGTGTGTGTGTATTTATAACTAGGAAGAGCTATCGCTCAGCTATGCAAAGCTAGAGAAGATTCCACTGCATTTAGCTAATCATTTGCATCTGAATCACCATACGTGACTAAAGGTATGCAATTATACCCTCCAGCAGCTGAATCTGGAAGAGGCTGTGGTCTGGAGAAAGTCTCTGGGAAAACTAAATAAGTAGCAAGCCTAGATTCTAATCCGACATCGTATGTCATCTGGTTCTTACGTAGCCAATCGTGAAGTCATTAAGCAATCTTGTGACATAGTTTGGTGATTTTTGATAGTATGTGTGGCAGGTCGAACGTAAATATATTTATCTATGCATACATAGGCAAATAATAATACTTTAGAATCGAACTTAAGGGACCATCTACGTAGTTAAATGTCTATGTCGATTTTTTTTTTATTTAATTTATTCTAGTTACAGTTGATTAATGTTGATGCTTATTAAAAATGTTTGCCTGATTTGCTTTAGGTATCTGTTTCGCAGGTTGTCTATTGATTTGAGTTAAAATAAAATTTAACTCTTTATTCGTCTCATTTATAATATTTTTCAAAAACACAAGTTATGGAATTACGGGTAATGGAAAAGATAATGTAATTATGAGTAATGAGTAAATAAAGCTAATTATTTCATCAAGAAATAAAAGGTTAAACTACCATTTTGAAATAAGGATGATATATGTTTGTCAAAGTGTTCATAATTATATTTTCTGTTCCATGCCAAAGCTCATGATAACTTGCATTTTTGGAAAATATTATAAATGAAACGAATAAAGAGTTAAAACTTGTTGTGACTCAGCTCGAAGCGACAACCTGCGGAATAATTACCGATTTTTACTCCAGAATAGTAAATAAAAATAATAAAAAAATTTTTTTGTGATTATTGTTTTAATTATTTTTTGAGGATGTGCTGAGTTGGTATACTGAAAGTCCCTGGTCCGAATCAACTTGGTACAGATAGATTATTTAATCTGTTAGCAACCATCGATGGGACCGTTTGGGATTTACAGATCTTAAAATACACCGAGTCTTCTTGGAGTACCCTTAACTGGGCGAATAGCCTTGCGGTCGAGTATGATCTCGTCTAAACCACCTCCTTCACATCCATTGCCTTAGAAACATTATAATCTCTAACATCTACTGAATCCAAGATCCTTCGTGGGTTGTAATGTTACAGGTATTTTCATCTCAGGTGAATGGAGTTAGTAAATAATTGAACTGTTAAATACGATTAACAATTTTTGTAATGTAAAAATTATTAATACATTCTTGAGAGGAAAATTGTTGATTGGAGGATCTAATGTGGGATATAGATAGTCTGGGGGTGCAGTAGCTCCAGCCTTCTGTCAGCCCTGAAGATGGCCTACAACGTAGGTCGAAACGTCGGCACTTATAATAAATAATCACCCCCAGACTATCCATATTCCATATTAATACATTTGAGTATTATATGGACTAGAAAAGTATTCTGGATGAACATGCCATTCACAAAGGACCCGAAGCTCTGAATATAGACGAGTTTATAAGTCTTCATGAATCCTTCACTACAGAGTGTTTTTTTAGTTAGTTAATGGTAATTTTAAAATATTAAATTCGTCTTTTTCCCTTAATATAAATCCATGTCAGAGAGATTGACTAACAGAACGTTTTATTTGGAAATTGCGTCTCTGAAATTTTCCGGTTCATCGACTGTAGAATTCATGGCTTAGAAAATCCAGTAATGTAGCAACAGTGTTTCAGCATTTAAGATTGTTGGAAGCAACTATATTCATTTAGCTTTAGTCAGCAAAAGCAAAACAGTTTCAATTTGTTTAGCAAATTGTTCTGGTTAGTTATGTCAGTTATTTAAAGGTGATGTCATGAAGACAGCTTGGAATTTCTGCATGCAGTGGGTAGCCGACCAGTCACTCATCTTCTTCTACAGGAGACAGCGATTTATTAGCATAAATTTTCCTCCCATTTTTTAGCAGTGAGTTATGTAATCATCTAAGGTCTAAAACCATTGATTATATTTCCCGTTCGAGAATAATTTATAACGGGTTTCCAGGTCAATAACACTTTGCTATCATTCGTTGTCGAATATTTTTAATAAATATTTAAACCTATCTTCGAAAATAATAACTGCAATAGAGAAATTGTTATGTATATAATTGTTTTAAATAATCGCACCCAAAAATTGTACTAAAGTGATCTACTCCTATTTGGTTGGATATCTTATCTGGCTTTCTTCATCTAGACTGTAATAATCAGTGGAAGATTGTTGATTATTGCTTATTTAATTTTTAGACACATAATATTCGTTATTTCATGGTTTATGTAAAAAAATTAAATATTACGACTATAAATAATGTATCATAATTCGGTTCTTATTTTCTGATAATTCATAACAATAAACCGTGTATACCGTGTATCAACCAAGCGACTATTAGTGTCAATTCTGCTCCAAAAAAAACAAAAACGAAATCCATATTATAAAATGATTCGACCATCTCGAGAAAATTAAATAAGTTTATTGTGTTCTTTACTTCTTGGTTTATTGTGCATCCACTCTAAAACAATACGAGGTAATTAAGTTTTTCGGGTTAATTTTTTTTTTTAATTTTTACTTTATGTACATTTATAGTTGGTTAATCTTATTTCTGACCTTTGCCTATTCACTTTGTTGAGTTTTCATTTTTATTTATCGCTTGTTTAGTTTGTATGTTTCATATACATCATTATGAAGACTCACCTCCGATAATTTCAAATAACCTACAAAAGTAGAATGAGATCTATTGTGTAAATAATAAACCCACCGTCATTATTTATCATCAGGTAGGAAAATGTATAATATATAAACAATAAAACAAATTTAGGCTGCGTGATTTTTTTTCTATTACCACTGTTTTTTGTTTCACTGTTTTTCGAGGAATCTGAAAAAAAATAATAAATAACGATAAGTCTAGAATTGGCAACTGGTTCGCCAAAAAGTGAAATATGGAATTGGGTTCACCCGGTAGAAAAATATTTTTTTCTTTAAATTTTACTTCTTCTATTTTACGTTAAAATTTCTCAAAAAAATTTATATATTTAGGAAATCTTATATAGCTAGATAATATTGACAGGTATAAATAATGTGTATCATGGATAGATTATAATTAAAATAAAAAAACACAGGTCTACTAAAAGAGCTATAAGTGTTATTAGTATCCAATTCAGGAAAAGGATCATCCTTCAAAAAAATGTGGATTAAGTGAAAAAAATAATTCATTACTCATATTTCAATGAATTATTATTAAGCCTTATGTTTCCAGCCATATATTTTATAATGCTGATAAATGTTTGTTTCAATTTCTCACCTTCTCTAATGGCATCATAAAAACAGTGGTGGATACTGGAATTTTCCTCAAAGGTCGAGATAGTTAATTCCTATTCCAAAATGTATTTTATTGTATTATGGCTAACTTGAGATAACTCTACATAATTTCAAAAACAATTAACCGTGTAATCAAACGGCTTCCCAAATACATGGATGCCCCAATCGTTCACGATGCTTTCGCATTCCATGATTAACAAACAATTGACTAGTTGTTTGGAAGACGGTTCACAACTACTACTGGCGGCTTCGCAACGCAATAAGTGCTGGTTCACAGTAAGAGAACTAGTAACAGGTGAACTGTAGAACGCAATACGATCAGAACAGTGCCGGAGCGTTCACACAATTTTTTAGAATAGGGTACTATACAAAATAATACACAGTGAGAAATTTGTTATTATTATTATTATGATTTGCAGATATATTCAAAATAATTGTCAAATATAATAACTTTTAAAAACCGGATTGGTTGAACATCAAATTTTTAAAAAATCTCATATTACCATTTAGTTACCCTACTTTCATATCCATGACAAGGATTATGTTATTTTATCCTGAAAATTCATCAGGAGCATTCTCTACCTTTTCAAAAACTCTGGTAATAAACGCACTTCACAGGTATCTAGCGAATTGGGTATTTTTCGTTTAATCTCCGGACCTATTTATGTAATAAAAATAAAACCCATGTTATGAAAAAAAGCGCTACATTTAATAACAGTTATTTTAAAGACCAAAATGTGGATATGTGATTTATAATAATCTCAAAAATATTTTTGTCTTTATACCTCTGTCTCGACATAAATTCACACTAATACGAGTCCAGGATCTTTTAGTTCCTGCCTCTACCTTATTTCTTCTTTTGGCTGCAGCCCATAGTGATTCAATTGACTGCGCACATAGGAGTATTTCAGATAAAAAACCGGACACAATAGGAAATCGCAAAAGTAATGTAATGTTGCCCAAATTGCATTTTTTTTTTAATAGAGAAAACGTCTCTGTTCTCGGCTATCTCGTTTGTGTTACTCAGTTTATAAGTCAAACCGTGCTTTTGTGGCGAACACATGCATGTATAGAGTCAGCGGCCTCGTGCCGGGTTAAAGAACCCGCCCTCAGCGGACTCAGACCATGTAATTACTTAAAATACCTTCGGGTAGAAAAAGCATTGTAATTATTTTGCTGTATATATATGATATGTATTGTATATATATTGTATTGTAAATATTTTTATTTTTGAATAAACGGAGATTTGAAAAAAAAAAAAGTGGCAAATAACTGAAGGAAAACGACTTGATCAAGGAAATGGAAGGTTAGTACTACATATTAAAACTTGTTTCATTTATTTTACTCTTTATTTTCATCTATTATGGTCACTAATAGAAGACACTTTTTACAATCCAATTTTTTTCTAAAGTGTGACATATATTAATGTTTTTTTTAATCTGTCGCGCATGGTCATGACAGAGTTTTCATATGTGCATTAAATTTAGAGTCTCAGTAAGTGGATCATAGAAAAAAATCGATCCCCAACGCACCCCATAATATTTTACTGTGCGTCAAAGGAAACGAGTCAAAATTCTCAAAATGCGTTAAGTATCATTATTTGTTTCTTTTGTTACAGATATCTTGAGAAGAGTGAAAAAATCACCAGGATGGAATTCTATACCATTCTTAAAGAAATTAAAGGTAGAAAAATGGAAGAAAAATTGTTGATGTTGGAAGAAAACTTATGACTTTGACTACATGTCCATCCAAAGAAAGGAGCGTTCTTAGTCATATATTCTTTGAAATATTTCAAGTCAAGTTTTAAAGAAAAATGGACGGCCGCGCCAAGCACTGATGAAAGATTTGTAAAAAATAATAAAGAATGGCTGGAAGCATTAATTGAACTACCTGCGTGGTTCCACAAAGCAGGACGCCCAGCGAAACAATTCGGAGAATTATGTGATCGAAGTAAGCGGCGCAGAACAAAAGATTTACGCGAGCAATACTGTTGACGAATTAACGTATGCTGCAAGTGTTAGTCAAGGATATTCTGGGAATACCGATGCGTCTAAATTCATGAAGGAGATTACGTTAACGCCTACTAGAGCCAAAAAAATTCGAAGCGTAATATCATCAGCAAAAAATGAATCAACTACAACTATAAGAAAATACACACCACAAGAAGCTTTAGCTTTGTTTGTAGACGGTGACTTCACAAGATGGCAGTGGGAATTAATACAAAGCGGATGCAAAGAAATTTATCCTTGTTACTCACTTTTACAAAAAGCGAAAAAGGAATGTTACCCAGCCGAAGAAAATATAAGTGTTACGGAAACGGGCTTTGAAATAAAACAATATTTTAATAGCTTTATAATAGTCTAATTAATTTTATAGCACACAATGTATATTTATAAATATGCCTTTTAAATTGACAACTTCAACTTCCATTTAAGTGTGCGGTAAGCACTCCACATTAGCCCTTTGCAAAAGTGTGCAAAACAGAGAATATATTTTTATTTTGAAGGGAAAAGATTTGCCCTGGCCTGGGATTCGAACCCGGGTCGTCCGCCTCTCCGTGGAAGTGGTATAACCAATTGAGCTACCATGGGTTGCCTCCCAGTCAGGCAAATCCGTTCTCTTCACCGATCCTATATTCCCGTGTTCTCGCAATTTTGCGATGTATACACGAGGAAGAGTGTTCATTGAACATTACTTTAATTAGGATCTTGTGTATCTAATTAGGATAATTTTGTACTAATTGTTATAGTTATTAAATGTTTTTATTTACCCCTGGTTTTTATAATGACGTAAGTCAACAAAATCCTAATTAAAGTAATGTTCAATGAACACTCTTCCTCGTGAATACATCGCAAAATTGCGAGAACACGGGGATATAGGATCGGTTAAGAGAACGGATTTGCCTGACAGGGAGGCGACCCCTGGCAGCTCAATTGGTTAGAGCACTGCCACGGAGAGTCGGACGACCCGGGTTCGAATCCCAGGCCAGGGCAAATCTTTTCTCTTCAAAATAAAAATATTTAAAAATTATAACAATCAATAAAAAAATAGAAACTGTATCACAATCACAAAAATATTACTGATAAGATATAATTTTAATTTTTACATTTTAAGTTTTTTAAATATAAAAATACTTGAAGGACTTGAGTAAGAGAAAATCATAATTTCATATCAAGTGACTTAGGATATAGTTTGATTTTATATGTTTCACTTGATCGAACTAGAACATGAAAACATTGTAGTTCCTTTATTCCATGGTACCATGTATAAAGGATATTTTCACAGTTACCAAAGTATAATTTATGCTCTGCTGAGCTCTTTAATATATTTGCATTACCCAGGAGGGCAAATCCGCACAATCATCCACCGAGATATCTAGAGTACAGGCGTGAAGAAACGTTGGACGCTGGCAGCCGAAACGAAAATATTGACATACACCTCGGCTATGATTCAATGAGAGAGAACTCTTGCGGCACAGTTGAACTTGTCAGTTGATACTAATATTTTGTTTTCTACTTATCCTTGTATATACAATATTTACAAATGTATACATAGATACTACATAGTATTAGTGTGAGAAAGAAATAGCATTCAAATCCCATAACAAACTTTCCAAAATCTATACCCGTGTTAAAGATCCCATTCCTGTTATACAACGCTCACAAGTTGTCTACCGTATCCCTTGCTCCACTCCAAATTGCAACTCTTCCTATATCGGCGAAACTAAAAACTTACTTAAAGATCGTATTTCCCAACATAAATATTCCATTTCATCCAATAACCCAACCGCTTCCAAACTCTCTGACCATGCCCTATCTTTAAACCACATTTTCAACTTCGATAACACGTCTATCCTATCTTCCTTTCCCAACTATGAAAAACGCATTCTCTCGGAAACCATCCACATCAATTTAGATTCTTCCGCCGTCAACCTTAAGTCCGATTCACATCACCTATCCTCAATTTATTCCCAAATTTTTAATTTACTAAAAACTCCTTAATTTTCAAATCATTTTTTATAATCACATCACCTATCCTCAATTTATTCCCAAATTTTTAATTTTCTAAAAACTCCTTAATTTTCAAATCATATTTTATTTCTCTCCTTTTACGGCCCGTTTCTGTATATTTTTTCTTTTCTAGTATTTTATTTCTTTACTCCCCTTTTTTTTTTTTTTTTTTTTTTTTTTTTTTTTTTTTTTTTTTTTTTTTTTTTTTTTTTTTTTTTTTCTTTAACTTTATTTTTTATTTTTTTTCACATTTTTTACGCGTCCCCATATTGCCCTTTCCCTACTTTTTATATTTTTATTTTTATTTTTTTTTTTTATTTTTTTTTATTTTTTTTTTTTTTTTGAATTTTTTTTTTTTTTTTTTTTTTTTTTTTTTTTTTTTTTTTTTTTTTTTTTTTTTTTTTTTTTTTGCTACTTTGACCTTTGACCGACAGAGATCGCGGCCAGCGCTTCCGTCGTTTAACGGTTTTTTCCGCGTCAGTTACTCATTGTCCCAGCAGCCATTCGTATCGGGTTCGTACTGTCTCTTATTATTTATATCTTCTCTTCATCTTTCTCCATCTCCTTCCTTCACACCTATTTCTCCCATCATCACTTTTAGCATCCATCATAGTTTTAATTAAATAGTTTTAATTAAAGAGTTCATGTTCACAGAACATCATTATTTTTTATAATATATCTCTATTCACTTACTGATATCTTATATCTCTCATGTATTGTTCCTTGTATTCTTTCATCTTTATTTATATAACTTCATACCTAATGTACACCTCTATATAATATCTGTATTCCTGGATACAATATCTGTTATATAATGTATAGTGTATACCCTTATATAACATTTATACCTTTACATAACTTCTGATACTTATATTTTTAAAAATTTTATTTATATCTCACTTCTCGACCTGTCATACTTTAGATTCCTTTTCTTTACGTTCTATAATATATTCTTCTCGATGTATTATTAGGTATCATATTTTTAATTCATGTTCTCTCATTGCACTTATGATACTCCCCATGAGTCCATTTTCATACTATTGTTTCCTTTGCAATACATTTCTATCTTTATTATACTAAATTGTCCATACTCATTATATTCATATCTTTTTCATTTTATTTTTTTTATTTTTTTTTTTTTTCTGTTTAACTTCATTGCTCTCTTTGTATTTTTTTTGCATTATCACCTTTCTATCCATCTACCATGTAATCATCTTTATTCATACACCTATATACATTATTATATATATATATTATGTATATATATATTCATATACCTTCATATATCCTTTCATTATATATCATTTTTTTATATCTCTACTTTTTTGTTAATTTTTCTGTACCTCTATTTTATGTATTTTTACAGTCTATTCTGTTTTTTGTCTGTTTTCTCATAGCCCTGAAGATGACCTACATAGTAGGTCGAAACGTCGGCACTTAAAATAAAATAGTTTCACCTATTTTTGCGTGTTTTCTTGACTGCACCCCCAACTATCAACATCCTATTACATAGTATTAGGTTTAAATATTGTATGTAATCCTCCTATATTTGTACCAATAAGTTTAAAACTTTTTTTTAATTTGAAGATAAAAATAAAATTAGTTTGAACTTAGTGTTTATTTTACAATCTTGTACGATCTCATAAAAATAAGTCTTTCTCCAGACTGTTATAGACATAATTTACGTGTAAAGGCTTTTTTCCGCTTATTTAATATATTTATATATAATCATGTACATGTGCATTGTGATAAAAGTTATAACATTTATATAATTAACAAAAGCTTTTACGAACATATTTTTCAACCACAAATGCAGTTCTTTAATTTAAAATTTTACTAACTTTTAACACTCTTTAAGATAACTCACTATTCAGATGTATTTTTCCACACTCCTTTGTATCATGTGAGAGGAGTGGTTCAGTGGTAGAATGCTGAGTTGCAGTGTCAAATATCATGGGTTCAAATCCAGCTCCGGCAGATTTGATATGATCCGTTAACAGCCGGAGATAGATCCTTTGGAGATCTGAGGTCCTCCTAACGCTCACCCAGCTTCTATAAAGTGGGTACCCAAAATAGGGGGAAAATCTTGCGGTTGAACGTGATCTAGGACAAATCACCACCTTACACAACCGCTGTTCATGAAACAGTACTGCCTTATATCTACAAGTAATATCGTATACAGTTTATTCTCGAGTATATAATCCCAATACATTTATAGCTTCTAGTAAAAAAATAAATAAAAAAATAGGTTGTTTCCTTCAAGTTACCGGCCCATCTCACTCACAAGCTGCATATGCAAGTTGCTAGAAAAGATGGTTTTAAAAAGGCTAAGTTGGGTACTAGAAAAAAAAAATTTATTATCGAACGTACAAAGTGGCTTCAGAATAGGACGCTCTACAATAGATCATCTGGTAACAATGGAATATGAAATTCTCAACAGCTTTGCTGAGAAAAAAGAATGTATAGGTATATATTTCGACATCGAAAAAGCCTTTGATAATTTGAAAAGATCTCTCGTCCTGCAACAGCTACGTGAATGGGGAATTGGAGGTCGGCTACTCATGCTGATCTGTAACTTTTTACGAAATCGGACCTTCCAAGTTAGAATAGGTAATCACCTGTCTTCAGTAAAAGAAATGACCAACGGAATCCCACAAGGAAGTGTCTTAAGCTGTGCTCTCTTTGCAATAGCTATAAACAAAGTTATAGAGATTATTCCTAAACAAATCAAAACATTTTTATTTGTAGACGATCTTGCTCTGTTGCTGTCATTTAAAAATGTAAATAGAATGCAAATATTACTACAAAATTGTTTAGCGAATTTAGAAGCATGGTCTATGAAATCTGGTCTAAATTTCTCCACCGAAAAAACTAAATGTCTACTTTTTTCTAAACGCAGGACGCCTACTCCTTTTCCAACGCTAACCTACAGAGGCATGAACTTACGTTTCGAAACAAAAGTTAAATTTCTAGGGCTAACTCTTGATTGTAAACTTAACTGGAAAGAGCATATTAGATGTCTAAAAGAAGAAACACTTAAGAGACTGAATATTTTAAAAGTTCTGGCTGGACGTTCATGGGGAGCGGATAGATCAGGCATGCTTAAGGTATATACCAGTCTGATAAGATCAAAGCTAGACTATGGTAGCTTTGTTTACTCATCGTCGAATCAAAATCTGCTTTCAGCTCTTGATTCAGTCCACCATGCAGGCATCCGTCTTGCTACTGGAGCCTTCAGAACCAGTCCAGTGATTAGTTTATGTGTTGAATCTGGTATTGCTCCTCTCGCTTTGAGAAGACACCAACTCGCCTGTGGATACATTGGAAGGCTAAAAAATAGTAATAACAACCCAGCATGGAAACCCATTTTCAAACCGAAGAAAAGACGATTTCAAGAAAACCGTAGACTACCTGCTCCATTAGGTATTAGGGCTGGTAAATATATAGAAAAAATCAGCTGCTTGGAACCAACAACTAATGAACTTAATTACCCACCTTGGACTACAAAACTACCTGCAATAGATTTAACGCTTAAAAAATTCATTAAAAATACCACTACAGGACTCATGTATTTAGCAGAATATAAAAAAATTAAGGGAAAATATAGTAATAGAAAACAATTTTATACAGATGGTTCTAAATTAAATAATAATGTTGGTTGTTCATTTGTATCAGACTCCAGGATCGGCAAGTATAAACTTCCCTCCCTGGCCAGCAACTTCACTGCTGAAAGTTATGCGATTTGCGCGGCACTCTATTATATTATGCAATGCGAAGAAGAAAACTTCGTAATATACACGGACTCCCTATCTGCTCTTATGGCACTTAAAAACATTTATAGTAAAGACCATCTTATAAGGAAAGCACAAGTTTATGCATCAATGTTAAAAGATATGAATAAGAACATATCTTTGGTTTGGATTCCATCACACGTGGGGATTGAAGGTAACGAAGCAGCAGACCGGGCTGCCAAGGAAGCAGCATTGTCATCGATTGATATTACAAGTATCTACACCTCATCAGATATATGCCACTTTTTAAAATATGGAGTAAAACAAGATTGGATTCAGCTTTGGGAAAACACCGAGGAACGAAATAAGCTTAAAGCTGTAAAAAATGAATTAAAAATATGGAAAAGTTCCAACCGCAGTAACAGAAGGGAAGAGGTAGTTGTAACAAGACTTAGAATAGGCCACACCCGACTTACCCATGGTTACCTTATAACAAAGGACAGTCCACCGAAGTGCACAACATGTAATAACGCAACTAACAATTAGACACATACTGGAGGACTGCCCCCTCTGGGATAGTTATTTTCAGGAAGCTCAATTACAAAGATTCCTCCCAACTATACTAGGCGATAATAATAAAAATATAGACACAGCCATCAAGTTTCTAAAAAAATATAACCTTTTTGACAAAATTTAAAAAATGACAAAGGACAAAGGAAAAAAAAAAAAAAAAAAGGAAAAAAATAAAATTAAAATAAAAGAAAGGAAAAAAAAGAAGAAAAAAAAAAGAAATAATATAGATTGAACGACGGACACTGAAGACCCTTGATGTTGAGTGTCCATAAGCAGTTCTACCTACCTACTATAGCTTCTAGTAGCATGATATATTAATTTTATTTCTGTTTGAATTTCATGGTTTCCAAGCCAATTTGCTCCATGGATATATTTATTCTTCGAATTACGTTACATTACCAATCTCTGAGTCAGTGCTTTTGAATACGCAACGATCAGCAGATGTCGTAAGGTAGCCAACAGAGCGAATAGGAACCGTTTCAGGACACTGCCCTAACCTTGACCGTCGAAACCTTACCTGCAATTTGATTTCGTTGTAATTGTCGATGTTCACGGTTAGGGTCGATGACAGCGCTGCTGAATTAGCCACGGCGACATTGCTAATTAACCGTTGCGTCATAATCAACATTACAAAAATGTTGACAGTTTCGTCAGGTTACGATTGCGGCTACACAGCGGACGACTTGGCAAATATTCCTTCATTATTATTATCATAACTCATACTATAGTATACTCAGACATCCTGCCCTGTTTACGATATCCTACTTATCAGAAATAACTGAGCTTCTGCTTTCTCCGTGTTATGTGAATTAGATCTGCTGGCAGGGGAGAAGAGTACGAGCCTGGCACACGTACTTGCGCAACCGCTATAGTTTCCAGATAGGACACGTAGGCCCCTGTAGCTGTACAGCACGTAATACCCTTTATTACGTAAAACATATTTGTCCAATCAAGTTAATTCTTGCACGTTAGAATCCTGCTAGGCCTTATTCAGTCTTGGTATTGCTAGTTTACGTAACCTTGTAAGGTACCTGGCGATTAAAAGAGGAAAACAAGGTACCAATGACTTTATTCGCTTTAAGGCATAGGATTCGAATCTTACGTTTATTCTTATTTGTTTTTCTTCTTAATTAGCCTTCAAAACAGCTGAAGATAAGTCTTGAATGATGAAGTAGGTAATTTGACGGACTCACATACTTACTCAAGTATGTATGGGATATCAAATTAAGCATTTCCCTTTTTGTGGCCTAATTAAAAATGTTATTAGTTCTGATCAGTTTTACTATAGCTATCGAACTTATCTTGATAGACTTCTTTTATTTTAATTCACTCCAATGTGTAAAATGGCCGAGTACTGATGGACATTAAATTGAACTAACTTATAGACAGTTTATTCGTTCTCCATTACCATAGATGAAAGAACCTGTACCACTACATCCCACGAAAGGTTTTGGGTGCCAGTAAATGATAGAGACTGTAATGTTTCTAAGCCAAAAGTTGCGAAGGGAGGTGATTTGGCCGAGATCCTACGCAATTTTCTCCCAATTAAGGGTTCTCACTTTTATGGGGCTGGGTGGTAACCATAATCAGCACCAAATTAGCTTGGAAAGCATGAAATTCAAACAGTGATAGAATTGATACATCAGGCTAATAGAGGAAAATCTACAGATCCTATTAGGTCGTTCCACTCTGTCATGAGATGAAAAGTGGTCAAAATATTGTTTGCAATATTTTATTTTTAATATTTCTTTTTTCTAACTTTTAAAACCTCTCAGGCTCGTGCTAGTTCTCTTCACCTTAACATTAAGAACTATCATCCACAGTAGTTAAATAGATGCATGAATAAACCCTTTCCAATGTTGCAAACTCTAAAACTACCCAGTTAAAAAATCGCGTCTGGCTGACTGTACGAATGGCAAAAACTGTGTCGTGGTAAAAGATTTTTGATGTATTACTAGCTAAAGTTATTTTAATGTTTTTCCAAATTTAATTAATTGCTTTTTATAGTATTTTAAACAAACAGAGTATGTCCCAGTATATGCTCATCAGAACATATTTTCTATTGCCAAGATCATTTTACCAGAAGTATTAATGTATTAACCAGAAACGTTAGGCCGCGTTCACAGTAAGGTGATATAAGATCAGCGATATATCGTAAGTGATATAAGATACACGACGCGCACCGACAGTTGCATCAAATCTAAAGGTAGACATACAAAAAGTTTCATGACGGCACAATTGCTCAACATATCGCAAGTGAAATATATCTTGATGCACAACTTGTCGATCTACTTTTTGATTAGTATCGTCTGGATACTAATAATATTTTATTGTTTTAATCAATTTTTAAGATTATTATATAAGCATTAACAGTAAGCCTAAGCTCTGAAATATATCTATTTAAAACCATCATCATAAATAAATGTTTGAAATTACATTATGAAAATACATAATACGAATAAACCTTAATTACGGCGAAAAAAAATTAAAAGTGTTATAAATATTACCAGAATTGCAGGTAAGATGGGAGTGTTTAAACTGTCGTTCATTTATACTGGAAGGAACATAGATTGCTTCTTCGTCCAGCAGATTGAAACCTTTACAACGTGTCACGGATAGTTTAATTCGTAAACTGTCCAAAATACATAATACACTTTGTAACGGTGATGACCTAGTTTTTATTAAGGTAAACAGACAGGGGGCAAATTATTTTCGGTCTTTGCCGAATTATTTCAGGCTATTTGTGTGTGAATATAAATGCATCAGATAGAAATAGAGATTATTCTGAAAACTTAGCAACGGTGTAAACCTAGTAATTCAGGTTATTCTGAAATTTTCACCCGAAAAATCCAATGTTATTGCTATCCAACGTTCAAAACAATTTCATTCAGTGTTAGCTAGAAATATATTTATACCTGCAGCCCGAAGAGAGTTAACCGTATTGAACGGAATCGTGTCATTTTCGTAGTTTTCGGCTTGAATTTGAGTTTAAAGTAAGCAATAACTGCTTTTTATGTTATTGCTTGGCTTAACCCTTAATCGCTACAAAAATAACACACCGTTCTGCTTCCTTAAGTACAAGAGATTCAATTCAATAAGTTCACTTCGTCAATTTCAATAATAACTTATTTGATCTGTAAATACATTCATTATTTATCCTCATTAGACCAATGGCTATTTATTTTATGACCATTAAGAGGACATGAGTATGAGAACAGTAAAATCTCGAAACCTGGGCTAAATATAGTTTATTATTTGTTGACTCCCCTTTCAAAACTTATAAACAGGAGTGTTTATACTGCGTCATGACCGAGAATGTTCCTAACCCATTAACCTTGCGCGATTCTTCGGCCAACTGCCTGGAGACCTGTCTCTTTATATAACAGGGCAATTCCGCAACCTATTTCCCAAGTCTTCATTACCTGCACCTACGACTCCTTCGCTGAAGAACTTAGGTCCAATGGATTTCGCCACTACCGGGTCTATAGTTGAACCGGTCTTATGCCTTCAAAGACAGTCCATCTGATTTATTAACCCAAGTTACAAAGGCAGTCATTTTGCGGTCATAACGAGTTAAGTAGCCTGAGTATCTTCAAGCAGTCCCTGTATGGTTGCTAAATCTTAGTTCATTCAAAGGTCGCTCTGCCTTAATCATTACTACAAAAATAATTATTATTGGAGACAATATCTGCTATCCCCACCACATTTTAGACACTTGAATAATGAGTTGTATAGACAGACTACCAGCTAGTAGGTCTGCATGTCAAAGGCACATCATATGTCAGATGATAGTTAAAATAACTTTTATGTTACAATATAACAACTATACTTCGTTGTATATAAAATATCCTTCACAAAAAATAAGGGGTTTATTACATAATAAAACAGCATAACAAGAATGAAAGTATAAAGATCTGAAAGGACTGCTTCATGGAGGTGCGAAACACAAAGGTCTCGTCTCCAGAAGAGATGAAGAATGGAATGTAGAACAGAATTACCTATTTATAAACTACAAGCCGGCTTATGACATCTCATATAGAACGTGCTCTTTGAAAGATTAAAATTTCTAGGATATTCTATGATGTTTATCAGGCTTATAAAGATGACCATGGAGGACAGTAGAAGAATAGTGAAAATTCAGGGAGAATTATCGAGGTATTTGATATTCAGAAAGGTATTAAGCAGCGGACATTCTTTCCTCAGTATTATTCAGTATGTGCTAGAAGTTACGAGATCAATCGTACATCATATAACATTTAGTGTTCACGGATGAGGAAGTGATTACCGGAAGAACAATCAACCCGCTACTAGGAATATTCGAGGAATGAGAAGGAGCTGCTATTGTAGCTGGATGGTAATCAATACTGAAACAACTAAATACATGATATCCACTAAATGTTGAAAGAAGAAAAAAGTTTTTCGAGAGAGCTGGAATAATACTTTGAGAGGTTAGAAGTAGAGGAAGGAAAATCCTCAGTAGAGTTTATGGCTATACAAAGAGAAGATACCTCTGTTACCACCAGATATTGTTTCCACCATGAAGAGTAACATGGCGGGGACATGTCCAAAGAATGTAACGTTGAAGACTCCCTAAAAGGATAATGGCGTTCGAGTTGAAGAAGAAGAAAAACTTCGTTGGCTGAAAGATGTAGAAGAGAGATAGGAAAGGGCAACCGAAGACAGACCTGCGTGGAAGAGGACTGCTGAGAAGGCCAAGATCCTACTAGGACCAAAGTTCATTTAGAGTAGTAATTGTACTACTAACAGTAATTGATTAATTTTAATAATTTTACGCACACGAGATAGTGGCTTCAATGTATAGACTATGTTATAGGCCAGAATTTAAAAAGTTTAGAATTTACTTCTTAAATACCGGAACTAAGCCAATTTTTGTTAAAGTACAATTAGTTAGTTGACTTTTATAGTATTTTTAGCTAGCTGAATATTTATTTAAGTTTGTGAATGAAGATATAAGACTCAAAAATTTGGCAAATTTTAACCAATACCTCTAAACAGTTTTTAAATAATTACTAAACAAACGTCTTTCATCTAAAACTATGGAAAAAGCAATTAAAAAAATAATAAAATATAAAGTTTACCGCCAACGAAGATTACTTGTTTAGATTAAGCTCATGTACTCAGCGACCATACAAAGTTTACTTGTACGATTAGGATTCCAAAAACAGTACGATCCTGGAATACAGAATGAATTATCTCCATTTCCTGTTGCTTTCGTCGGAAATAATGATGATTGAATGAAGTCGTTTGCAGGCCCCATTTCAGGTAGGAACACCGGGGAAAGGGTTAACAAAAAAAAAATACTGTACAGTCAATACTTTTATTAAACCAAAAAATATTTAGTATGTTAAAAGAAGATAACATCGTTTAAAACATATGTTACATATTTGAAAGTGGTATATGATCCATGGATTCATCGATGCTTTTTGGAAATTTTATTGATTTTTCTAAGAAATAAATCATGTGAATAGAATGACCAACTCTGGCAGGCACATCACGCTCCATTCCCTCCTGAAAACTTGTATTTTGTTAACTTATGCTGTGAAGTATCCTAAAATTTAAAAATTAAATAGTCCAGCTTATATATTGTAAAAATGTTCAGAATTTAAATATTTATAAATATACAAATATCAGAAACATCGGAAAGATCCTTAAACGAATTTATTTTATAAAATTATAAAATTTCTTTCCACTTACGATTAGCATGTTAACTACGCATGGAGAGTAGTGACTAGCATTTATATTGATCGCTAATTCACAGTTAATTCTTTTCGTCAATTAACAAAGCTACATACTAAGGAACCTTTTATAGTAAATACCGTTATGTAAACATGACAGAAGTATACGCCAACTGTCAACAGCTTTGTCACCATAGAAGACTTGACCTAGCCTTTTGCGGAGTAATTGTCACTGCCGACAAAGAAAGAAAGGAGAAGAAGGCGATACAGAGATCACAACTTTTTCATTCCTTGATAGCCTGATCGCACTCTCTGTTACGCACCCTTGCCTCCTGCGACGAAGAAATAGTTAAATTCTAATTCATTAGAAGTTAATAAAAGTTAAGTCTGGCAGAGTAACGTTAATGCAGTGAAATTTGAGGTAGTTCAAGAATTGACTTAATACTGTATTTTTTTGGAGTTTTGAACATTTATGAGTCCACCAATGCTTGATTCAAAATGTCCGAAACATTGATGTATTAAAATTCTGTATCTGTACAAATAAATCGTTAAATTGAATACTTTGAATTTGATACTAAGCACAATCTACAAGGTCCTAGCCATTTTGCTTTTAAAAAGAGTTACCGCAACGGTTGTTATATTACATAACAAGTACCTCAGCAGGATAGTCACTAAAAAACACGAAATAGAAGAAGAAATAATATTGAGGTTTCAGTGTAGCAACAAATGCTATTGGGCTACAAGCCACGATTTAGTCTCATATATTAATAAAGGGAGAGTAAGATGATTGGGTCATGTGCTAATGAATCAGGAAAGATAAGGAAGGGACGCCAGGACGGTATAAGAGGAAGAGGAAGAGGTAGACCCAGGCTACTGTGGCTTGAAAATGTCGAGGTTGGCCTACAGCTTGCGGGAGTGAGAAGATGGAGAAGAGCTGCTAAGGATCGCTGTGAGAGGAGGAAATTTGTTGAGGAGGCCAGGGTCCTTTATGGGCCATTTACCATTTACGATGATACATGTTTTCAATCCTTTTTGAAAACATAAACAATTTTTTCAAATCATTAAATCAATTAATTTCTCTCTAAATTAAAAAAAAAATAGATTGATCAAAGTTCACTGTGAACGAATAAAACCACAGCATCCTATTGTAAAAATATTTTATATGATTGAGAAATACATTAAAAAACAATTAAGAAAGATACCAGAACCTCAGAAGAATGGACTGTCTAGATTTTATGTATTTTACCCACATGTAATGAGTATTTATCTTATTTTAGAGATCTATTTTTTTATACTTATTTTCAAGTTAAATGAAACCGGTATTTCTGAAAAAATATGATATTTTTCTCATGAATGTTGAGTAAATTTTAACATTGATGAACTGTTGGATGGACAATGATCGCTATGGGTTACACAATAAGGCCCATAAACATATCTGATGCTTAGAAAAAAGATGCCTAAACGATCTTCTGTAGTTGTTTTTTTTTTCTTCGCGCGATGTGGGAACTGGTGCAGTCCTCAGATGAATCGACGTCCGACCTGCATTCTGGTGACGTAACCAAACACCATTAGCGTCCATCTCAGTTTGCGCAACGCCTTGCAACACTAGCGCTGCCCTTCCGGCGGCCAAAGAGGTGCCGAAGACTTCGATGGATCTACTGATATTCTTTGTAAGATCCTCTGGAACCCTCTGATGTAACTTGGCTAGTTGAGAAACAGCCCGCTCTAAAGTTAATCTCTTTTCTTTCGAACTAATCTCTTACTTCTTAGCTAGTGCGGGTCGACAGGTTGAACGCTTCTTAAAGGAAAGACTGTCTTAAGATTTCTAACCCATGACCACAGGCTGATGATTATAAATGATAAATTATAGTTCTTTTATTTATAACGACTGTAGCATCTCATGATCAAAAGGATAATACCCGGTTCTTAATGAGGCACATCTGTCATTTTTATTTATTGTTAGGAATGTTCGTTATATAGAAGTATGAGTCATAATTCAACTAATATCATGAGGATAAAACTAAAACTCAAACTATAATCGAGATTTTTTTTCCTTGAGTAGTTGGAAAAGCTCCATCAGACGTGTACCAAAATAAAATTTACTTGGTAAATATTTAGTCCTTAATTACTTTTCGAAGTATTGTAATATGCTCGTGTATAGGCTGTCCTTTTATGGCTTTTTAATGCTTATGGTGAGTTATTTCTTTTGTTACATAGCACGCTACTTATGCTATATCTCTTTGAAAAAATATAAGTCTATAATTTAAAAGTCTTACATTAAGTATGAAATAATTACATCAAAAAATGATTTAACCTAACAAAATTTCCTGATAAACACATTCTTCAATACATGTTTTTTAAAAAATTATTATGGACACATTCTGAAGGGACACTAAATATCAAAAGGTGGAAGAATCACTTGGAGGAGGTCAAGGCCCGGGACGAGCTAAAGTGCTGAAGAAGAAACAAAGTTCACAGATTCAAAAAACTTATTGAGTGATATAATAGAGGCTCCTGTAAAAACATATTATCTTCAATCATAAAATTTAAATAAAGTGTGATGATAAAGAAGAACGAATGTTTTATCCTTAGAAAGGTTTTTATTAGCTTAAAACAACAACTTTGCAAGAAGGGTGAGTTTACTGAGCATATCAATGGTTATCTGTCAGGTTAGACAACAGTAGGAAAGGTTTCCGCCTCACGAATTGGGATTAAATCACCACATTCACCTTGAGTTTTAAGAAAACATTTGGCAAAATTTAAGTACAATATTTGAGATACAAAAAAATGATCTAAAACTTTACTCAAGATTTGTAACACCAGGGTCGGTTTTCAATTAGTAACATAGTCTTTGAGGTAAGAAGGAGCCTTGATCACATGTTGAGGTCTTGAGAGGCACACTGGGATTCCAAAAAAGAGAGTGAGCCATGAACAGATGAAGTGGCAGAGGGTTCTTCCGGATATACCATGTTAGAGGGCTCTAATATTGGAGCGGGTTCATCGCCGTTAGGGCAAGGGTTCTCAAACATTTCAGGAGTTCCTCAAGATGCTAATTGTCTCAGAGACACGGTTGATTCTGATCCATCCTTCTTGCGAATTAGGGCGTACGGTGGGTTAGCCTAAAGTAATTCCACTTCCTCGACAGGGTCTTCATATTTGCTGATTCGCACGTTCCTTTTGGCGAGCACAGGACCAGGGGTTAACCAAGACGGCAAGGTTTCTCCATTGGCTGTACAGCGAGGATGAGTGAAAAATCGTTCGTGGGGAGTGGACTTAGGTGCTGTGCAAAGTAGAGATCGAATAGCGTGGAGGGATTCCTGTAGGATCGTTTCCGAGTTCTCCGTCCACAGTCCTAGGGTCTTCAAAGAGAGACAAAGGGTTTTCCACAGAGTTCCATTGAGGCATTCAATTTGCCCGTTTCCTGTCGGATTGCATTGCGTTGTTCTGCTGGTAGTTACACCGTGGAGGAAATCCTTGACTTCCCTAGACATAAAGGAAGCTCCCAGGTCAGAGTGGACATAGACTAGCATTCCTAACAAACAGAAGAGATTTTTGAGACACTCAACCACAGTGGCAGCAGAAACATCACTACAGGCATATGCGAAAGGGAAACGGGTATACTCGTCAATGATGGTAAGGAGGTAGAAGTTCTGTGATCTGGAAGAAAGAGGGCCCTTAAAATCAATGTTGAAGCGTTCAAATGAAGAGCTGCCCTTTACTAAGGTTCCAGAAGTTTTCAAGTGCCTAGGTTTTACTTCAGATGGCATCGTTTGAAGTCATCTTCTTGACATCTTCATGTTAATGGGGAATGTTCTTACATTTGAGCCAATGGTACATACTTGTAACATCAGGAGGGCACAAAGGTTGGTGAAGCTGGATCAAGTCAGTAGAAGTGGAAGCGTTACAGACACGGGAGAGTTTATCTGCCTTGGTGTTGTCCTCACCGGGACGGTAATATCGGTTCATAAACGAACGGAGCTATCTCTAGTCGCCATCTAGTGATCTTCTTATTTATTACCTTACTCCCATGGTTTCGGTCAAAAAGAAAGATAGAGCCTATTCAGTAATGAGGCGAAAATGTTTGCCAAGGAGGAATGCTCTATAATGTTTCAAGGATTCAACAATTGCCGCAGCCTCCTCTTCGAATGGTGGGTGTCTACTGATTTCAGATCTGCTTAGTGATCGTGAGAAAAATGCAAGCGGCCATCCATCTTGACTAAGGGTAGCTGCCAGTGCAAACGTTGAGCCATAGGTTTCTAATACAATCGGGCGAGATTCATCGATGGTTGTGACGACTGAGTTGGCAATATCCTTTTGTAGCTTTTCGAAAGCAGAAGCAGCAGATGAATTCAGTGGAAATGATCTGGCATCAATCAAGACCCGGGTTTTATCTGAAAATTTAGGTAACCACTTCTAGTAATGAGCAAAGAAACCAAGAGCCCGCTTCAGTGAATCAGAGTTATGTGGCAGTGGCATATTCAACAACGGGCAAGCCGTGTTGGGTCTGGCTTGTTTGAATGGAATGAAACAAGATTTCCCAGAAGTTTTACGCTTGCTAGGTCAAATTTACTTTTCTCTTTGTTGATTTCAATTGACATACTCCTGGATTGTATCTATTTAGTAACCGCCATTGCACACTGCTATATTTCCTCAACCATCTAATTTAATCATCATCAGTTAGAAATCTTAATATCCGTGTAATCCAGAAGCGAATGTTTTCTGTACCTTTTTTAAGCCAAGAGATAAATTTTGCCTAAAGAAAGCTATACGTACTTATTATACTCTTACATTAAAGGATAGAATAAAAAAATTAATAAATTGACAAGCAATTTTATTATTGCAACATTGACGAAACTTACAAAAGTCACCGTTTGTAGAAATAATAAAGTAAATTACAATAAGCGATAGTTATGTACACAAATATAACAAATATACACCATGACCTACATTCAGGTCTAATCATAAACACGCATAAATATAATGAAGCTTAAAGTGAAACATGCAAACGTAACAACATTCTTATTTATTAATATTTCACTTATTATTAATATTTTACAATCATATATATGTTGTAATATACAGAAATAACATGTAAAATATCCTTCCAGACTTTAATCAAATTAAACATTAACTATTTATTTTAGAATTAATGACTTAAAATTACATAATGACTAAAGTATAGAAATTAATTTTATAGTTTAATATAGTGGATGAAAAATAAAATTTGTATGCCAAAACTTTTTTTCCCCTTGGAACAGAAGTAAATGTATGATAACTATAATATCCTGTTCTATAATATAATAATATTATATAATATTAATATAATATTTTAAATATAAAATAATTAATTTATAAGATTATTAAATTAAAGACAAACTTAATGGATTATTGCATAAATTTATAGACATTTAACCTAATAAACAATAAACTAAAATTAACAGAGCAATAACTTTATCTCTTGAAATTAACTGAGGATGGATAGTTTAAGAAGTGGAGAAGTAATTTGTGTTTGAAAGAAGCTAAGTATAGGGGCTCATGATTACAAGAATTCCATAAAATCATAAAAAGATTTTTTGATGGAGACGTACAAAAAGAAATTTATAAATTTCTGGTGGTCATCGAGTGTTTAATGAGTTGATTGAGAAACGTGTAAACGAGTTGAAAATGTTTTGTTGCTGTTTGGTTCCAAAGGATAGGAAAAGTTAGACACATAGGAGGAAAAGCTGTCGCAAGCGTTAAGAAACTTCAATTTCTCGCAACTTGAGAACACCTAGGGATTCCGAAAATAACTTTAAAAACTCAATTCAATAATCTTTTCAGTTTTGTCTAGTGCCTATCATGGAGTCCACCAATAAACAATGCAGGCCTAATGGAAGGGAAAGGGATAGACATAGTGATGATGGGTTTCAGGAGGGTACAGAAACCGGAAATGTTTCGGAATAGGAACAGATTTTAGGTAATTCGGGAAATATGATTGTTCCTAGACTAAAATTACATAAATTTTTTTATCCGAGTGAACAAGATTTAGGTATAGTAAGAGGTGGTAAGGAAGAAAATTAGGAAGATGCGTGGAAACATTGATTATGATGTCAACGCAAAAAGGCATAGGTATATGGAATTAGGAATATCATTAATATTAGAAGAGAAGATTGCAGAACCCTGAGGAACACCACTGGTTATGGGGAAGGAAGAAAGAAGGACGTCTATTAGGGATGATGACGGTTGGGTAACGTATTTGAATAGGTTTTGGAGTTCGGAAAGAAGGTTATTGTAATTAACTGTTATATTATTTCATTAACGTAACCTTATGCTATTATTATTATTTCAATAATACTTTAAATTTAAAGTTTTATTTTCTTTAAGTTGCAACAGTATTTAACCTAAAATTTAATTAATTATAGATTGTTACACATTAAGATAATAACTAACTTTATTATTAATTAAACCGGATGTATTAATAATAAAGCCACCTGATATTTTGTGACTGTTAGGACAAAAATTACCAGGGATAATGATTATTTAATTTTGAGAAGGAGTAAAGTTTTATTTTATTTTTATCATGAATTCTAAAACTATTTAATTATTATAGCCAGTTTTATACTTTGTTATTGACATATCGAATTACACTTAATTCTGCAAAATCAACTGTTGTCTCCTGCATTAGGTCAACTTTTGTTGAACACTATATTTTTAAAATTCAAACAATTAGTTAAACTAATACTGACCTCACCCTTCATTACCAGGCAGATATTTTGTTTAATTAGATGCCATATTTGTTCGTTTTAAAATTTAATACTTTATTTATTCATGAATATGGCATTAATAATTTTTATATAAAAGAGAGCGAAAATTCAGGAAACCACAAGTTTATCTTTATCGCTACATTGAGACATTGAGTCGCCCATAAAAATTGGATCCACGAAAATTGCTTAAATCAAGGACTCGCCTTTCTCTGTTTGAAAGGATTTGCCCTCTAGTTTCCAATAAGTTTAGTTCATTAATGCTAAATTGGATTTAATAATTAAACCTTTACCAATATTTCTGTAGCTGATGGGAAAGATTAACAACCTTGAAGTTTATATTCTATCTACTGACTGAATACAACGTAGAAGAAATTGAAAGAATTCTTTAAGTCTGTAAAATTGAATTATTATTAATACAAATGCGTGAATATATGTAAGTGAACTGAACTAACTTATTAATCAAAGTAATGGAAAATATCGCTATTGCGTAAACAAAACAAGTTTGTTTTGGTTTATTTTTTGAAGCTGTAACTAAGGACTCAAGAATACCCTAACGACTTAACATTAATTTGATCCCATTTTAAAGGTCAACTATTGAAACAACTGAGCAAACAATTGAAGTTATTTTTTCTTTTACGAATATCAGTCTAAATACAGGTTTTAGTTATTTTCAATTAATGTTACTGCTAATATAATTAGGACACTGTTGTTGATGAAATGAAATAAAGTTACTTTATTTTTAAAACTAATCTTTGGTATTCAAAATTATTTTAGGAGCCATAGGAATATTAATTATTTCACTTAAATATTACTGACTTAAAAATATCTTAACCTATTATTCACTCTTAGTCACTAATACATAAATATTAACATATGAGGAAAGGACTGTAATACTATTAAAAAAAAATTAACCCCTAGAAATTAAATTTTAACGATAGTAACTATTAAGATGGTAAATAATTAACAACACAGGAACTATCCTCATGCATCGACTAGTTTATACAATGAACGATAAGTCATATAATTAAAATCTATTTATATCAAATATACGTATCGAATTTCTAAATGATAAAAACACAACAATATTATAAAAAATATTAACAATTAAAAGTGTACATATTTATATAAAAGATTAATAAATCGAATCTCTCACTCCTATCTACCCACAACCTTTTGGTAAATTACAGATGCTACATGCTTCTCTTAAATTTTTTAATGAATTTTTTTCTGGCCATATTCCTGCAGATTTTATGAAATGTAATTATTGTTTTGATTAAACCATTATTGAGCTTGTAAGTTATGAGGAATTCGATTAGGGAAATTGCAAAAACGTATTTACTATTTCAATCGTTGTTCTATAAGGAGAAAACTGCTGTTTGTCTGAAAATACTAATTTTAAATAACTCGCGTTTGAAACCTTATTTTGCCTTTTGTAAAACTTTTTTCACTGGATTTACAAAGCGGAACAAAAAATTTGAGGGGGAAAAATCCCACTTTTATTTTTTCAACACGATTGATGACCAACTGTTGCATAGTTATTAGTCATTTTTTATCATACCAATATTAGAAATTTACTGGTAATGTATTACAGAAAAAAAAGTCTTATCACAAAATTATTTAAAACTTATTTAAAAATTAAATTTAAAATTATTAAAAATTATTTAAAACAAAGTTATTTTTAATTTTAACAAAAATTAAAAATAATGGGTGCTTTTGTTTTAGGATCCGTAACGTAGCTTGTTCTGAGTCGAACACTTGTAAAGTGATTTGATGGATAAAGTGGATGGATATATTAGTCCGTCTAGACGTGTACTATTTCAATCGTTATTTGGTTGTAAGGAAACAATTTCTAGTGTTACGTTTGTAAGAAAATACTAATTTTGAATAATTCCCGTTTAAAGCCTTATTTTAATAAGTAAAACTTAAATCATTGGATTAACAGTGCGGATAAATAGATTGAGAAAATAATTATTCCTTCTACCTATTTTTTAAACACGTTTCGTGACTAACATTTGCGAAGATATTATCTATTGTTAATAACATCATAAAATATTGGAAATCGTGAAAAATTATCTTATCTTATCACAAAAGTATCTAAAACTAAGTACAATATTTAACAATAATGAAAAATAATGGATGCTTTTGTTTTATAATCCGTAAAATAGCCTGTTCTGAATGCCTAATATATGCGAAGTGTCAACGAGCCGGAATGGACTTAGTAGTCCGAAGGTGCTTCGACACTCTCAGGCACGTACTCTGGAGTGTACTCAGGAGAATACTCCGGCCTATACTCAGGAACGTACTCAGGTGCGTTACTCACTGGGGCCAAGATATCTGGGTTGTACTCAGGAAGGTGGGATGAAAGTGGGTAAGACGCAGCGCCTACCGGAGGCTTCCTGTGTACGGTGGCCTGAAAACCGTTCTCTGGATCGGCCGTGTAGGTAACGGTACGCAGGGTACCGTCCGGTTCGACGACGGAGTACTGGCCTCGCACGGTGTCTCCGTCGCGTGTCTCTTCGTGTTTCTGGGCGTTTCCAGTCTCAGGGTCGTTAACGCCATAGCCGAATGTGTAGTCCGGCTTCGCCTGAAAAAATAATTAAAGCATTTCATGTACATGTCTCTAATACTATTAAACTTCTGCTAAACCTGTGGGGAAATAATTAATATATAATTCATGTTGCAAGTTACTGTTTTTTTTTCGAACTTGACTTCTCTTTACGTACTGGTGACTAAATCCTGTATTAAAAGTAAACACCCGGTATCTTTAAACATGGCCTTTTTAATATATGTTTCATTCAATAATTTTTTTTTTGTCTTCAAAGTTAGGGAAATTAAATTTAATAAAAAATAAAGATGGAGATCATATCTATATCTTAAACCCTTCTTCGTCCTGATGGATCTACGGAATCTACTCGGATATTCTCTTCTACACAACTATAACCATTAAGTAACGCTACAAATTCAGTTTGGTATTTTGGGTATTGTGATGAGAGTAGAAAACCAACCACTAAAATGAAATGAAAACTTAAGCTCTGGTCCAACGATTAAATTTATAAATTACAACATGTCTGAATTACTTTAAAGTATATCTATAATTATTCAAACAAGATCTTGAGTAAGCTATTTAATTGACTCTAAATTAAAATACAACATTTCATGTTTAATTAATTACAATTTTGTCCTATTATGTCCTAGCGTTCAAATCTTGAAAGCCTCGATGCAATACGCGAGTTGAACTGATTGAAACTTTTCAAAGAACGAATACTTAGTGATTTTTTTTGCACATTGTCCAGATGATGCACCATATCCAGAGAGATTCGCTGTTGCAGGACGCGTTGCTCCATCGATTTGGCACAGGATGGAGTATCAGTGATACAAAATCGACAGCCGGATATGTTTACAAGAGGCTTAGATAAGACGAAAATCGCGTTGCTGTGGGTGCTGTATTTCTCCTATTTCGCTACAGTAGTGTGTCCTTTATATATAATAAGGCTTACAGAAAGATACCAGATAATCGAATACCACTGCCTACGTGATAGCCCTGGATCGAGAGGAAAATAAAGGCGCTTGTTCCGTCAATTTGATCTGTTTCACTTCCTCAATTACCTAAGGCGAAGGCTGTATAATAATCAGTTCAAAAAAAATTTAAAAAATAAAAATTAATAAATTAAAAAAAAAAATCGACACTTTGTATGTAGAGATTAGTCTGTTCTGTACTGAAAATATCTAATATGGGGATCTTCTGATTATCTTGTCTGTTAAAATATGATCCGTGGCTCAAAAAAAGGGAAGTAATCAAATTAAAATAATAGTGTGTGTATACTTCATCAAATGTTATTTAATCAGTCCTCTTTGCTTTATATAGAAAAATATAAAAGAAATAAAAAGGAAAAGAAAAATGTTTATAGAAGATTTTTGCACTATTCCCGTCATTCGCTTATCTTGTGGCGAATGACTTGATTACTAGTAAACTGTCACATCCTGTTTATGAACTATTTGTAATAAAGTAGTAACTTTGAAAAAACTGTTTTAAAAAGAATTGTTTTATATCAAAATATATTTTATATCAAATATCTATACTCGTTTTTCTCGCTCTCTGTTATGAATATGTTTGATATTCACGTCATAAACAATTTTTAATTTGAATATATTCAATTATGTTTGAAGCAAATTCAATCTTCAAAGTGTAAAAAAATTACAGAACTGTATTTGAGGTGAACGGCACTGTGGGAAATTTGTGCTGGACTAATCCAACCTTCCCCAAATCACGTGATGTTCAACTTTTCTTCTTTTTTTGAAAAAAATGTATAAAATTTAAAATTTTGTATCACGTACACCCGGAATACACTCGAGATTTTCAGTGAATCGCAGCAAAGTTTGCTCCAACTCGCTGCACTATTATTTTTCGATTGATGAACTATCATTTTCTTCGCCCCAAAACGAAGAAAGAAAAAAACACTGATCAGAACCATTTCCTCTCCACTCCAACAGAAAAAGAGAACCCTTCAACAGTCCTTCGTAGAAAAACAACATCAATGTTCAAACCCAAGGGTCAAAGAAAAAAAAAACTATAATTTTCTAATAAAAATAGGTGCAAGCCTCGATTTTCATTCTCCCATCCCCCTCCCCCCACCTCTTGATAAATAAATGACAATATATTTCTAAATACATATCCAGCTGGCAGCGTACTTAAGAAAATGATATCTGTCCCAAAGAGAGAGTCTTTAAAATAATTACAGCAGTCAGTGAGTATAATAAAACAGTAGTATAGTATTCGTTAGTTACGCCTGTTAGTACAATTAAGCACCCAAGACGGTTTTACTGTGCAGTTTTCAGTTAACATATTCACAGTTATTTATAAATATGAAACGGAACATGAAATCGACTATTAGAGAAGGCAAGGTGTCAGCTAACAGTTCATTCTTTTCTATGATAAGTTGACAGTTATTGGTCCGTTATTATGTTATTTCTATACAATGCGTAATATTAAAAGTTTTAATCTAAAAGACCTACAGAAACATATTTTTATTTTATTATAACATAATTGTGTATTCTGGCTCGTTCTTTAAATAAAATTATTTTCGAAATTTGGTCCATTATCCAACAGTCTGGAAACTCGCATATTGTGCTAGTCTCTTCTATACCTACTTTACTACATTCTAATAGAGTTGTCGCTTTCCTGTATTTTGTTTTTACAATCAAACACTCGTCAGCTTAATAACTTAGCAGAGACGAGTCATAAGAAGAGGTTACACGAAACAACATGAGAAGGCAGGTACCGCTAAATCTCAAGTACCCACCAAACTTTAAAAACGTACAAAAATCATGATTAAAATGTTATAAAAATTAATTTTCCTTGGCTCATAATGTTTTTTTCCGTGAAGTATATTCTTATCCATTGCGGTCAAATAGCGACCTTTCTGTTATAATTCTTTTCTTTTTTTTGTATTCTGATGATTTTTTGGATTCTGACAAGGCGTTGATACTCATGCCACCTGTAACGCTAAATCGAATGAAGCATATTTCGATTCAAAATATAAAGTATTGGTGAGATATCTT
Source organism: Troilus luridus (assembly GCA_964056705.1). Classification (NCBI taxonomy): domain Eukaryota; kingdom Metazoa; phylum Arthropoda; class Insecta; order Hemiptera; family Pentatomidae; genus Troilus; species Troilus luridus. The sequence continues at coordinate 34,888,181 of OZ057412.1, forward strand.
TATACTTATAGTTCTTCTGTTGGTGTGTAAGTCACTGAACTCCTCCGATACAGTTTGACCGATTTCGATGAATTTTTCGGTGTGTGTTCAAGCGCGTCCGATAATGGTTTTAATATACAATTCGATTTGAGAAATAATTTTTTATCCTTCTTCCAATCGTTTGACCAGGACAACGTCTGTCGGTTCCACTTGTAACTTTACAAAACAATAATAATTTCAAAATAACTAAAATTAGAAAGAATGAATTATCTTTATCATTTAATTTCAATTAAATACTAAACAAATATTGTAATTACAAAATAAAATGTAAATTATTTTAAAAATTCTGTTAATTATATGAATTACAGCTTCTCATATTCTTGTTTTGTTCATTAATTTAGTTAGTAAAATTATTTTTAAAAAACACACCTCAGCCATGTTTATCCAAAAAGCTGGATTGTAATTAGTAAATAGCTAAATTAGTAAATTCTAAATACTATTTAGAACAATTGTGTGGACGAGATCAATTTTTTAATTTTCGTTTTGTTTATGAAAAACTCTTAAGGTGGCCAGATTGATGCTGATATCCATCGCGTTAAAAATGGCTCAAATGTTTATATTATTACAACTTCTATTCCATCCTCGTTCTAGTTCTCATTTTTCTGAACTATATTATTTTTACATTTCGTAATAAACGCGATTGAGGGAATTTTAAGAACTCTAGAATGTTTTAATGATTTTCCATTTTGAACTGTTTTAATGAAAGCAGTGTTTTTACGAATTAAAATCAAAATATCTCCTTGAAGAAACAAGAATGGCTCATACAACGCGCTTTTAACGAGGAAGCAATGAGTAATCACTTTCTACCGTTACTGCCAATATACCCACTTTTCATTACAAAGGATAATTTTTATAAACTCCTAAATCAATAGAATTTTTTTAGATAGATCGGTCAGTTTCTCAGTTAAGTGAATTATTCAGATTATGGGTTAGCTCGTGCGGAACCAATCTTGTTATTTTTTTCCCTTCTCCTTGCCATAATATGTGTTTATTAGGAACTTAATGAGTATATTATAATAACTATAAAAATATATATAAAAATATAAATAATATTATAATAACTTGTATTTAACTTGATAAATTTAGCACATATACTATTGTTAGCAAATTTTCCTCTCTATTTAGTAATGAAAATTTAAGATTTTCATCTTTTAAATTTAAAAGATTTAATCTTAAACTATATATTAAATATTAGTTAAGGTTTTATACTCTTTTTTATTGTATTAATTATGGCTTTGATTAACTTAATTCAATGTATCAAATTAGAGATAACTAATTATTTATTTTACAAATGATAAATACAATATTTAATATTAATTTTAAACCTTTAACCAGAACACTAAATTATCTTGGTTAATCACTTATAATTTTCAAGAACTAAAGAAAAAAGATATATATGTAACCATAATTATTATATCAATGGGTTCTAGATTGTATTTTTTTTTTACATACAACTTATATTGTACAAAGCATTGGTCTGTAAAATTTGTTTCCATGTATGGCGACTTTGATAAATACATTTGTAAAGAAGGAAATAGTTACTACTAAGCTTTTTCTAAAAAATAAATTATGCATTTTTTTATATACTGATAATACTTAAAAGAAAAAAATAATCCTTCAATTATACCAGTATAGTTCTTGGCCAGTCCTCACATACCGTGTGAAAAAATCAAATCAATCTTATTATGGATATTTTTTTTTATAGACATTAAGTGTATTAATAGCTAATAATTTAACTTGATTAACATAAAACCTTTTCATCCTAAAACTTTTTATTAATAATTTTTCTAAAACCGTTTTTCAAAAATGTGCACTATGAATTTATGTGACGTTTAAGCCTTACTTTGTTTTAAGACCTAAAACCTATACGTAGGAATAATCTATTAATTTTTCTTAATAGTAATTTATTAAAGCCAATATTGGTGTAACAGGTGTTGAAATAAATTTGTATTTAAAATAAAATTAAAATTGTACATAAAATGGTAAAACAATATTTATTTTATTTACATATTGCATTTGTGTTATAGTAATACAAAATGAACTTATTTTAACACAGTAATTACGAGTAATTCTATATTTATTTTCTTATCAACCTATTAACTTATGTTAAAACAGGTAACGTTGGTTTCAATCAATAGTGGCAGTTATATGGCAACATTGTAACTACGTTGCCAAATTCACGAAGTTTCTCAAAAAACTTGCTCTTACTAGCGCCTAAGAGCATCTCCGAAAATATTAGAAAGGAGGCTCCAAATTGGCGATGATGCATAACTGCGTTATATAATGCCTTCAAAGTCACGGGCTTAATAAGCGAGATGTGCTCTTACTGAACACTCCCTGGAGTTAAATCCATAACCCTCGTTAGCTGAGTAGTTCCTGGTCCATATGATTGCTAGTTCATCAGATCATGTTCTGATCGGCTAATGATCCTCTGTCCAATGATCAAAGGGGCATCATAATGATTAATGAGTGTTAGGGGTCGTGAAATCATTCCTGAGATTCACTTAAATATGTATAGCTGTAAACAAACCGCAGTACGCATTGACCTTCCATGCGATACGCTAATGTACATAAATATTATAATATACTTTAATAATGGGAGTAGGATAGCTGACAGTCGCGTAAGAGTTGACTCATTTGGGTGGGGGGGGTAACCCCCACCAGTCAACCACTCCAAATATTACTCCCTTCAAAAAAGATGTCTCGTAATATAGGTATAGTATATATTATACTACAATCATGTAGCTTCTAATTAAATAAATAGATTATAATTTTTTATAAATGTTATTTTGAAAATTAAAAATATTATTTTCGTTATATATGTTATTTTTAGAAGGGCGTCGCAATATATATTACATTGGGAACTTTCTTGATGCATGCAGACTTTACTTCTAGATTCTAAGAATTGTCTAAACTGTTCTTCTCACATTTGCGATCTTATTGTTGTCGCTAGATGCCATTACTGCCGCTATAATAATATAATTAATTGTAAATAAACAGTATTGCGATGTGGTTTGTCATTTTAGTGCACCTTTTATTCATTAAAATAACTGTGTTTGCACTTTCTTTGTTGTGTTTTCGGCATTATTGACCTCTACTTCTGTAATCCCACAATAATAACTTTGAAAAATCAAAATCCTTCAAATTTTAATTTTTTTTAAATTGTTACTTACATTTTTTTTTATTTCTTCTAAGCAATGGGTGGGTTACATCTCCAATACCCCCCCCCCCCCCTCGCTACGCCTATGATAGCTGAGTATGTAGCTTGAAGTATTACTGATCTCAAAATTCACCGCGGTAGGTAACTTATTTATTCTATTAACAGCCTTGAAACGACGCTGTAAGACGTAAAACGGGTGTTAAATTCTACGATGTCAGGTACTCGTTAAAGATCATTATTCTAAATAAACCTGGGTAGGCAAAATTTAGGACTCCCGCTGTAGCATCGTCCGATTAGCCATAGCAGCATAAAATTGCGTTAAATGAACAAACATACAACGACGATTTGGGATCCAGGGATTCTCATCTACACGTGTAATATTGTATTTTAAAAAATACAAATCTGAATAAGGTTTTTCAATAATTCGAACCCGTATACGAGATTTTACAATATATCCATAAAACTGCAGGTATATCAATTTTTTTTAATATTTTAATAAAATCCTTTTTTTTATTTAAAATAAAGATACTCAACTTTGTCGATAGTCAATTCAACTCCTCAAATTTCAGTATCATTCCAGGGTTGTTTCATTAAATATTTACTTATCCATCAAATTTTTTTCTACCTCAATTTCAGAAACAATTTAGGTAACTTCAATCTTTTAATTCTAGAATTGGAAGAGAAGATTGCTAAATTCGAGAGACCCCAGGATTCTATTGTAACACTGATATTGTTACGTTGGCCGTTCCACTGAAGTCGTGATAAATTAGATCCCGAAATGAAATCGTCCAGGAATAAGAAATAAAAGTAAGCGGCCCAAAAAATATGAATTAGTCTTGTATATTTGTCTCCAACTAAAAGGAGAAGTAAAATAATCCCTCAAGAGCGCAAAGACGTTGACAACTTGAGGACCGTAATGTTAAAAAAATGAACACTATAGCTCAGAATATAACGAGTTTTCACTTTATTGGTTGCTCGAAGTTCACCATATTTATTAACAAATCTATACTGTTAGATAGCACAGCGTTTATAAAAACAAACAAAAAATCTCTTTTCCTGCAACCATTGAGTAATGCTATCCATTACTCAACTAAAACTGGTGTGGAAAGTCCCACTTTTCCCCCCTAGTAAGGAAAAGTAACAGCCACCTAGATCGAATTTGACAATCACCACTCTGTTATTTTAAATGTTAAATGGCGGTATTATAAAATTATTATTCATTTTATATTACTAAAATGTTAAAATAAATAATTTTAGAACTATTTTATATTTAATTCAAGATAGATTTTATTTATTTTGAAGCGATTTTATAGAAATATTTAATTTAACCTTAAATATATTAAAACCTTCACACATCAGAAATTTGGAGATCTAGCATTAACATTACCCACCAGTGTAGTTTTAATAAATCTAAAGTTTCACCTTTAATTTCTTAATTTTTAAATGGTTTGCGGGAAAAATGTAATATTTAACCCTTGAGAAAAGTGCTTATAACACCCTCGTTATTCACTCGGGTTTAATAAAGTGGCACTAACCTCACTTGTCAAATAAATAACTATTACATATTTCTTGAGTTTTTCTTTCCGAATTTTATTTTATCTTTTGTTATGTTTGACTTACTTTTTGTATTGGGCCTTCTATTGTTGAGAATCACTAAGAAATTGCCTGACGGATTTCCTCACAGCAATGTTACTGAATAAGGAATAAATAATATTCCACCCGACAATTCACGCAGATGATAACACTTGAGGTTTTTTGTTTATTATTAATTTTTAATGTTTTCTTAAAACCCATTGTTCCAATTGTGTAATTGTTCAAATCACCCAAACTCCCTTTGTTGTATAATTGTTTTATTTTATGTTTCTTAAAACGCGTTCTTCTTTAGTCAAATTCAATTTTTTACACAGAATTTTGAACTTTTTTTTTTTGTTTTTGAGTTTTAAACTGAATATTTTTGTTTTTTATTGTAATAATTACTGCACGTGTTTGCTTTTTAAGACGCTTTTTTTGTTTTATATTGTATACTTAATGGTTGTTTCTTATCCATTAATGTGGTCTACGCTTATAACCTGATTAGCCTTTTTTAGATTGGGGCTTTGTATTAAACTACCCACACAACACTACTGTCTTATAAGTTTATTACACGTCGGTAACATTTTTATGTAACAGGCTAAGGGAGTACTCCATGTCCGCCAGGCGTAGGACCAACCCCCTGTTCCAATTGTATGGCTTTTCGAACTGCTCGAACTCCAATTGTTGTATAATTTATTACATTGTGTATTTTTCAGTACAATTACTTCAATTTTTTACGACCCATTTTTATTTTGTCCCGTCTTTTGTAATCATAAATTAATTAAACTGGAAAACTTGATTTATATAGTTTAACCAGAGTCATTGGACAAAGATTATAGTAAAAAATCCCTCGCTCCACAGATGTAGAATATTGAACCCATGAAGGGTTTTGGGTTCCTGATAGAGTCTGTACTTTTTTTTTTTTTACAACAGTTGTGCTGGAAAACGCTTATCCGCCAGGATTTTCCCCCAGTTGTGGGTATTCCCACTTTATAGTGAGTGAGCCCCAGGAGAGTCTCCAGATCCCAAAGAGTTCATCCCCGGCTGTTGACAGATTATATAAATTATCTGCCACAGCCAGATTTAAACCTGGTACCTTCGCCACGCCAACTCAGCGCTCTACCTCTGACCTACCCCGCTCCCCAAAATATTTAATATACTAATTTAAATTTCTGAATATCCATTAATCTATATTATTGTTATTAAGCTATATTATTATTATTATTCAACTACTAGAAACTTGTTGATTGACCGATGAATTAACTTATTAATGTGGAATCAATCAGACATATTTAAAAAAAATATTGAGTAACATAAAGTATAAAAAATCTTATTGCACTACCATACGTCAAGGATCCTTTGGGGTAAACTAAAAAGGAAGAAATCTTTGTTATATAATTTCGAACATAAAGATAAATCAATATTCAACTATCAGGTTTTCCCCTATTATATTGTTGAGTCCTATCAACAGAGGCTGAATGTGCCGCAGCGTGACTCGATTTCTAGCTCAATATCTTGCTCATTGATATTGCTACACATACATTGTTATGTATTAGGTTGCTTTTATCTTTCATGTCAAAGAATTACAGGCGTAACAGATGTGACAAACTGTGAAAATGGAACTGTTAGCAAATCTAGGCGGTTGGTTGGGAATTGCTTTAAGTGCGATAGTGACTTACGTGCCTCGTCGGGTCAGAAAAAGCCGTGTAATGTGTGCCTTCATTCGCCATTTTGTTCCGTTGTTATTTAAGTAATTTTAACAAACCATTGCTTGGTCAATAGCCTCACTCCCCGAGCACTTCACGGATTTACGTAAGTAGGATTAGCACTATATAATCCAAATGCCACTGATCTTATCACTAACTTTTATCAATTCGGATACAAATGCATAGGGTTACCGCTATATATTAACAACCTCAGCAGCCTTCTTTTTTTTTCACCTCCAGTGTGACAAATTGTATTTTTTCCATCTGAAATATTAAAGTCCTCGAAAAAAAAATCTTAAAGCCTTTTAGATTTACTGTAATATGCCATGGTACGTAACAAAAAATATTAAGTCACATTTCTTTTCACTTTAACACACCTTATATACCGGATTTTTATGTTATTGCACATTTCGTTCACTTATGCTTAATCACTTTAGATCCTATTTCTATGCAAATTGAAATTTATGGAATGATATTGCTCAAAAATACATATTTAAAACTATTTTTACCTGTTGCACAAATAATAAATTTCTGCAACGTCAAACGTATATTTTTGACTTTTCCGACTTGTTAATTCCGATCCTAATTACATAAAAATGATAGTATGAACCATACATATATGCCTATATTACTCACAATATTACTAATTATATTAATCACGTGTAATCTTTAATTCTAATTAAAATTTAGCTTATCCAACCGTTTATAAATAATATAAATTAAATGAAAAATATCAATTTTACATTCTTTCGGAGTTATTTAAAAAATCTTAAACATTTCGGGTTGTTCCTGCACAAGTTTTTTTAATTCTCATTTTTTTTTAATTCTCGAAAATCGAATATTTTCTTGTACGTTACTAATCATCAGCTTACTCAATGGGACTGATATCAAATAAGAATATTTTCTTTCAAAATTAAAGAATAAACGTCTCAATTCTTAGAAAATAATCTACGTGCAACTTTTTTTTTTTTAACGAAACCTTTTTGTATTCTTACGATTGAATTTTGAAGGTAGGAGAAACATTGAAGTAAAAATTCAAAATTGGAATTATTTCTAAAATTGCTCCGAGGATATAATCTTAATTGTGGTAGTTGTGCTAAATTATCATATAATCTGAATTACCGTAAATAATTCCTTATAGCTTTAGGTAAGGGGTTAATGTTTATTTCCAAATTCCAAAAATCAGCTGTAAACATTTTTGAGCTTAATCTAATATTTTATTCATTGTATAATGGTTATAGATTATAATAAAGTTCGTCCAGCTGCACTTCTCTGTATGTCTCCTTATTTATAAAATATAAAAATAATTAGATAATTTAAGTCCCAGCCATGGATTGCAAGTAAAGAGAATAGACGAGGCTTCTAGTAAACTAATAGTTATTAGTTAGGTTCTTTTATTCATTTTTAACAGAGTAGCCTTTTTTTTTATTGGAATAAATATTAATATAGTTACTTAAAATGTTAATTTTTCAACACACAAACCATGAAAACTAAATATGTTACAAAATTACATGAATACGTCCTATCCAATCTCTTCCAAAAGTAAACCCCCTCTTTTGATTATTTCTAGAATGTTTAAACTTTGCTCAAGAAATACCAATTATGATTATATTTATTTTTTTTAATTTAAATTTCTAGCGTTTAAGAAACGCTTGCTAGGGACAATTATTTCCGTTTTTGTTGTAAGACAATTCTAAAATATAAGTTATTAAACTTAACATTTTGTTGGTTCTAGCAATAGTCTACATTATTAATATTTATAGGTAGTACACTCAGGGAGAAGAAGACTCACCACGTAGTCGTAGGTAGGTTCACCCTTCTTGAATCCCGCTGGCTCAGGGACTATGATCTCGTCGACGGCCCCGGACACAGGCCCCGTGAAGCTGCTGTAGTAGCTGCCTTGTCCCGCTGCGAGGGCTGCCAATCCGCACACCATCAACACCTGGAGGAAAACATTCGTGAGTCCACTCCCACATTTTTATGTTTTAGATATGTCGAGGATCATTGAATACAACTTCACCTTCATTGTAGATTCCATTTCTCTGCTGTAGTTACTCCTTCGAAGCCTTGGTTGAGTTTGAGCTCTAGGGGGCCTGACAGATTGTTCTTATAGGTTTCGCGGTGAAGTAACAGAGTTGAGCGAGGCATAACGGATGCCAGTTTCTTGGGCGAATGCTTCCCATTCCCTCTGTTATGGTTAAAGCCGGCAAATCCGAACCGTAAACTGAATATGTAACAACGGCGGTGCGGTGTTGGTGTCATTTCACTGATTGAATCATTGGCGAACGGCCTTCCTCAGTTCTCGGTCGCCCGTTCCGTTGGCTGGTGACCTCTGCTATTGAGGGCAATTGGTCAGGCGTCTAGGGTGGAGAGGCTCGCTTCTTTTCACTCCGCAGGCGATCGCGTCCCCCTGCGCTTGCCACTATATAGTAATTCACCTCTTGTGTTTTTTGATTTTTATGTCTTCATTTCTAAAATAATTCCAATATTTTAAGAATTTTAAAATTATTTCCTAATGGAACAATGAGCCACTTTCGAGGTCTGTAACAAAAGATCGATATTTTCTCGTTGAGGACTAGAGAATGTAGGACCTAATAAAAGTGTTATATCATCACACATTATATATCAATATAACACATTATCTCGTAACATTGTTATATCAAAGAGTCTAAAATTCGACATGGCTTGTGAATTATATGATTTTTTAGGTACTAAAAGGGTTGTATTTTATGGTTTTCTCATTTATTTATCACCAAGGTTAATTTCCTTTTTTATAATATATCTATACTTATCAATTTTTAATAATTGGCAATAATAAAATATACGTTATTAATTTTAAATATCTAGTGAATTTGTTAATAATATTAACCGGATGCATGCTTTGAAATTCCTTGTTGTTTAATCTCTCAAGTCCTCATGTGGTCTAATCATTCTTTGGACCGAATATTCTGCGCAACTCCTTACTTTTGAATACCTTAAGACTTTGTTCATCCCTCAACGTTAACGGCCATATTCCATATCCGTAAAGAAGAGTTGGATGATGGTTTTATAAATTCTGATTTTTAGATTTCGGGACAAAAGACGCGAGCTTAATAACGTGACTATGAACTAGCTAAGTAACCATGAATAAGCTTCCGAAATTCCAGGGAAAGCCAAAGTTTATTTGTTTATTCATTTAGCCTCACTTAAGCTGCTACGGCTAATCGAGAGATGCTAAGGTGGGGGTTCAAAAAGTTTGCCTATCTAGGTATAATTAGGACCGGGATCTTTAACGCATATCTGATACCATTCAATTATCGTAAATATTTTCACTTACAAATTACAATGTTTCATGCCCTGTAACAAGCAAAAATCATAACGAAAGTGTATTTAATTATTTGCATAATTTGTGATATGGTAATTTCACCGTTTTATATAAATCAAAACTAGCCTAATATAAACGATTGATAACTCCAAATCATCAAAATTTGATATTATTCTCTACCTTAATCAAGCAATTTTTATTGGTTCAGATCCAAACTATAACCACATGAAATAAACGAGTGAAAAATATGAAAAAGATAATGTTTGAGTTGTCCGCTTTTGATACTGAACACCTCACTCAGTAAGATCTACCCAAAACAAGTTCAGCTTGATTCCTGGCATGGCAGCTCACTTTGCTGATGTACACTGGATCTGACAATTATGCCAATAAAATTAAACTTTATTTAGAAAAAGAATAATTCAAAATATTCATTAGAGAAAGAAATCAAGAAATTAGATTACTATGCTGGTTTTTATGCTAACCTTTTTTATATTTTTAATATCCAAATTACCGTGTATTTGTATATTGTCTATGAATTATACACATTATGTCTAAAATGTATCAATATGGTGCTCTGTACGTTAATATAGCATTGTAAGTTTTTTTTTACTTTAGTCTCCACTTACTTCACTTTACAAAAGGAATTTTTTTTAAAATATATTTTATAGCAAGATGAATTTCAATTCAGGACCAACTGATAATCATGAACTATAATTAAAATTGAAACTTTTATCTTTTTGTTTTTAATATGTTGAAGTGAGAAATCTAATGGGGTTTAAGTGAAAGTTTTATAATGTGAAATCAAATTGTGAACATGAAATATTTTGATAAAATGTAAAACGTTCAGGTTACTATCATACTTATTGCTCAACCTCATAATATTATTCATATCATTGTTATACTGTTATTCTTATATACTTAAAGATAGGTGTATAGGCTAATATGTATTTGGAATACCAAGTCAGGTATTGGTTATTCAAACCAAATTAAATTGTGAAATTAGTGACGCTAAATATAATTGTAGAGTTTTTGCACATAATTTTACTTGGGATTGCACATAAATTGGTTGCGATTAGATATTTTTTGACCGTATCCAAAGAGCTTTTTTTTTACAACTTTTTCCTTGCTAGATAGTGGATGGAACGTTTCACGGTAAGTTATATGTAAGTTATGAAGAGGAAAATTGCACACGCACACGATTGATTTGATCTGCTAGCATTACAGCGAAGTTCTTGTTATCTTCAATACTTATCTGATAATTTTATAGATTATATTTACTCTCTACATAAAATATAATTATATTACTAACGATTCAAAAGACCTACTATTTGACACAAAAATGACATGTGGCCCATACATCGCTGTAAAACTGTAAAAAGACACACATAATCTATGATTTAGACTTTTACCCCTCTGCTTAGAAGTCGCTAAAAAATTAGATCGAAAACAAAAACGAAATACGTACACTTGCCTATTGAAACCAATCTAGACATTCGTCTCACAATATATGGAATCGCAGTTATAAAACAAACCGAAAAAAAATGTAAAATGCTATTTAAATGGATATTACCACCATATGAAATATTTTTCCATAACATTTCATAAATAACCTGTAATAGAGTCCTTTTCTATGGTAAGACATCTTGACGACATTTTCAGTAGGTCAACATCTAACTCATTTAAGAAACGTTTAATGAAATAAAGAATGTATTTATTCACGTGTATTACTTCAATTGTAATTATTTACACCCACTCATAGATTCTACTTCAGGATCCTCTTGCATCAGTGTGGAGGGATGAAGTGATGCCCTCTGAGTGGAAGAGGTCGATTATCTGCCCTATCCACAAGAAGGGTGACCGCTTGTTATGGGGCAACTACAGAGGTATATCCTTGTTGACTTCCGGATACAAAGTCTTCTCGTACCTCCTGTTTGCTCGCCTGCTCCCCTATGCGGAGAAGGCCATTGGCCACTACCAATGTGGATTTCAACGCGGGAAATCAACTATCGACCAGATCTTCAGCTTGATAACAATACTAGAGAGAGGACATGGATATGAGCTGAAGACGCACCATCTCTTCATCTATTTCAAGGCAGCATCGACAACGAAGAGCTTTACCATGGAATGGAGGAACTCCGAATCCCACGGAAGCACATACGCCTGGTGAGGCTGACGATGAATGACGATGACATCACCCCGATGTGCTCGGTTTGCGTCAGTGGAAATCTGGGTGGAGAATTCTTTGCGACTAAGGGTCTACGGCAGGGAGATGCCCTCGCTTGCCTTCTTTTCAATATTCGAATGGAGAAGGCTGTGAGGGATTCTGGCGTGCAGGTTGGATAGCCATCTTTAACCGGGACGTACAAATCTTAGCCTACGCGGATGATATAGATATCATTGGTCGTCATTTGCATACTGTCAGGGAGGCATTCTTGGCGCTGGTGGGTCCGGCGAGGAGACTTGGGCTCGACGTGAACCAGGCAAAGACCAAGTACTTGGTGACAGAAGAGACACCCAGGCGGGGTTAGATGGTGGGTTTTGGGGAATACATGTTTGAACAGGTCTCCGATTTTGTATATTTAGGCTCATTATTAGGTGACCCAGAGTAACCAAGAGATGTTGAAAATTTGTCTCTGCCAGCCGGTGCTACTTTTGTCTGAGGAAACAGCTTGGTGGCCGCATACCCTCTCGGAAAACAAGGTTACACCTATACAAGATCATCATTCGTCCTGTCCTGATGTCCTGATCATTGGCTGTGGACGTGGCATTAAATTTAAGAAATGGCTGAAAGGCTTAGACATCCAAACAATGGCTCAGAAACCTGGACAACCAAGGCCTCCTGTTTGAGCGGAAAATCCTTTGGAGCATATTTGAAGGAGTGCTGGTGGATGGAAACTGGAGAAGACGCAAGAATCAGGAGCTATATGACGTACTTGGTGTACAACTTCAAAGACTTCGATTCAAAGAAGGGAACATCCTTGGCGGAAGCTGCCGGGGAGGCCAGGACTCATCGCTGGGTTGTTGGGCCCAATTAGTTAGCTAGTCATAGATTCTACATATTAGGAAGTGCTATGCTTGATACTTCGCCATGGCAAGGGACTGACATGGTAGACTCATATCAAGATGATAAGAAAATAACTTATTTTTTCAGCCATACAGGATAAAACTATTTGAAATGTGGAGTTCAGTTGTTTCAGCCAGAACCATTGGAAAACATTGGCTGTGGATGTGGCATTAAATTAAGAAATGGCTGAAAGGCTTAGACATCCAAACAAACACTTTACGATACAACTGCGGAAGGGCAAGAATATTATCTTGAACAAACTGCTAGATAATATGATCTATTAAGCACAAAGCCTTAATTCAACCAAACCAGCGATGGAGCGGGGTGGCCAAGAGATTGTCTACGTTGACCTTAATACGCAAACATACAGATTTAATTATTGGAAAAATACTTTGCGGATTGCAAATCCAATAATTTATTTTCGTCGGTTGATTAAAGTGATAATTGATAATATTAAGAAATAGGGTCTACAAAATTCACACAAAATAAATTATTAAACAATTCAACGTTTCGGCAACGTTAGGCCATCTTCAAAATACATCAATAGTTTCTCATAACATAGTTAACCAGATTATTACATACATAGTATATTTAGTGTACCATATCAAACTGTATATACAGAATACATATTCATTTAAAATCATGTTTATTGTAATTTATATTAACTTTAAGTCCAAATCGGGCCAAGTTATTAATTACTGGTTGTTACTAAATAAACAACTACATGAAAATATCTACTAATGAGTATCTCTTACCGTACCTTTGTAATCCAAGACCCTATCGGACTGAGAGATGCCTATCTCCCTGGGTGTTTTTTCGCTACCCTCACGCACTGCGTTAGTATATTGACCATGCTGTTTTTTTTAATCCTTTTAATTTGCCAGGATGGCTTTCTTCCCTTATATGATCAGGGATCCTTATAAAATATACGGTCTTATCCTGCTCATAGAGTCATGTCAGATGAGTTTGGATTTTAATAACTAGTGGATAGCTCGGATACATTTCTTTCAAGCCCTCAAGGTAGCTTAGGAACATTGTCAGATCTCAGCTAACGACAAGCAGACATGTAGGGCTAAAGATATCGCGTGAAGTTAAGTAGCACGAATAGAAGTTAAGTTATGTAGTTTAAACTTGTGGATTGAGTCGCGAGATACAAAGGAAGTCCTTGAGTTTTCGGATTTGAATCCATCGATATATATTTAAAAAAGATCCGGGATGTTTTGGAGGATGCTAGACAAACGTATTTTATAGTATGAGTAAGTGATATGGTTGTTAGGAAAACAGGCAGGGTTTAGTATTGTTCTAAATGATTGTAGGATCCAAGGTGGATTCTCATTTTCAGGTTTGGAGACCGGAATAGCCTTATGAGCCGAAATAATTAGCATTTCTAAAATTCAGATGTCAAAAAACCGTTTTCGAAATAAAGGTGCATCAAGGAAGCTACATTCCTTTTTGAGAAACAGAAATAGTTGATGGAAGTTGCCAAATTCGATACTGTGGCATATTGATAACTATTCACGTAGTATCGATTCTCAAATCGATTTTATGAGAAGGTAGTGTGGAGAGTTATGAGCACTACAATACTTAGCAAACCTTAGCTCTTTTTCCATCAATTACAAAAATTAAAATAACTTTGTGTAAAATGAGCATTTCAGCATTGAACTTCAGACTAGAACATCTGTGCATTACATCCATTATTGTGATACCTGTTTTAACTTTGATTGTTATATGAATATATTATCCACAAGTACTAATAATATAATTAAAGCTTGATATCTGCTCTATCAATTGTTTGGAATAACTCGACAGTAGAATGAGTATTATCAAGAGTTGATGAGAAAAATCAGAGAAAGAAGAAAAAAAACAAATAAAAAAGAGTAATGATCTGAGTAGAAAACCAGACAGGAAAAAAAAATGGAAGCGAAACATAAGAGGTAAAAGAAGGAAGAATTGTCGGATGGTTAGTTCGAGGAGATGAATGAAAATGTTACGGATTATCAGGAGATATTGTCAGTCCAGGAAGTTCTATAATTCACGAGAATTGACCATACAAGTTTCGGTTTATTATTAATTTTTATTCGCTGAATAAAACACAAGAGATCGAAAAAAGTGACAATATTATGTATAATATTTTACTTTTGGTAGATAATAGCCATATTGTTTCATTACAAATTATGAAAGACAAAACTCTGTAATTAATCAATAAAACAAGTGTAGTAACTGCAATTTGTAATTTTAGAATTTTACGTTATGTACACTTATAAATTTATTACAAGGACCAGAGTATTAGAATAGGTAGCGGAGTGGAGCCCAGAGTTACCATGCCGAAGGTCCTGGGTTCAAATCCCGCTCTCTGACAGACTTTTATTTAATCTGTTAGCAGCCGGATATAGATTATGTGGGATCTAGGACCCTCCTAGGGCTCACCCAAAACCTATATAGCGGGTACCCAAAACAAAGGGGGAAATCTGGTGGTTGAGCATGATCTAGGAGAAATCACCTCTCTGCACGACTGTTGTCCAAGAAACCGTACAATCTCTACCTTGTACTGAACCCTAAACCCTTCACGGGTTGTAATGGTACAAAAAAAAAGTATTTGAACAACATTTTTGTGTAAATAAATGGTCACTAATAGGATATATTTAAGTATAATTCAGATACTTTTAATATTTCTACTAATGGATTCTCTGTCCTTAATTTTGATGCAAATTAAAGACTGCACCCACTGACCATTTATCATTTATCAATCATTAGAATTATCCAGTCAACTATTTTCCATTCAAATATTTTAATATTAGTATTATTTCACACAAAACAAACAATTCTGGTAATTATTTCTGAGTATATATCTTGAGAATATATTCAAAAGTGTTGAATAGGACCTTTTGAAACTTATTTCATTTTAAAAATTATTTCATTTTGAAAATGTTTAATTTTATGTTCAACCTTTATTCAATTACATCCCTCTTGTATTCCTTTAAATTAGGTTAAAAAGTAACAGTTGTTTCTCATTTTTATCCTAAAACTATTTTTCATCCAGTTAGCTGGACAAGAGAAAAACTTAACAAAATTGTTTTCTTTAGCTTTTCATTACAAAACCTACAATTCATCATTCAGCATATAGTTAACAAAAGAATATAAATTTTTGAAAATTTTATATTTTTATGCATTTACTTTTGTGAATGAAACAGATAAGAATTGTTCGATGATAAGTTCTGTTTAAAGTGTTTGCCTAAAACATGTTAATACTGTATGTCTGTCAATTGAAAGACTCATATACGTTTTTTATTCTTATTATTTGATATTATCTTATTCCAATTTACTAAAATGTTATTAGTAGTTTTGTTCCCTACTCATCTTCGATTTTGTTTAAATTAATTTATACCTTATTTATTCCATTTATTAAGTAATGAATTGAAAAAAAATAAATAAATAAAGCCTTATAGAGTAACTTTCCCTTTTCGAACGACTTAATTTCTATTCCCTATCCACTCCGACCATAAATTTATTACCTTTCTTCCTCTTGGTTTAATATTTATACCAGAACACCTGAATGCAAAAACAGCACCTGCTGCACGATATATCCAGACGAATGCTGAGATTTGTTTTCGTATTACTTTCTCTCGGCGATTTCTACGTCCAACGTTCGGTGACCAACCTTCAAACCGACTTCATCTCCTCTACTTTCTACTGTTTCCTTGTTCGAAATCGTTTTTGCATAATCATTTTTACGAACATATTGTCCCCTCACAATCTCTCTGTTTGTTATTGATGATCAACAACATCCAGCGTGATAAAAAAAAAAGAGGTTTCGGTCGTGAAATCCACTTAAAAAGTTAATGTATTCCCCTATCGCAAACAAAAAAAAAACGGAGAAACTTATGAAAAGGGAATCATTAATTTCAGCTGGTTGACAGTGATATATATCTCGTGGAATAATTAATAAGGATTGAATCAGGGTGTAGCCAGTGTAATGTTTTATTCTTGTATGAACAGAAAAAATAGATACTTATTAAAAATATATATATTTTTTTCTTAATTTTTGGTACTTGATAGAATCCTAAATTATAAAAAGATGCTCATATCAGACCAGCAATAAGAACGATTCCAGGTTATCAAAATAAGAAACTACTAAAAAAAGAAAGAAAAGTAGAGGAGGATCAGAGCTGGATGAGTGCGCTATCCTGGAAGCTGGAAATAATAAAGGCAGATGAACAGCTAGGAAGTTATGAAGAAAGAGAAAAAGGAAATGGATAAAGTGGAGAGAGGAAGCTGGGGATGATTTAAAAGAAAAAACCTCCACCGCTACAGCCCATGAAGGGTCTTGGGATCAGTACGTGGTAGAGATTGTACTGTTTCTTGGAGAACGGTTGTGCATGGAAGTTATTTGTCCTGGATCACGCTCAACCGCCAGATTTCCCCCCTATTTTCGATACCCACTTTTTAGAGCCTGGGTGAGCCTCATGAGGGTCCCAGATACCAAAGGATCTATCTCCAGCTTCTGGGAGATTAAATAAAATCTGCCAGCAGCCGGATTTGACCCCAGGAGTTTCAGTAACTCACTGCTCAACCACACTACAGCCACCCTCGCTCCCCTAGAGTTAAAAGAAGGTAAGTATAAAAAGAAATTCTTCTAGGATGTGAAGAGAATAAGAAATGTCTCTAAGCCGGCAGTGACTGAATGTAAAGGATGGAGCACTTTGAAGGCAACGTCAACTCTGGCTGTTCTACCTAGCGTGGGGCTGTGTGTACACGTGTTCCTTTCCTTTTGATAAATAATCCTGGTAGTAAACAGCCTTCTTCTCTAAAAATATTAAATCTGGCGAAGATGTTATCCCTAGTGAGATACTTTAATGTGGCAGAGATCTTCTGAACAACAGTCTTAACAAAATATAATAGGAGCTAATATAATAGAATATAAGAAAAGGATAGCAAAGCCAAGGAATTTTGACTCCCTTTTAAAAAATCATAGGTGACCATCTTTCGGACATTGGGCGCTAGAAGGTTGTTGTGCTAACCACACAATCCTACTATACATATTGATATTCTAAATCAAGTATGTAGTTTCCTATATATTTCCATCAAAAAATTGTGTAATTAATTTTTTATAAGTTAAGAGCTTCCAAATGCCCATCCCCACCATCACCCATTAATCATTTCCAGCTTAGTTCTAGTTCCATATCCTCAAGTTAAGTTTGTCTGCCGGAGTAGAGCTTTGGGGCTCCAGTAAGCCATTGAAATCCTCTCGTATCCAATTATTGTATTGGATTATTGTATTATTGTATATTATTATTGTACTTGTAAATCCAAAATCATTTGTAAAATCCGTCCAGAATAAATTCGTCCATAATGATTCTAATGCCCCATTTCTTGCTGATTTGGCCCAAATCCGATATCAATCCTTTCATGACAAACTTTGTCCCCACCCAAACCCACTAATTTCAAACCTAGCTACCTCTCCGACAATCCTCCAAGGTGTCTGAAAAGAAGATGGCCACGTGACCTTCTAAGTTAAATTGCTTCAGTGCTGCTACCTGTGCGTATTTTATATCCTTACCTTTATCTCATGACTTTACGTATCATTCATTCTATTGCAATAAATATGTTTTGTTATATTTTTATTATGCATTCTACTATTTGTTTTATATTTTAATTATTATTAAATAGTTTTTATTTTAACTTCTCTTCACATATTTGCTAAAGTATTTATACTTATTTCGTTAATAATTCATATTTTAAAAAAATTTAATTCATAAAACTCATTTAATTCCCCTCTTATCTCTGAGCATTACGTTCAACTCCTTTTTTATCATCATATCTACCTTGTGTCTAATTTCAGTTCTGATGGTAGCTCACAATTTTGGACCATAATGCCTGCGGGTGTAATAAATAAAACATATTTTTATTGCATCCAGACCAATTATTTCATCATTATTATCACAGTCGACCAGCTAGTATCTACACTTTTTTATATAACAATTATCAAGTTAATCGACCGCAGAACGAAAACCGTAATAAAATGTGTATCTGAGATAGCCAGCCAGCCACAGAATAGATAGTCTGCCTGGTATTTTGCTATCATGAAGGCACTGTTGCAGAACCTTACGTAGCTACGTGGTATGATAAATTCCACCATAATAGTGTTATGCAGCAGGTTGGTTTATCTGATTGCTGCATTGTAGTACTCACAGTCAAAAGTCTAATCATTTGGTTCATTAAAGACTTATTATTAAAAATATTATTACTACTTCAAAGTTGTGCAAATAACATATTGATACCATGGATATCGTTTCCTAATTTTAGTGATTGTTCATCATAATTGTTAGTAAACTGTCCTAGGTCAATGCGAGCCGTAGGTGATATGTAAATGATTTCTGTCTAATTGGTGAGCATTTATTTCAGTCGTTTGTTTAAAGCATTACTTTTCATTTTGGCTCGTGGGCCCCAGACCATACTTCGGTCGAACATTAGTCGCAATTATATATATATATATATATATATATATATATAAGTAGATATAGTATATTCCTTCTGGCGCAGTCTAATTTTAAGGTCAAAACTATCCATAACTCAACGATGTATTTTATGGTACACATCAACCATAAAATAAAAAAAAATCAACCACCATAAAAATTGTTTCACTTATCTTATCTAGGGTTCAATTCAGCCATAATTCTATTTATTTTTTTAAGGTCCTATTTAACCTTAAAAAATTGTTTCACTTATCTTATTTTCTAGGGTTCAATTCAACCATAATTCTATTTTTTTTTTTTAAGGTTACTTTTAACCATAATTCTATTTATTTTTTTAAGGTTTAATAGGACCTTAAAAACTATTTCAGTTATTTGTAGGATATGATCCTATTCAACCTTAAATTGACGAGTTGATCCTTTAACATTACCCTCGTTGTTGTGGTTGAAATTATCCTTATGTCATATTGTGAAAAATGAGTAAAAATAAAAATTGCTTCTGGAAGCAAAAATACCCGTTTTTTCTCCTCCACTCTCCATTTGTCTCAACCTTACTTTGCAGTTGTGTTATCTTTTACTCCAGTAGATTCGAGATCTTTCTAAGAGTGTTCAACTTTAACATTTAAAGTTGCTTATTGCCTGACACTGACAAACCAGGCGTTTATAGCCGTCGGTCAACAATTCCGGCATTATTTATTTGATAACTTTGTGGGTGCAAAGTAAAGTGAGTTTTAGGTATTTTTGAGAATATTTGGACGTCTCTCAGTTTTCGATTATTAAAACATGGATAAGAATGCAAGTAAGGGCCCATCCTTACATTCCGCACCACGTCAAAACCGAGAACTGGATTCTCACTCAGCACTCACACTTTCCTTGTATATATACTGCACAATGTGCAGTATTAGATATTCCGAGAGTCTAACATCTCTCTTTTCCTATTGTCGAGAGTATTTATTTTACAATGCTCTAAAGAGATATTAGATTCTCAAAACTAAAGCTCAATTCTTTAGAGGCATAAGACAGCTTAAAATGTGTTTGCTAATCTGGAATATTTATTTAATGTAAATTAAATTAAAATACGATTTCATTACTGAACCCAGCGCTCTCTAGTAAATTAGTATCTAACTACTCAAGGTCAGAGAATGCTGATACTCTAGCGTACATACGATAACTGTTATCAGCTATGACTCGTTGGTCTCGTTTGTTCTCCGTTAGTTGCCCTACGGGCAAGGTTACAAATTTTAATAGATTGATATCCATTAAAACTAAACTTTAAAATATATCTTTCTTGTAGCTTCCTCTTAGATAGTCGTAACGGTTTCGTTGAAAATATATATCCAAATATTTCTTCATATGGCTAGGTATAGGTTTGTTTAGTTCATAAATCCAATACCAGTCAACCTTCTCTTCGTATTTTTTCATAATGTACTCGGTTAAATTTTGATAGTAGCTTATAGTTTCCCAATCTACCTTTTCCGAAAACTCATCAATAAATTTTTCATTTAGATTTAGTTTACTAATTTCGATCCATTCCCTCTCATCATAACTCAGTAATATCCCTTTGAGTTGGTCCAGGGTAACTTGGAAAGACAAGTACCAGTTAGCTAATGTAGGCCCAATGTCCAGTGCAAGTACCTGAGTCAAACAGAAAACACCGATTGCAAAGTTAATGTACTTCATAGTTCCTTTATTTTATAGGAAATATTTTAATTTTTAATTTTCGCTACTTCTTGCGCAAGTTGTTTTTTAGTAATAACATCACTTTCATCCCTTCCTTCAGAAACGGAGACTAATCTCCTCTTATTAAAGCTTATGTAGTTTTTGGTTATCTTGATTGCTGACTTGAATTCGTTTAGGCCTTCCTTTAATTCCTTAATGGTATTAGAAATTGAATTTATTGATAGTGAGAACGAATTTTTCATCTCGGTTGTCAAATCAGTGGTGATCTCACGCTTAACTTGACCAACTAATTGATTTTTAACGCTGTTCTGAACATCCTCAAGTATTTTATCATTGATCAATTCTGAAATTATTTCCTGCAACTTTGATCTATCCAGTGCAGGTGTTACACCAGGTATGGAAGGTGGCTTTACATCCGATAAGGGATTTGTCAAATAGCCTCCTGCTAAATCAAATAAAATAGCTCTTCCAATAATATCTGTCATTCTTTATTTTATGAATAATTGTATTGTACTCTGAACCACCAGACAACTCTTTTAAGACTACAAGACAAAGGTGACCGCATATCGGAGGATCATATGCTTGTTGTACACCGTCATAATTATAATACATGTTATCCTTGCCTAAGTATCTTACAAGTTCCTTTGGTGGTGGAAGATTTCCATAAGAGTCAAAGTAGTACTTGATGTTACCATTCTTGAAATAAGCAGTCCAATGGGTACCTAGGCCATGACCGTTGTCTAAATTGATGATACCGCATTCCACATCCTTAAGCTTCAAAGGAAGCTCATCTCTCATGAAAACACCCTTGAAATATTTAATCTTTAATTGCTTGGCAAAATATAAGATATCAAAGTTTGTTAATGGTTCTAATTTCTTTGAAATTAAATTTACTTTTTTTTCGTATTTTTTTGTTTTGGTGTGTGAGAAGCCTTTTTTTTAGATTTCTGTAAGCCAGAGCCCAGCTTGGTTTTAGCGATCTTCTCTTCCTCCAGGTTATGCCTCATTGTCTCTTCTAGTCGTGCAGCCTTATCTTTTGCATCAATCACTGAAGAAGCAACAGCTGCTCCACCACCTAGCAGTGCACCTAGCGCCCCGAGCCCCGCAAAAACTAATGGCAAGAACCCTCCAGATTTAAAATTTTCGTTCAGCTGGTTGTATGTCATTCTGATTCTTACACTTTTACCATCCTTTCCACTTGTTTCGATCTTGTTTATCTGCGTCTGTGTCAGTTTAACAGGCTCACTACCTTTCTCGGTTTGAATGGTTACTTCTGATTTCTTTTTGAAAGCAGTTTTTATTTTTTCCGCTTGTGAAGGACTAATTTTAATTTTATATGTTTGATACTCTGTCATTTATTTAATGTGGAAAAATAATAAATAAAATATTTTAGATAATAAAGCGATGGAATGCAAAAGTAATGAACATCTTGATAAACTGTTCGAGCAATTGAGCTCTGAGACTATTGATGAAATTTTAAAAAGTATTAGGGTAGCTCCCAATGACAAGTATTGCTTCCTGTTACCTACACCCAAAAACAGACAAGAATCCGGAGCTATGGAGGCGTTTTCTAGGAATTTAGGAGACATGGGTGAAGATTTTGGTGATCCCCTCACCTTTCCAAAATTATTTCCTTTCCTTTCCTTTGACTGAGGTAATCAGTCTTTCTATAAATTTTTAATGGTTCAAATAACCATTAAAAATATTGATAGCGTCTAATGTAGGAATCACTTGTAACCTTTTATACTACGAAGGAGAGCCTCTTCGAGTTCTCTCTTAGCTTTAGTTCTACCTTCTTCGATTAATGACATTCTGACATTATTGTGAAGATCTGCGGCGTCTTTTTTTACCTTAAATTCGCTCAAGATCTTTTCCTTTAGCGAATCGTAGTTAGTTCTTTCTTGTTCGATGCTGTTAAACTCTTCTTCGTTTATAGAACCATCAGCGATAGCATTGCTATACTTTTCTTCAATCGAGTCAAGTTTGGCCTTAGCCAATAGCTCGATCGCAGCATGTTTGTTTATCTTGCTTACAATATGGTTACCCGAGCCTCTTAATATGGCCGCACCGGTTGTCATCCCTAAGGAAAAAGGTACGCCTATCGGGAGTAGCGCAGGGAAGGCTATAGATGCTGCTCCTGATCCTATTTCACAGATTGTCAGGAAGCATTCAAATCCGAATATCGCATGTTTAAGCTTGAGGTACTTCTTCTTCAAACCACTTCTGTTCTTCCTTTCATCGTCCAGGTATTTGTAACTCATCATAATCTTGTTAATCCTGTAATTATTGGCATTAAAATCTGGAACATTCAATTTAGGGTATAAACAGTCTTGAAAAGTTTTATAAAAGAATGAGTCTTCTACAGGTGCTGTAGGTTTTGGATCCTCTTCGTTTCCAATTTTTTGTTCATTCATTCTTGATCACTTTATTATTACACTTATTTTTAAATTTTTCATATAATAAAGGATTTAATAACTAAACATAAAATGGATTATACCAAGTACTACGGAGATATCGAAAAGGAGCAGTATAAGCACTTTTTCCCATCAAACAGCACGGAACTGAACCTTAACCGAGAGAACCAAAAGATAGAGTTCTTAATCGATGTTGGGGATAATTTTGTGGCTTCTAAATTCCAGTTCTTCATTGCAGGTATATTGGAATCAACTAATAGAACACAACCTTACACAGCAACCACTGAAGTTAAATTGGTTGAAAACTTCATTCCACACCTCTTTCAAAAAATAGAGATCAAGAAGCATAATAAGATGATTGATTATATCGATAATCCAGGGATATTGAGTACTGTAAAGGGAACTCTAACCTACTCAAAAGATGAGGCATTGTCCAAGGGAAATTCTGGGTTTGAGTCTTTTGACACTCGCGGTAAGTTCTTCGCAGTAGGGAACCTCGCCGACTTAGGTTTAGGGTTCTTTGAAGACGTGAGAATACCGATTTACAAAGGAGGATTCTTACTTTCTTTCCTTCGAGGCTCTGATAACGATGCCATATTCAGAAGCAGGGGTGAAATTCCAGAAGGGAAAATAACCATTAACGAGTTCATAATAAGAGTGCCAACCATCGAGTTTAGTGCTACTACGAAAATAGAGTTAGTCAACGAGCTCACAAAACTAGGGTCACAACCCTTCAATTTCAGGAAGTGGGAATGCATAGAGAAGAGAGGTATTACGGGGAGTACATTCTCCTTTGATATAACCAACATCTACAGGAACGTCGAGAAGCCAAAATTCGTGGTTGCATTATTCCAGACAGGTAGACAGAACGATCAGCTAAAAGATAATTCAAAATTCGACGCTTGTAATGTCAGAAACATCAGAGTTAAGATTAATGATACCTTCTACCCGGACGAGTTGCTTAACCTGGATTTCTCTGTTGGTAACTACGCCTTAATGTATGAAATGTACCAAGACTTCAAGAGAACATATAACTCCAAGTCTGAAAATGTTTACTACAGTCCCTCAGATTTTATCAAGAACAGACCCATGTACGTGTTCAACGTGAGCAAAGGGCCTAAAAATATATCCCAAAGCCGAAATAATGTTATAGTTAACTTTGACTTTAATTCACCACCTCCAGCCAATACGACACTATACATAGTGATAGTTTCCATGCAGTCTTTAGTGTACGACGTCGTCAGAAACAATGTGGAAGAAGCTTAAACAAATATTGTTAATACAATCAAAAATACTTTTTAATGCTTAAGTCAAGCATTAAAAGGTTAAAATTAAAAGAACATTGAATCATTTTCTAATTCAAAACCCATTCCTATGTGCCTTTTCGCCTTCATAATATTTGTCGTAACGTATGCAGCAACCTTTTCATCCAAACCAGCATCCTTTGATTTGACTCTTTCCCAAGCTGCATGCTCCAGGACTTTGTCAGCGGTGTGGCGGTCTTTTACATTTTTATGATCCCTGTAGAACATGTCATGTTCTTGGGCAGCCGCATCTAGTTTATTAACAGGTTTATCCCCGCGTTCAAGCCTCTTTTCGAGCTTTGTGAAGGGTCCTAGGTAGTTATATCCCGGCCAGTGCATTTCTGGTAGAGGTATTCTGTTTAAGATTTCGTTTAATAACCCATTCCCTACTTTTTCATCAGTTATTATGGATTTAGGTAAAGCACAAACAATTCTGATCAAGTATTCCGTACCCTTCGTATCGTCTAGTCTTTCTTCCAGGATGTTTGATATAAACTTTAACACCCCTAATTTTTCATTGTGAAAGTTGTTATTCCCCGCATCCTCAGCAGCCTTGATTAAGCTTAACCTACTTATAAGTTCATTCAAGTTGTTAATGTACATCACCGACTTGTTGTTATATTCAATCAACCCAGATCCTGCGACTGTACCACTTTTATTATCCTCATAAATTTTCTTCACTAAACGTTTATATTTTCTGGATTGTGGTGCTTTTGGTTTGTTTGTGGTTGGATCGTTTCTTTGATAGAATGCAGAACTTTTAATTAACATTTCCTTATAGCTCATAAAGTCGTTATCCGAAAATCTTTTATTTATTCCTCCTTCAAACAAGCCTTGCACGTCTTGAGTCAACAGCCTCCAAAGGCCTTCTGTACCTTTATACTTCTTCCCGTCCATTACCAAGTCGTCATGCTCAATATCAACTTTCTTGTTCCCTAGTTTGAATTGACTTTCCTCATCACTCCACTTCAATCCATAATGCTTATCAGATATTTTAGGTAAATATGCAGCTCCTATTGGGCCTATTACTTTACTCTTAATGTACTCTATACCAGCATCTTCATAGATTGATGAAGCAGTGGTATCCAAATCATCACCATCTCCTGAATAAACTTCATCCTTATCCATAAATTTGACATTCTTTTTTGAGGGAAAAGGAGTACTTTTGCCAGCAGGAGTTTCAAAGAATCTCTTCTCGAAAGATGTTTCTTCTTCGGAGGGAGGTATCTCCATATCAGCAATATTTCTAGTGAAAGGGACTAGATCTGTAATCAGAGTCTTGTTTTGCTCTAAAACATTTTTAATGTTGGTATCTACTTGACCTAGCTTATCACTTATGGTTTCGTCTACCTTTTCCAATGCCTCGGTGATCGGCTTATACTCTTTGGCCTTATCCGCCTCCTCTTCTTTCTTTTCTTTCGAAATTTTCTTATACTTTGCCATCAATTCACGCTCAATCCTCTTAAGCTCTTTAGCCTTTTGGGTTGATATTTGTTCAGTCATTTATTATCTAAAAAATAATTGTTCAGTTTGAGTTCAGTTCAGTTTGAGTTCAGTTCAGTTTGAGTTCACATCAGTTCGGTTTCAAACTTTTTTCCAACTTATTTTTGAACTTACCATTGTTAGATTTCTTAGTCAAATCTATCGTTAAGAATCCATACCCCTCGTCAAACACTTCGTGGCAACACTCTCGAAATTCTTTGAAATTTTTAAAGTCACTTCCTACGTAATCGTCATATATCATGTTTAAGTAATGGTTGTTCTGCTTAAAGATACAAAGAAGGTTCACATTGTTCCTAATAAACTGTCTGTCAGCTTTGCTGTAACACTGCGTCAGATATATGCATGAAATATTCTTATGTCGGCCCATCATAAAGTACCTATGTATCTCCTTTTGGTTCTCCTTCAAACAATCGTCAAATATTATTAATGAGTTCGGTTCACAATCATCAACTGTTATCATATCTTCAAAATCGTTGTTGAAATATGCAACATTATCCCCAATCTTATCTTCGACTCCTTCAAAAATGCACTTCATATCCGAATAAATATCTTGGTCAATTGTTTTACTGAACACATAAAGTTTTCTATAAGGTAACCAGTCCCTATAAATGAAATTACAGAGTAAGGTGGTTTTGCCACACCCAGACGGGCCAACAATCAGTGCTCTCAAAGGACTAGGTATGGTGTCATCACTATTCTTGGAAAAATCTGGTGGATTGTAGTAGACAACAATATCAAACTTTTCCCTAACTTTTCTTTTTGAATTGCTTTTTTCCTTTAATAAAGAGGTCATTTATTATTATATATTTATTATGAAAATTATAAAAATCAGAGGAAATTCAAGCGAGCTTTCATTACACCTCTCCCACCCAATAATGTTGGATGAAAATGAAAGGTATAAAATAGGGCTTGTTGGTTTTTACTCTTACAATAACACCTACAATGTGTGCAAGAAGTGTAAATTATTTTTCCACTTTTATGATAGGGAAAATAGAAGTATAATGCACGCCGTTGGTATTTCGAAAGGCTATTGGACCCTCAAAGATATGGAAAAGTACGTTCAAGACGAACTGAGTATAATTTCCAAAACAAAATCTGCTGAACCATTTACACCTTCTAAATTCACAATATCATTAGTAAACAATCATGTCAAGATTACATCACCTCTGTTGGTTGAATTAGACAAGAAATTGGAGGCCATGTTGGGATTCGATGACAAACCTTTTTTATCAGCAACTGGGAGACATATTCCAAGAGTGAGACCCTTTGACGTAATCGAGGTCCATTGTAATCTTACAGAGTCCAGCATATCTAACCATAAAGATAATCCTCATGATCATGAAGAAAGTCAAATCCTCTATTCCTTTTTTCCAAATGTCCCTTTCGGGTACAAAATCAGCGAAAGACCTGACAATGTTTTGTACGTACCATTAACAGATCATATACGGAAGATAGACAGCATCAAGCTTACCCTAAGAAATGAACAAGGTGACATTTTAGATAATGGTGAAGTCGACACAACTGCTTATTTGAGTCTGATTAGAGACTAGTAATATTATATTTTTAATGGACTACTCGACCATTAAAAATTTTTTTTTTTTAGCCTAACCCTCCCTCCCTCTTTTTTTTTCAGTCAGTCATTCTGAAGTGTTCAATTGTGTTCTTAGGAGTTCTTGCCTGTAAAATGATCCTAATATCTCTTCTCCTGACAAATCCTTAATTTTGTAAGTGATGGGGCTCGTTGGTAGCACTTCTGAAACTATGAATATTTCCTTACTCCAGTTATGCTTATATTTACTAGAGAATTGGGTTTTAACACTACTAATCCTCACTCTTTCTCCAACCTTAAAATGTGGACTCAGATCATTTTCCTGGTGCCTATTGTCTAATTTACGCAGTATTATCATCTCATTATCTTTGTTGACATCGGCTGGAGCCATGCCTATAGTCCTATGACCATCTTTGTAATTATAGTCATCAACTAACTTTTGTAATATATCCACCCACCTAAATCTTTGCCTAAACTCAAACTCCACTCTCATTTTGTTGTTAAGAGTACGGTTAAATCGCTCTACAATGGCCGACTTTTCAGCATTTTCAGTGTGATAAAGCTTTATGCTATGCTTATCCAGTAGTGCTTTAAATTCCTTATTTTTGAATTCTAAGCCTTTATCAGTGTGTAACAGTCGTGGAGGTACATGGTTCACCAATGCTGCTTTCTTAATTATTTTGTCAAATGCCGTAGAGACTGCCTTCGCATCTTTCTTCTTTAAAGGTTCGGCCCAAGCAAATTTGGAAAATGTATCTATTACGTTCAGGATGTACTTGTAACCGTTATTATCACTCTCAAACCCGGACATGACAACAAGATCGGCTGCCCACAAATCATCTATTCCAAGGGTTACAATACTCCTCTTCGGAAAGTTCTTTCTGGCAGGCTTATGCAATTCTTTGCTTTCAACCCACCTTTCTTCCTCACTCAGGTTGGAGATTTCTGCTTTATTTTCTAAAACCGAGCTTTTAGGAGCTTTAATAAATTTACTTTTATTTGTCTTGCACACCTTGCACTTGGTTGAAACCCTCCACAACCCATTACTTGTTTGAACTAATTCTGGGTCTAGATTCTTTGTTTTCTGTTTGCACCTGTGACAGTGTATAGGTTCTTCAAGATTCAAGCCTGTAGTTTCCATATTTATTATTTTAAGAATTTATTACATATATAATAAACGTCAACAATGAGTTTGTCCCCTGAAGCAATTAGACTTTGTGAGGAATTTGGTGGCTTCTGGAAGCTTGTGGAGAGCCCGGAATTTATGTTTTTTGAAGCTAACGCAGAAGCTTTAGAGAATATACTACACGAGTATAAAGAATATAACTTTTGTCGAGGCATTCAGAAGGAAAGGTTGTTTTTAGTTAACGGTAAACCACCGTTATGGACAACAGACAAGGTCAAAGAGTACCTTAATAAAAACAAAATTAGATTCAATAAGAAGGACAATGAAGCAAAGTTGAGAATACTAGCTTATAAGGAAGCAAAAAGAGAACTGAGACAAAACTTTGATGAGATGCTCAATTTTTGATACAAGAAAACATAGCAAATAAAATGGATAGGAATACGGAAAGAAAAGTAGAATGTGAGTGTGGTCGATTTCTTAGTTCTGGAAGCATTTCTTCTCACCTTAATAGAACTTGTCATCAAAAAGCTATGGAAGAGAAAGGCACGGTTAAAGAAATCAAGAAGAAGATAAAAACCTACCTGAAGGAGGGTAAAGGCTCTGAAATCAACAGAATGGTCAATGAATGGGAAAGATCTAACAAACGTGATTAAGATAAAGATAAATAAAGTTTTAATGGAAGTGTGCCATTAAAACCACTCGTGACTAACTACTTAGCATCTCATATTAGACTAGTAATGTCTTTTTCATATTTAAAAAATTGATTTTTTTTTTCAAAATAATGAATATAATAAATGAATAGCACTACGATGCGAAACGAAACTATACATTGCAAAAAATGCAATACTAATATTACTAAGCCTAACTGGGCTCGGCACCTAAAGTCTATTAAGCACCTGTCAGATCAAGTAGAAGGCCCAAAAGATAAGTATGTTAAGTGTGACAAATGTGATTCAAAGGTAAGCAGAGGTAACTGGGCGCGGCATACAAAGTCCAAGAAGCATTTAGGGAGTAAAGATATTAAACTGGGTAAAGTATTCAATTTCAGCAAACGCCTCTTTAATGAAAATATACCCAAAAAGAAAAATAAGGATCAAAACAACACCATAAGAGAAACTAAACATAGGAAACTTCACCGTGTATTTAACTTTAGCAAACAGCTTTTTAACGGTTCTAAGCAACGTATGCACTTTGAAAAGAAAGAAACTGCGTTCAAATCCCGACTAGAAACATTTGAAATTGAAAACACAAAGAATATAAAACATATTGATGTTTTTCTTGACGATGTTAAGAATGGTGTAATAGGAAAAATAAAGCATACAAGGAAACGAATGGATTTAAAAGTTAATATGGTACTGTACGCAGAATATAAGAAAGGAACTGATGAAGAAAATATGGAATACAAAGAGGTAAACTTTAAAACTGAAAATGAGGTGGTACTTCAATCAACAGACCTTAATGATTTTTATGAAAAGGCAAGACAAGCAATAAATAATGAGATGAGCGAATTCCAGTTGAAGGGTTCTCAGTGGATGCTTAGTAGAATTCTCAGGCTGGAATTGAGAATAAACAAGTACATGCCTTGGAAAGGGTCTTCCTGCATCGAACTACCGAAAAAAATCGCCTCCAAAAAAGCCATAATAAATATAAAAAATGAGGATAATAAATGTTTTTTATGGTCCATCCTAGCTGCCCTTCATCCCGTTGAAAAGGATGCTCAAAGAGTATCAAAATATAAAAAGTTTGAACATGAGTTTGATGAAGCATTCAAAGACATAGAATTTCCCGTCAAAGTTACTGACATTGACAAATTCGAAAAAAGGACAGATTTATCCATTAACGTTTACCATTATAATGATAAGAGTTTGATCTATCCATTAAAAATAACAGAAGACGAAAAAGAGAAGCACATAGATTTGTTGTACATGAAAAGTGAAACTACTGACCATTACTGTTGGATTAAAGATTTATGGAAACTAATAGCCAGAGATCAAATTACAAAAGACCACCGACGAAGATATCTCTGCAAAAGATGTTTAAATCATTTTCGTTCTGAAGACGTACTATGTGAGCACAAAAAATATTGCGGCATGCACAAAGAAAGTAGGGCACATTTACCAAAGACCTACGATAATATGATCAATTTCCAAAACTACAAGCATGCGTTAAAAGTCCCCTTTTCAATATACGCAGACTTTGAATCATTATTGCGTCCTATAGCTGGTAACCATCCCGATCCCAGTAAAGCATACACAGTAACACTTCAATTCCATGAAGCAAAAAGCAGTGTTTATTATATAAAATATGACAATGCAGACGTCCACAAGCCTCCTGTTACTTTTTGGGGAAACGATTGTGGTAAAGACTTTTACGAGAGTTTAAAGGAAGAAGCCATTAAGATTGCAAAATTATATGACTCCCCTGTACCTATGACACCCCTGAATGATCATGAGATGGATAACTACACAAACTCTCAAGTTTGTCACATTTGCGAGAGAAGGTTAGATAAACTTCCGCCACTTCTCGAAAAGAAGGAACAGGTTCTGAAGAAAACTATAGAATGTTTCAAATACGTTGGTGACCCTGAAAAAGTTGAAAAATATGAAAATGACTTGGAAATATTTAAAGATAATTTATCAGACAATATGAAGAAAGTAATGGATCATGATCACCTCACTGGAAAATTTAGAGGATCTGCACATTCAATATGTAACCTAAATTTTAGGAACCCTGACTTTATTCCGATCTTCTTTCACAACTTGGCAGGGTACGATGCACATCTTTTTATTAAAGAGTTTGGAAATGATGAGGGTAGAATTGATCTTATTCCCAACACAGAAGAGAAATATATTTCATTCACCAAATATGTTAAGTATAAGTGTAGAGATGGCGAAGAAAGGAGTATAAAGCTTCGTTTTGTGGACTCATACAAATTTTTACAGAGTAGCTTAGAAAAACTAGCTGGCAATCTGAAACCGGAAAATTTTAATGAACTCGCTAAGTTTTTTCCTGAAGATACACTGGGCCTTGTAACTAGAAAATTAGCTTACCCTTACGAATATATGGACGATGAAGGTAAATACGAAGAGACGACCTTGCCACCAAAAGACAAGTTCTACAGCTGCCTTAATCAAGAAGGAGTATCTGACGATGAGTACAATAATGCCTCAGAAATATGGAAGAGATTCAACATTAAAAACCTAAGAGAGTTTACGGAATTGTACAATACGATTGATGTCCTTCTGTTGGCAGACATTATGGAAAATTTTAGATCAGTGTCGTTAAATAACTATAAACTCGACCCAGCATGGTATTTCACTTTACCAGGATTTGCTTGGGATGCAATGTTAAAGAAGACAAGGGTTAAGTTAGAACTCCTGACAGATGTTAATATGTATTTGTTCATAGAGAACGGTATACGAGGAGGAATTACGCAGTGTTGCAACAGATACGCTAAAGCTAATAATAAGTACATGAAAGAGAAGTATAATCCTAAGGAACAATCTGTGTTTTTAGGTTATTTTGATGCTAACAATGAATACGGCTATGCTATGGAAAAATACTTACCTTACGGGGGCTTCAGATGGATAAATACTGACATTGATGTGACAAAAATATGTGACAAGTCACTTAAAGGATACTTCTTGGAGGTTGATTTAGATTATCCAAAACACCTGCATCAGGAACATTCCGACTTTCCAATGGCACCTGAGAGCATCATTAACGGAGAAAAATTACCCAAGCTCATGACGACCCTTTATGATAAAAGAAATTACATCTGTCATTACTCAGCATTGAAGTACTACTTAAAACATGGACTTATATTAAAAAAGATTCACCGTGTTCTTGAGTTCAAGCAGTCACCGTGGCTCAAGTCATACATACAATTTAACACACAATTGAGAACTATAGCCAAAAATGATTTTGAAAAAGACTTCTTTAAATTGATGAACAATGCGGTGTATGGAAAGACTATGGAAAACATTAGAAACAGAGTGGATATAAGGCTTTGCAGTAATAGAAAACAAATTGAAAAATACATAAGTAAGCCAAATTTTAAAGCAAGAACAATATTTACTGAGAATTTGGCAGCGGTTCATATGGAGAAGACAAGTGTTACTTTGGATAAACCTATTTATGTTGGAATGACTATTTTGGAAACATCCAAGTTGTGCCTTTACCGATTCTGGTACGACGTATTAAAACAAAAATATGGTAAAAACATTGTGCTTCTATACGAGGACACTGACTCACTTATCTTCGCTGTTACAACTGAGGACTTTTACTATGATTTGAATGATATTATTGATGAACTGGATACTTCCGATTACCCGAAGGATAATATTCATCGACTACCTCAAGTTAACAAAAAAGTGTTAGGAAAATTTAAGGACGAGCTCAATGGTAAAATATTAGAAGAAGTAGTTGGCCTAAGATCTAAATGTTATGCGCTTAAAATATTCAACGATGATAAGTTAAGCACTAAGTTCAAGAAAGCCAAAGGTATTAAAAAGGCAGTTGTAAAGAACGAAATAAGTTTTGTAGACTACAAGACATGTTTAGATACAAAGCAAAGTGTTTATAGGAAGCAAAATCTCTTCAGGAGTAAAGGACACAGCATATGCACTATCGAAATGAATAAGAAAGCTCTGAGCAGTTTTGATGACAAAAGATTCATTCTAGAGGACGGAGTTCATACCCTTGCTTGGGGGCACCACGAAATAGGTGTAGACAGAAACGATTTTATAAAACATTTGAAGGAACTAAACCACCGCGAAAATTTAAAGGAAACATCGTAAATAAAAAATAAGATAAGGTTAAATTATACCACAGGTGATACACTGAGTAGGGATAGGACTAAGGTCAATTGTAAGCATAAGTTAAATCATTTATAAGAATCTAATTCTAAGGTTAGTTTTAAGCATAACACTAGAATGGGTCTGTAAGTATGTTTTTGACCATAAATAAATGGAATAAATATTTAAATAAAATTATGCTTTAAGGTAGACATAGAGCATAAGAAAATAACATAAGTTAAGGTGGACAGAAACCATAACTAATAAGATAAGTGAAATAATTATTTAAGGTTAAATAGGACCTTAAAAAAATAAATAGAATTAAGGTTAAATAGAGCCTAGAAAATAAGTAAGTGAAACAATTTTTATGGTGGTTGATTTTTTATTTATTTTATGGTTGATGTGTACCATAAAATACATCGTTGAGTTATGGATAGTTTTGACCTTAAAATTAGACTGCGCCAGAAGGAATATACTATATCTACTTATATACATATATATAATTTTTTATTTTGAAGAGAAAAGATTTGCCCTGGCCAGGATTCGAACCCAGGGAACAATTTATAAATAAATTATATTATTTATAATTTTGTAATAAAAAATTATGAATAATATAATGACGTAAGTCAATAAGATCCTGATAACGTTATGTTCATTGAACATTGTTCCTCGTGTATACTTCGCAAAATTGCGAGAACACGGGGATATGGGATCGGTGAAGAGAACGGATTTGTCCTGACTGCGAGGCGACCCCTGGTAGCTCAATTGGTAAGAGCGCCGCTACGGAGAGGCGGACGACCCGGGTTCGTATCACGGCCAGGGCAAATCTTTTCTCAGGTCAGTCTCGGATTGTGGTGTGTGCTGTTGTTTCAACAACTTAGGTAGCCTTCAATGTCTAGGAGTTAGTAGGTATATCATGTGTATGTACAGTGTATATTAAAGAATCCACATCGATTCTTGCGGTATTCCTGTTAAGATTGATCTTAACATAACCGTAAAGACATTTTTGAACCTAGCGGATTAGTGAAGAGGAATGATTAGATAATGAGATAGTGTTGTATGTGTGAGATATTAGGGTCTTGAGGGTAAACAGAAGCCCCGTGAGCTGGACTTTATTAAAGCCACTTTATTTCTCAAGTGAAAACGACGTTGTATATAAAGACTAGCTGGGTGGAAGAGAACCTTGTGTTTCTGAGTCAAGATATTGCAGCACTTCAGCATTGTTTTGTTTTCTTCATCATTGTTATTACTAAATATTTTATCAATATTGTTCTGATGAGGATATTATGATATGGCGGAAGATAGAATGAGATTTTTTAACAAGTGTTTGTTGCAATTTTTAAATATTATAAATTTTTACTAAGAGCCTATTTAGAAAAAAAAAATTTTTATTTGATGCATTTATTAATTTTAAAATTCATTCAACTGTTTTGTTCGAAACAGAAAGTTGAGGCGACAAAAGGTGCGAGAGTTTCGGGTTGGTGGTGGGAAAATTTTACACCCTTCATTACAAATTCTAAGGTCATTTTGAATACATCAATTTTCGAACATCTTGTTATTACCTAAATAAATTGATAATAGCTAAAGGCCTGGAGAAAAATACCACAATGCACACTTCTTATAATAGTCTACCCACTATTATACTAGTATAAATACACTAGACATAATAAAAAACGAAATATTTGTGTAATAAAAATCGGACTATTTTTCTAATTCGTGTTAATGCCTTCAAGTTGTTGGAATCCTACCTGCTTTGCAGTGAATGTCGGGTTAGTATAGCTTCAGAAATTGAAGACATTTCTATTTGTGACGAGTATATTATATTCTTTCTTTGAATTAGTTAAAAAATTATTTGTGTGAGCCCGCTGTGTTATTGTCACGAAATCAACTCTTGGGTTAAATAAGTAGAACATGATTGTAATTTGGTAATTATATTTTGCACAATAGTTTTGTTTTTAATATATATTTGCGTTCAGGTCTCCCTATCAGCCTATAACTGTACTTAATTCCAAAATAATGTTACCGAATACAGTAGAATTGAAGTAACTTGTGAAGTACATATGGCAAACATTTACATTTACTATATGCCAACCTTCTATTGACTCTTACCTCATTGATGAAGCAATACACTATGTTGAACACACTCCTAATGATGTATTTAAATTAAAAGCTATTAAACTAAGTCATAATATTAATCACGAATAGCTACACTATGAGGTTCACAATCATATTGTAAAATATCCTTCTGTTTTTTTTTACTTATTTACACGATCACGTTTACGGCTTCACATCTTTTTCACAGGTTATTTCATTCATTTTAGTTTAACTTAATTTAATCAACTTCAAAATGTGCAGAGATTCTTCATAAATTATTAACATTAAATAATGTATATCGGCTCACAATTAGTGCTACAAAATCAAAAAATATTTTTGCAAAAGCGTTTGAACGTTCTTCTTTGGGTTTGTTTAGTATTTATTATAGTTGTCCGTGACTCACTTTAACCCTTTGACGCCCACAATTCAAACGTTGAAAAAATCTTTGTTTTCACACTAAATATATATTCTATGGCCATAAATTAATGGTATTTAAAACTTTAAAAAAAATTTTTTTTATTGCAAACTGGTTTTTTAAAGTGGTACATATATGTACCAATGGTCCTTATAGGTAAAAATATAGTACTAATAAATACTAATAAACAATAAAAATTATTCTGAAAGATCGGTTTCTACGCTATTACTTTATATATTATATACAATATACAATGTATATGTTATTATGAATTCATTTGAAATAAATTGATAATATTTTAGCAGTTAGCTACACAACTTATTGGTGGGTACACAAGTCGTAAAAGACCAATCAAGGAGTCACCGATCCAGGGATCTAAAATTAAAAAAATTAATAGCAGTGCTCCTAATCCATTACACCGTCTTATTAAAGGAGACACTAGACGTAGATGTGTCCAGTGCAGTAAAAGAGGAGTGCAAAGCCGGTCAAATTCTGTATGTGCAGGCTGCAACTTAACCTTTTGTTTTACAAATACAAGAAACTGTTTTGAAGAATACCATAAGTAAATTATATTAATTCTGTAATATTTAAGGTTGTTTTTAGTGCTTCTTATGTATTTAGTAATAATAATGTATTAAGTAATAATAATTAATTAATATTTAAAATACTTCCATTGTTAATAACATTTAATTTAAAAAAAATTATACAAAAAAAAATTCTTAATTATTTGCAGTTACGGCTCAGTGGTACATATGTGTAAACAAAAAAAGGGTTGTAACTAATAACACAATGTAATACTGGCAATATGGACAATTATTTGTGAATAAATACAAGTAAAGCAAACTTCCAAAAAAAAAAATAGGTCTCTTCTATGATCCCATCCCCTAAATCATGATTTATTGTGGGAAAAAAAAGTGTGTTACATCAAATTAAAAAAAGGGGTGGGGGGGTTGACTAAGTAGGATATTTATTTAAAAAATACAAAATATTAAAGCTAAATATGCTGACTTTCTAAAATTGAACTTAAAAAAAGTATTGGAATCATAGGTTAGTGGTAAAAAATATATAAGTCAGTGGTACATATATGTACCATTGTCCTCAAAGAGCTAAAACATTAAGTTGGGCCATTTCTTTTTTATTCAATACTAATTACCTTTTTTAATTTAAAAATATAGTTATTCATCATTATCTGTTCATTCAAACATGAATTAATAATTAAATTATACTGGTTTTAAGAAAAGTAAGATAAAATAAAGTTTTATTGTGGTAAAAATTAAAACTAAAAATTTGCCATTTATTCTCGAAGAAATGCGTGCTCCTAGATTACAAAAAAAATCAAATAGCACAATATCCTCCGCACTGAGCTATCGGGGTTATAGGTAATTATTAAAAATCACCATACCTTCCTACAGGATGTGTCACATGGCAATCTTTACCAAAGTAATTGCTTTTTTCACTCCAATTATTATAATTTTAAATTTTGTTTATTGTATTTTATGTTATTGCTAGTTTAACGTCATATCGTTCGTTAGATAGATGTCGAACATTAGCAAAGCTAGATTATATCCATAATACCGGAATCCGGATTCCTACTGGCACTTTTAGAGTATAAGCAGTTTTATGTTTTATAAGCAGGTTTACCTCCCTTGTTTTATAGAAGGAAAAAAAGGGCAATAAATTGCATTCGCAAATCATGTCCGCAGGCAGACTACCCCACGCGTGGTCACTTACAAATTCATTTTTCAATACAAATTCTCTACAGCTTTCTGCCAAAAACCAAATCCAACAGTCTACATTCATTTCAGCTCTAAAAGCAATACCGCTATCTAAACCTGAAATCCAGAATCCACCATGGACCCTTCAACCGCCTTGGGTAATATTTAACCTTTCGCATTATTCCCAAAACAATAATTCTCGTCCAGAATATAAAAACCGTTTGTTTCACATGCTCCAAAACATCCCGGATAATTTTTTTAATTTATACCGATGGATCAAAATCGGTAAACTCCAGGGCTTCGACTTTTGTAACACTCGACTCAACCTAAAAATTTAAACTACATGAAATAACTTCCATTGCTCTATATTGTTGAACTCCATGCGACATCTTCAGCCCAACATTTTAGTTTATCGATAGCAGAGAAGAATTTAGTTACTTTGTCAGATTCCCAAGGCACCCTAGAGGGTTTGAAAGATAGGTACCTGAATCATCCACTAGTTATTAAAATCTCATATTACGAAACTCATTTAGCAGGGTAAGACCGTATATTTTATAACCTGTACCACTACACCCCGTGAACGGGTCTGGGGTTCAGTACAGGGTAGAGACTGTACTGCTTCATGGACAACGGTTCTGCAAGGAGGTGACTTGTCCTAGGTCAAGCTCAATCGCCAGATTTATCCTCCTTTTTTTGGGTATCCTATTTTTATAATATTTTATAGAGGCTGGATGGGCCCCAGGAGGGTCCTAGATCCTATATGATCCATCTCCCGCTGCAAACAAACTAATAAAAAGGCATGGCCTGCAGCGGGATTTGAACCAGGATTTCCAGCATGGCAACTCAGTGCTCTACCACTGAGCCATTCCGCTCCTGTATATTTTATAAGATTCCCGAATGAGTTTGCAGTCCGGGAAGCACCTACGCTACCTGGAGGAGGTACCACGGTTCTCACTCCATCAGAACTCAGTAGACTTCTTAAAATGGAAACAACAGAGAGATAGCATGCCATGTGGGAGGAAAGGCAGCCTATCAAATTAAAATATATCTAATAAACACTAACAGCATGATCAACATCCTACCTCAGCAGCTGAAGAGAGGAGGCTACCGTGCCCGCTGGAGACTAGGCCAAACTCGGCTCTCTCATTTACATATTATGAACTTCCACCTCTTTCATACCAATATCGTAATGCCACTCGAACGGTGGCATACAATAAATAAAATATAATAAATCTGTAACTTATCGAAGGCACTTGGTGACAACGAACGCCTGCTGTCTGAATTTTAGCTTTTTTCAATTTTTTCTTTTCTTGTTCTCAATTTTCTCCATCATCCAGTCTGAAAGCCTGCGTGTGTGTGTGCATGGATATGTGTATGACATTCATCGACAAATATATCTTAATTTTATACAGCGAATCATAGGCGTTGTTGACCTTAAGGGTTTAACGTCAATGAATAGAAACAAACAAACTTCGAATATTTTCTGTCAATTTATGTAAATATTTCGATCATTCAGATTTTTCTCATGTAATTGCTAATATAATTAATTACTTGGATATTTTTCGTTTAATCCCCGCATCTATTTTTATATTAAAAATAACACATGTCATGAAAAAAATAGCAACATTTAATAAGTTATCCTGGAGACCAAAATGTAGATATTTGATTTATAATAACCTCAAAAATATTTTTGTCTTTATACCTCTGTCACCACATAAATTCACAAAAATACGAGTCCAGTATCTTTTAGTTCCTGCATCTACCTTATTTCTTCTTTTGGCCACAGGCCATAGTAACTCAATTGACTACGTGTGCGCTCCAGTTGACAGATCCACAAAATGGTTTACTGTTGTACTCATATCCGACTATTTTTTCTATATTTGAGTCAGGCGTGATAGTTGTTTGAGGATGAATGCATTCTTTAATGCATGATAATAGTGTGTTTTCATTCCTGTTCGACCTGCCATAAATGAAGCATTCTTTTTTTCCCCGGCATATCCCACCGAAAACCCACTGTTGTGGATAAACTCTTGTATAACTTCATTTTTTATATTGGGATTAAACGAAAAAAGACTCATTGGTTCTAAAGTTCCACCAAATACGACTTAGACATTCATTTATGTTTGGACTAAAAATGTACAACCACCTTATTTTGTAAAGAAGAATCAAGTATCAATTAGGTCTTTAGAATAACTGTTATTAACTGTAGTTTTTTTTCCTAACATGTGTTTTATTTTTAATACAAAAATAGATGCGGGGATTAAACGAAAAAGACACAATTACTTTTCAACTCAGGTCCATCCACAATTTTGAACCCTTGTCAACGAGAACAAGGTATCGATAGCTGCTTAAGAATCGATTGGTATGTTCAATCCCGGCAAACCCCCTTTGTTGTCATGTGGGCCGCTGCTAGGTTACTTGACGTTGAAATTTGAATGTGTGTTTACGTTGTTTAGTCTCTAATAGTTGTGATAGCCTAATTTATCTATATATTTAATTTGTTGCAGTTCATATCAATGCACTGTCGTCCAGAATTTATGAACTACTTAATATCTAACTGCCAATTGTTTATGACCGACTATTTTGAGGGAATCAATTTACTGGTATTTTTATTATTATGTTATTATTTGTTCTTAACTATTTGCTGATTTAGAGTATTTCATTATTATTATTATTATTACCAAAAAACTTACCTGGCACTTATTTTTAGTTACAAGTTATTGAATAATTTTAATTTTGTATATTGTATTGTTAAATGTCATCTTCTGTAAATGCTGGGTATTAAGGCTCTCTGTCTATGAATTAGACTATATTTATATTTGTTTATTTTAAAACTCCAAATTGCAACAATGCCATCAATGTTGACATTTTTATCTGAAAGGATTCTAAAGATGATCAAATTAGTTTACATGAATTGTTTTACAAAAATTCCGTCTTTCTTAAGCTTTAACATCTATATTATGGAGCATTCGCCTAATGAATTCTTTAACTCATTCATTGCAACAAGTTGTGTCTTACATAATAAGGTGTAATGACCACATGGGTCATTGTAGCATGGATAAAATTGAATTTTCTCAATACTTTCTCACTATTAATTTCAAACCAAATGATGGTGTTCAGGGTTATCAACAGTTTTTCACACCGTGTTGGCCATTGATTTATGACATTTAACATAACTCCTCATAATATAATTCATTGTTCTGAACTAACTTGGTTTTATTTTTATTGAACTTTGATTATCTTAGTAACCATTTAGTAAACTATTTTTGCTTTGTTTAAGATATTGATCTGATAAAATATGGAGAATTACATCATACGAACTCCGTTGAAAGACCTTAATAGCGGAAGAAGTATATCTCCTACTTCTAAAAAGGAATGCACAAAAATGAAGAGAAAAAGGGGGAAACATGCAAAAAGGTCATCAAATGATCTTGATACCCAAGATAATATATTGAATTTTCTCACTACTGGAAACTCATCTACACAAATTTTGAATGATACTGGAAAGGTAATATAAAAATGAAGTGTTTATTTTGAAAATAAATATATATTTGAACATTTTCAAACATTACTGCTTTTATTTACTTGTAAAGTAAACATCCGTTTATCGGAACCACTACATTTCCGGCCCACCTTAATTATTTTGATCATACTGTGAAATTTACATTTTAAGCAAAATAGAAATGTTTTCACTGAATGTTCTTTGGTTATAAACAATTATGTTTATTTAGTGTTTTTTTCTGTGTAAATAATAAACATTTTTGATGGTTGTTTATATTTTAAATATCAACTGTTTGGTAGTTGCGATCAATAATGTTTGTTTGTTTCGATACATATAATACTTCTGTTTATAATGTATCTAAGGTGCCAGTAATACAGTCAGCTTTACTTATATAGTTATAAGTAATCTAAAACATAAAAATCTAAACTGGCGTAACATGATGCAAGAAGTGAGGTTCAAATATATCCTTGGTGATCATGATGGTCAGTATCGTACTTGAATTGCTTAGGCTTAAGTTGGAGGAAGTTTGTCCTTCCACTGTTCTAACTATTACAAATTTTCCTATGGTTCTGCAGAATTACTTTAATTTTAATAACCATTGCACTTAAATATCAGAAGCCATCTAAAATTTGAAACCCTTATACTGATTGTTATGCATCTTACTCTTTCCTAGAGATCACAACAAGGATAAGGATTTATTTTTTTTACAGATTTTGGACTCCTACAATATACCTTTTGATAAATATTTTAGTGAAAGTCTGTATTATCGTAAGATTTATGAAGCTTGCTTATAAATTTTAGCTTGATATTAATTTGTCTACTTTTTGTATATGTATCCTGGATTAATAAAATTTTATTTCAATATGTGCCTTTATTATTTGTTAACTTGTTTCTATTTTCAATTCAGGTCGAGGAAAGCAGTGTTGATTCTAACTCTAATGATGATCATAATAACTCATTAAAGAACACTATGTATAGAGTCAATCGATTTTTCATGGAGGATCTTAAATGTCCTGAATTTTCTCCTTTCAGTGAAATTAGCTATTCATGTTCATCGGCTAGCGGCTGTGAACGTGAAAACCATAAGGTGATTATAATATCCTCTTAGTTTAATTTAAAATGAATCGTTATTACTGGTTTGTAATTGTGTTTTCTTGATTTCAGATAATCGCTGAACAAATAAGCGAAACACAAGAAAAAGCACTAACTTTCTTAGCGAAAAGCTGGTACGTCTTAAAATATCCTTTGACCTGCCTTATAAAAGAGAGGACATATCTCAGCCCTTTTGTTCTTAGATTCCTTTTTTATGGTATTGTAGTAAGTATTTTTTTAATTTGTAAATTAAAATACTTTTTAGCCATTAATTTGTTTATATTTAACATTATTAAATTTATTGTATTCAATTGGAATCTAATTTGTTTATCACTAAAATGCTGATAGTGTGCTAGTAATTTATTGCTCTGTTAATAGTAAATTAATGTTATTTTTTTAAATAGATTCCCTATTTTTTATTATTTCATTAAACCAAGGACAAACATTTTAAAAAAACATGTGGTTCTTGACTTCATACAGCAATTTTCTCAAAAATTACTTTCTATTATATTAATTTAAAAGTGATAAAATAAACATAGCCCGACTTGTTTATTTTATTTGCTTATTGATTTTTATTAAGATATAAAAATGGTAAATGTATATTATCGATGAAGATGAACTCAACAGAGAATTCTTTAATTATTTATTTTTGAAACTTGTTTTTTAATTATGCAATAAAAAAATTTTCCTACTCAAAGTTTCTTTAGTTAAAAATATAACAGGGTGTCATGCATAGTTTTGCTTTCATGCTTTCAATTTCTATTCTTCTAAATTTGTGGTTTTAAGATGGATTAGGTCATCAAATATTATTTTCTATATCTGTCACTGTTTCCGAACAGTGAGTGAATAAAATTCTTAATATCTTAGAAGTTAAGAATATTTCTTCATAAGGAAAAACCAATCAGACTACTCGTGCGAACGGAGATTAAAATAATAGTTGGGGAATAAGAAATCCATTATTTTATCGGTAGATAGCTGTATTGATCGATATCTCGTAAAGTATCGATCAAACAATTGCAAGTTTATGCTCGTTGTCAAGGTGACATTTCACACTAAAAAAATTCTTTAGCTGTTTTTTGTTTGTTCCGTTCAGTTGTGAGTTAAGGGTGTTAACAATGGAAGTCGACAAACAGAAAATTCGGTACATTTGACAGCTTTTCTTTGATAAAGGCAAAAATGCAACCCAGGTCGTTGAAATTGTGAATGGTGTTTATGGTGCCGATACTGTAACAGCTAATTATGTGCAATTTTGGTTTTGTCGACTCCGTTCAGGCATTTTTGATGTTAAAAATGCACCTCGCACAGGCAGGCCCGTCGACGAAAATGTCAATAAAATCACAGAAATAATCGAAGTTGACCGGCATGTTAGTATTCATAGAATCGCCCAAGAGCTAAAGATCGACTATAAAACAGTTTTAAACCATTTGCGCAAAGCTGGATTCAAAAAGAAGCTCGATGTTTGGGTCCAACATCGATGGAGAATCGGGTTCATTCCAAACGGAATGAAATCGACCCATTTCTTAAACGGATGGTGACTGGGAATGAGAAATAGGTCACATACGACAATATTGTGCGAAAACGATCGTGGTCAAAGCGTGGTGAAGCAGCTCAAACGGTGGCCAAACCAGGAGTAACGCCCAGAAAGGTTCTACTGTCAACAACTGGACCGTTTGAAGTTTGCGATTGACCAGAAACGGCCAGAATTGGCCAACAGTAGAGGTGTTGTGTTCCATCAGGACAATGCAAGGCCACCCACATCTGTAGTGACTCGCCAGAAACTCCGGGAGCTTGGTTGGGAAGTTTTAATGCATCCACTGGCACCAAGTGATTACCACCTTTTCCTCGCATTGCAAAACTTCTTGAGTGATAAGAAATTGGGATCAAGAGAAGATTGTGAAATTTGATTACTAGAGTTTTTTGCCAATAAGGTTCAAGACTTCTATGAGAGAGGCATTATGAAGCTACCTTTAAATTGGCAACAAATTATAAAACAAAACTGTGCATATTTGACCCAAATCGGACAATCCGAAACATCTTAGATTTGAAATTTTTGAAAATCTTAGATCTAAGTTTTGAATTTCACGCAAAAACAATAGATTTCTTTTTCCCCACCCTATTAAAAATAAATGTTATAATATCTTTTTCAACTTTGATAATACGTCTATCCTATCTTCCTTTCCTAACTATGAAAAACGCATTCTCTCGGAAACCATCCACATCAATTTAGATTCCTCCACCGTCAACCTTAAGTCCGATTCACATCACCTATCCTCAATTTATTCCCAAATTTTTAATTTACTAAAAACTCCTTAATTTTCAAATCATATTTTATTTCTCTCCGTTTACGGTCCGTTTCTGTCTAATTTTTCTTTTCTAGTCTTTTATTTCTTTACTCCCCTTTTTTTTTTTTTTTACCTTAATTTTTTTATTTATTTTTCA
Organism: Troilus luridus; assembly: GCA_964056705.1. Lineage (NCBI taxonomy): Eukaryota > Metazoa > Arthropoda > Insecta > Hemiptera > Pentatomidae > Troilus > Troilus luridus. The sequence goes on from OZ057412.1 coordinate 34,933,125, forward strand.
CTTTTTTTACGTGTCCCCATATTCCCCATATTGCCCTTTCCCTACTTTTTTATTTTTTTATTTTTTTGAATTTTTTTCGTTACTTTGACCTTTGACCGACAGAGATTGCGGTCAGCGCTTCCGTCGGTTAACGTACTTATCCGCGTCAGTTACTCTCTGTCCGAGCAGCCACTCCTATCGGGTTCGTACAGTTTCATATTATTTATACCTTCTCTTCATCTTTCTCCATCTCCTTCCTTCACACCTATTTCTCCCATCATCACTTTAGCATCCATCATAGTTTTAATTAAAGAGTTCATGTTCACAGAACATCATTATTTTTTATAATATATCTCTATTCACTTACTGATATCCTATATCTCTCATGTATTGTTCCTTGTATTCTTTCATCTTTATTTATATAACTTCATACCTAATGTATACCTCTATATAATATCTGTATACCTGGATACAACATCTGTTATATAATGTATAGTGTATACCTTTATATAACATTTATACCTTTACATAACATCTGATACTTATATTTTAAAAATTTTTATTTATATTTCACTTCTCGGCCTGTCATACATTAGATTCCTTTTCTTTACGTTCTATAATATATTCTTCTCGATGTATTCTTAGGTATCATATTTTTAATTCATGTTCTTTCATTTCACTTATGATACTCCCCATGAGTCTATTTTCATACTATTGTTTTCTTTGCAATACATTTCTATCTTTATTATACTAAGTTGTCCATACTCATTATATTTATATCTTTTTCATTTTATTTTTTTCTGTTTAACTTCATTGCTCTCTTTGTATTTTGTTTTGCATTATCACCTTTCTATACATCTACCATGTAATCATCTTTATTCATATATCCTTTCATTATATATCCTTCACTTTTTTTTATATCTCTACATTTTGTTAATTTTTCTGTACCTCTATTTTATGTATTTTTACAGTCTATTCTGTTTTTTGTCTGTTTTCTCATAGCCCTGAAGATGACCTACATAGTAGGTCGAAACGTCGGCACTTAAAATAAAATAGTTTCACCTATTTTTGCGTGTTTTCTTGACTGCACCCCCAACTATCAACATCCTGTTATAATATCTTGTTTGTTTGATTTGTTTAATATCACTCTATGCTGGAATGGCTGATCAGACAATGTGACAGTGGAAGAAATTTTGCTGAATCAATATAATTAGGATAGGGATTTTTAACGAGTACCTGACATCGTACTGGCTCAGGGCCCCCCCATTTTGCATCGCTTCCGATGGATGGCATAACCAAGAACTTTTTACTCCCATAAAAATCCAAGAGCTGCCTGTAGGGCTGTGAACCCGTGACCTTGGGTATGGAAAATTGTTATGCTATCCATTAAATGTTAGCATGGGTGATCCCATAGAATCTTGTTAACATTATCCTTAAGGTTTTCTCTGTTGTCTATATTAAACATTTTAGAAAATGACGTGAGAATAACATAATCATGATGAACTAAATTTAGTTTTTTGAAACTATCAATAATGCTGCCAGTATTTAAAAAATAAAGAAGAAATATTACCTTTGTGCTGTAATAACATGGTTTAAAAATAATTTTGGTATCAAAACACTGGTATCTATTATTATCCGATTATTATTTGTTAGTCATCAACATTATTTAATTTTTGTTTCAGGATGAGAAAGACGAGAATATTTGCCTGAGGATTAAAGATATTATAAAAGGTCATTTAAAACTGCACCCCCCTTGTAATAGGAGACTACGAAACTTGTATTGCAGTGCTCTGGTTGGAGAGATAGATAATGTAGTAAGTTAATCTCTTAAAATTTCCTTATGATCATTTATATATTCTCGTAAACTATAAATTTATGAGGAAATTTTCTTCAGTTATCTATTTTGAAAGGCAGATTGGATTTCTATTAGTTTCCTATATTTATTACCAAGTTAATAAAGGAGCAAATTCCTGCATTTAGGAAGAGGAAAAGGGAATGACACATAGGATGGTTAATATATGAAGCCTCTAAAACATTTTCATCACATTAGAAAATATTAACAGGAATCACATCAGTAAAAAAAATCAACTTGTCCAAATACTGGGACACCCCTCATTAGGGATAGCTACTCAGTTTTAGATTCCTTCCTAAAGAAATTAGCCCTAATGATAGCTTATATGTTCACGCTGGAACTTTGGTTGAAAAAAACTAAAGTTCACTGCACCCTGATTATTCATCTTTTATTAATTCTGGTTCATTCATAAACCTAACCACTGTAATAATCAAAAGAATTCCACTTTTTTGTTACTATAATTCAAGGTCCTTAACCAATTTAACCAAACACATAATGAAAAATATTGTAGCTATGGAAACAATTAGTAACAAATCTGTATGTTGATTCCGCTTTCACAAGAGAGAAGGCAAAGTACTTAAAAGTGTAAGCAGTCCATGTTTTCAGTACATAATTGTGATTTTCCCTCTTAAGGCATAAATATAGGCACCATGAATTTTTTTTAACTATAATTTTCTCTTTTCCAACTCTGATTCTTTGAAATAATAAATTTTTATTGTGATTCTGGAATACAGCCTTTTAATATATTACCTTTATTTCTTAAATATCTTCAGTCCAAAATTTATAATAACTCTTGATGTTTTTATATGAAATATCTTAAAAATGGGTAAACCTTTCTGTTTTTAGACTTTTTTTTATTACTAAATATAAACGGAATGAATAAAATCAAATAATAAGTCAATTATTATTATAAATTAATTATATTATATTATAATTTATCAACTTTTTCATTAAATTTCAGACAATATTAACCTGTTATTTGTTAATTAATCTTCTATTGTTTATGTAGGATCCATCTAATCCCGAAATTGTTACATACAATTTCAAAAATATTTTGAAATGCATTGATGATACGATCAAAGATATAAATAATAAACCTGATAATGAGGTTGTTTTGGAAGAGAATATTGATGGAAATACGAGCTTTGAAATTCCTGAGAATATTGATGACGTCTATCAGTTTTTTTCCGACAACTATAAGAAAACTGGTAATATTTTACCACCAACTTTAATTTCATCTGTGAGTTAATAGTAGTTATAACTTTTTTAAATTATTATTATTTATATTGCACTTTGAAATTTGTATAATCCTTAATTATTTTTTCAGAATAAAGATTTAGAAGAAGACAAAGATAAAAATAATTCTAGAAATGTACTGAAGAGGTTCTTTTTTGTTTTTACTTTAATGGTTGACATCTTGGAAGAAAACTTCAGGGTAAATATATTGTTATTGTTAAAGATACTTTGTGTAATGAATTTTTAGTTAGTTTATTTTGAAGTGAATTTTTTGTAAATATTTCATTTTTTTTTCTTTTAGATGTGGTGGATGAGATCTAGATATTGTTTACGAAATAAATTACGGAGTGAATCCTCTTTTCCCATCATTGTAAAGATTGCTTGGGAAGATATCAAAGATAGAAATTCACTAAATCGGCATTGCATTGAAGTATTTAATCTCTTCAGATCATGTCCTAAAGAATACAAAATGGAAATAGCTGTAAGTATCAAGAAATTTATGCAAGATGTTATGACAGATTGTATTGTGGCAAAATGCTTTTAAGAAAAGATTTATTCGTTTAGAATTTCTTTTTTTCAAGTTACTTTGATTCATTTTTAAAATTATCTGTAACTGGTTTAGCCTCACGGTTTCACACTCATCAAATTTGGATTGGTGCCTAAAATAAAAATGAAACTTTCGAATATTGAAAATAAAAACCTATTTTCATTTTTTGCTGACATTTTTAAGGAACAGGGTAAATTTATTAAACCAAACTGCAAGTTTAACTTATAAAGTAAATCAGTGATGAAATACAAATTTGAATAAATGAATTTTATGATTTTTCTTTACATAAGCAATATAATTTGAACAATCAAATATCTTGTAAAAAAAAAGTTCTGTACAATTTAACCTAATGGCTAATAGGTGTAAGTAAATTAATCTTTCTTTATATAAAATATTTAAAGTATCTACACACATTACTTAATTGAGTTAAAATTTCAATTTTGGAAATAAATTATAAAGTTTATAAATGTCCATATAATTTACAGGACTATTCCAATAATTTGGTAGTTAGTCTGCTTTCATAGATAATGAGATAGTTGCTACACCAACAGCACTTCAGCATTTTCTCTTAACAATTCTTTATTTGTATTGAGTGAAACTAATTTTTTCAGTTGTAGATAATATCGTAAGCCCTGTTATTTTAATATTAAGATAAGATGATGGCTTTAATAAAAATTAATATTTGTTCTTTTTTCATTATTGATAAAGTTTATTAACATGCTTGAAAATTTCTGTTTTGGTTTTAGAGATACATTACATTATTAAGTGAAGTTGTAAGAGCAAGTGAAGAAAATAAGGAAATGAAATTTCCGTCTTTTGGTATCCATTGTAACAGATTTGCTGAAGAACTGTCTGCATATATTAAAGGTAACTTAGTTGCTGTTAATATTAAAATCTCTTTTTACTGTTGTAAATAGTATAAATCGCAATAAATTCTTTAGATTTGTATGGATTGGATTTTTTCATTTATAATGCTACTTAATGAGCATTATATTAAGCACAAACTAAGATATAGTTACATTAAAATATATGTTAAAAATTAAGCCATTTAAGAGGCAAAAATAATTTTCTTAAACTTCTCTTGTCATAATTTCCCATTCTTCTTCAATCTTTAAAGAATTGACATTCTTAGATACAATGACATACAATTCAAACTATATAACTCTAGAGGAGCATCTCATATCTCCATTTAAAGTATAAAACAAAGTTCTCTTGAAAAAAAAATAGATTGCCCCCATCTAAATAGCGACAGACAATCAATTATTACTATGTTATACATCTAAATATATTATTTTTCCTTTTTTAGTGGATAATATGATCAATGAAGAAACTCTATCAAACATCCAACTTATTTATCCTTATTGGCTAAAATTCAAAGTTATTGGTTATATTCTGAAGAGTGAGTTGACATCCGGTGGGATTGATGACCTCAATTCTATAGTAAGAAAATAAATTTAATTTTGAAATAAAAACTTTTATTTTGTTTTCATTCTTATTAATATCATTTATTATATCATAGGTAAAATTAATAAAAAGAAATCTTTCCTTGAAACCCAAAGCTGTTTTAAACAAGGTAAGTTTTATATTTCTGCTAATTTATACACTTCTCTTATTGTATTAACTAATGTTTTTCTTTTGGTTGATTATTTTCATATTCTCTCAATATGGCCAGCCCAAGATAAATCTAAGGTCTTAAGATTATCATGAATCGTGCCACATAGGGCTCCTCATAAATTTGATAGATGTCTATTAGTCCCCATCCTTCACAGGGCCAAACATTCTTCTCAGGATTTTTTTTTCAGAAACCTGCAAGCTATTTGCGTTAATACTATTATATTAAAGTAAAATATATTGTACTTTTTACTACAAATTAATATATGTCACAAATACATTATAAAGAATTGATAGTTACTGGACGGGTATTTCGTTTGAGAATTAGTGTAAGAAAATTAAAATATTTTTATTTTAATAAAATAAAAATTATATTTTATTTAATCACCCATCTACTGAGTTAACTTTGCATCGAGCCACTACATAACTCTACGTTTATTTGTCAGTCAATATTTTTCTTACAATTACAATAAAACATTATAAAATCCTAATTTACTTTTGCTTTATCTATATTGTTTCTTTTAAACATTTTATTGTACTTTGTTTCAGGGTAATCAGAGAGGTATTTCGAAGAAAAATTTAAATCTGAAAAATAATAAATGTGATACTTCTGGTATATAATTTAAAAAAAAATTTTTAATGTTAAATGCAGTCTTTTTTAAAATCTATTTAAAAAAATAATTGATGTCCTTATATTCCAGGAGAAACTGTTATTCATAAATACTGCAGAATGAACAACCATAAAGCTCTGAGTGCTGCATTGAGAAGCAAAGAGGTTAATGTTAATATTGCAGATAATGCAGGTTGGACGCCATTACATAATGCAGCTCATTATAATTCCATTGATTGCCTTAAATTACTTGTCAAACACAGATTAACTGCTCCTGGGGGTAAAATATTGAGTTTTTTATTTTTACATAATATCTTATATACAATTTAACTTAGAAATTTAATTATGTTTATAATTTATCATTATTTTTAGGAGCTGAAGAATTGAATATTTTTTCACTTAATAGTGATAATGATACTCCTCTGTCGTGTGCTGTAAAACAAGGAAATGATAAAATTGTTAATATCTTGTTAAGTAGTGGAGGTAAAGTAAAATAAATTCTGACATCTTAGACATGTTTTATGGACCAATAATAAGATTTTAATCCATCCGAATATGCTATTATTTTCGATGCTTTATTTACTATTAAAAGATATATATATTCAAATTTCAGTTACATATCAAACTAAAGATGGATAAATGGTAAAAAGTTTAAACTTTTACCTGTTTAAACTTGTTTTAGATTAGAATAAACCTTCATTTGTAAGGAAACAAATTAATTTTTTTAATTAAAATTTAAGATAATTCTTTTTATCGTTTAACCTTCAAGTTATGCGTTTATTTTTTATTATGAACAGTTTTAGTTTGATTGCTTTTATAAAGATAGGAAATTATTACATTTGTTAGCTTACTTTTAAACTCTCTTGTGATTAAATTATATTTCCTTCCCAGCTGGTGTCACTGTATGGAACACAGTCTCTTCAGGCTGTTCAGCTGTTCAGCTCGCTAAGACTAAGCAGATGGAAGAAGCACTAATCAAAGGGTGGGAAACATCTACTTCATTATATAGAAATTTAAACCTGACTTCTCTTGAAATAGAATTAATATATCATATGATTGTATGTTATTGTAAACTATATCATGTTAGAGAATTTTCTGCCTCACTAGACCCTAAATCCTGTAAACCTGACTCTTATTATAATTTTGATTATATTCAGTATTGTAAAGATGAAAATTCTCTAGTGACACTTTATGAGCTTGTTCAAAAATTGAGTACCTGTCGTTCGAATCCGAAGAATTTGAAAATTATTTTATTTTATTTAAAATGTAAGATAAATTAGAAAATAGGTTATTTTTTAGCATCTGTATTTAACGATAATGTAAATATGTATTTATTCTGTGATTTATTTAATTAATTGTTGTGTTATTTTATATTGTTAATACTGATTGAATCTTGTCTCCGGTTTTTTAATGTGTATGTCAAACCAACTGAATCATTATAAGTTTTTTATGGTGACCCAAATAAAGACTGAAACACCACTTCTTAGGTATATGCTTTCAATTTCACTTAATGTAACCATTAATTCACTTTATACCTTTGTGATCATTTTGAGCTATAAAAAATAGAATTTTTTGTAGGTTAAGCTGGAAATCTATTTGATCATTTTATTTTACATCAAAATATAGAAATTGGACACTTCATTTTTTGCCTTTCTTCTGTTAGGTTTAGGCAGGGTTCTATAGATGTATTGGAATTTTAAATTTTATTGGCTTTTATTAAATAAAATCACACGTTTCTTTAATCATTCTTCATTTATTATTGTAGTAATTTTCAATATCTGGTACCCAACCAAGGCCTAACCTAACTAAATGATCAATTTGTTATTGACAATACGTTTCTCTGAGATTATAGGTTTTTGAATTTAAGACATTGAAAACTGGAAAAGTTCCAAATTCCCGTCTTTTTATGGTCTTTATCTGAAACTCACTGGGAAAAAAGAAGAAAAACTTCAAATTCCTCCATTTGGGTGAGTTGAAGTGATTACAAACAAATAGCAATCTCTATGACAAGATAGATAGAAAATTATAAATAAAAAAGCTATGCATCCTATAACAACTTTAATTTATTATTTACAATAATTTAAAAATTAAAATTATTCATTACTGACAGTTGTTTCTTTTTTCATTGATTCTCTTAAATTGGATAATTGTTCTTCAGCAGCTTTCAAATCATCTTCAGTTATAGTAGGCGAAACACCACAGTATGCTTCTTCTTTCATAATCCATTTTAAGGTGTCTATCTTCTCCATCAGATAACTTTCTTTTTGAGAATTAAGCTGCTCCTTAAACTTTTCGAGTTTTTCTGACACAATATTTTGACAATATGTATCTGTAAGCATTCGCAGAGAGCGTTTTCTTTCAACTCGTTTGTAGACATCTCTGCAATAATATATACAACTTTAATAAACATTCAAGCAACTAGTCATAGTAGCAATGCTAAAAACAATTCTCAAGCAAAAATATTCAAATGGAATCCAAAAGAAAAAATTACATAGACCAAAAATAGACAGTATTATAGGCTTTATCCTCCTGGCATGAGAGGTCTTGTATGTACGATATTAATAAATAAATTCATTTTTATCTACTAATATGTTAATCATTTCGTCGACTATGATTTGCCAGTGGGTAGGTTAAGAGCTCCCTTTCCCAAGTAATTAAGCCAAAGAATATAGGTTCCATTTAATTTATATGAATCATTTAGATAAAATAGAAAAAAATCTTTTATAATGGTTATGTCTTTTCTTTTTTAAATTGGATTATAAAAAACAATGTTTCTAGTTATACAGATACAGTTCTTATGCAAGCTCATCAGTTCGGCGATTGCTAATTCTTGTTAAGACAGCACATGATTGTAAAATATGTGTATTTCTATAATTTATTAATAGTTTAAAAATTGCACAAAACCTCAGTAAATATTACGTTTACACACAGAGCCTAATTTAATTATGAAACTTGATTTATTGACTCTGCAACGATAGCATTAACCTCTCAACAGTGGCAAAATGAAATTCTCCGAAAATTCCTCTGCCTGCTTTAGTCTGATTTATTTTGTACCTCTTATCACAATCTATTGAGTCAGGTAGACCACAATTGAAACGTGTTTGAGTGAAGGAGTATACAACTTCTCTTTTTTTTTTATAATCAATAGGTTTACGTTACATTTTGTTCTTTATGTAGAATTTTGCCTTAGAAATCAAGGCCGTGAGTCACTAAGGAAACAATATAAACAGTGTTCACATGTAATATAAATATTGCTTCATTGGCCGGCTAACTATTTTTTTACTTAACTAATTAAATTAAACACAAATATTTTATGATTTACTTACGGAAGAGGATATGGTTTGTAAATAAGATCCAATTTTTCTATTACATACTCAAAGCATTTATAATCCCATGTCCGCAAATTTTTTAATAATCTTTTCCTCTTATCAATAGTTTCTTTCAATCTAACTTTGGTTCTTTTATCATATGGATACTTCTCCACAAATCTCTGCATGTCTCTTATGTCTGCAGTCATTTTGGCAACTGTAAAAAAAAAAAAAATAAATAAATTGAAACATTGGCTCAATAAAAAAATTTATATTATATTTAATATAGAAAACAATATTAAAAGTTTATACTTTACTAATAAGACTAAAATTAGGGGAGGTGATTTAAAATGGCTGACCTATTTAACTAGTGATAGCGTGAGAGTTGAATCATTGGGTTAAATTATACAACTAATGTATAATTATTCTAATGATTGAATTATATTTTCTTACCCCTATATTCAGGAGAATATGTATCAAATTCATGTCTTTTGACTCTATTGGAGTACTCTTGTCTCAGATGGTTGATGGTTGATTTATATGGTAAGAATTCTAAGGTGAATATTTTCTTAACATTTTCATCAGCACTAAAACATGAAGTATGTTAAAACAAGCATCCATACACACTTTATACATGCACAAACCCACACATATAATTCAAGTAAGGTAAATTTCAAAGTACATGGTTCAACTTTTAAATTTTAAATAATGATAGATATTTTAACACATAAAAAAAAAACTGTACTACGATGACCCATGAAGTTCCTTAGGTTCAGTATATGATAGGGACTATAATTGTAGAGGGAGGTAATTTATTCGAGATCACACTCCACTACCAGATTTTTCTCCCTATATTGAGTGCCCATAAGAGGGCGAGTGAGTCCCTCGAGGATCCCAAAGGATCCTTCACCGGCTGTTAACAGATTAAATAATATAACTGCCTCAGACAGATTTGAACCTGGGACCTTTGGCACAGCAACTCAGCACTACTACTGTGTCACTTAGTTCTCTTTTATAAAACATAAAATGTATATAAAAACCTATTATAATACAAATAATTCTCTATAGTAATGAATATTTTCATAATATACTTCTAATTTAGATAGGAAAAACATTTTCCCAACATAATGCAGAATGATTGATCTTAGATTTAAGATAAAATATAATTAATTTATTATTTAAATGATAGAGTAACATACAATCAGAAAGCATGCATCATGAAAGGATAAATATCAACAGAGGCAAAAACTCTACCAGAAGAGTAATCATTGGTAATTTACAATATAGACGGAAATCTTAGCACCTTTTTAATTCTTTTAAGTCCTGAAACTCAGGAGCCAAACGCTTCAAATCTACCTGCTCCAAAGGTTTAAGATCACCACTTTTTTCTGGCTTAAAACAAAGGATTTTTTCGGGTCTAACCCATTTTATGGGTAGATTAGATTTGAGACCATAATTAACGCTGTGCCTGTGTATAAACCTTGATAAAATGCTAGCATTGAAAAAATTTGTTCTCAAATCACTACTGTTATTAAATAGCGCCCTCAAGAAAAATCTATGGTTGAGAGTACCCATACCATCAAATCAAACATTCAAATCATAACCACAATTTTCGGAAGGTTATACATTTATTTAATGTCGAAAGAGGTAGAGGCTAACGATAACAACAAATGATTCGATTTCGAGATACGTAAGCCTGGCGCAAGTGCCGTTAATAGTTGTAATTAAGTAAGTAGGAAAAAAAATGCACTTGCACCAAATGTTTCCAATAAATATTGTATTTCGACATTTGGCCATGACAAACTTTGGAAACAAAATCTTACACTGTGCTTACACCAGAGTTGGCAGCTGTTTCCCACTAATTTTGAAAGCATATAGGACAATGCAAGAACATTTGTTATCACTTTTTGTTGCTAGAATTTTATCGTGTTGTAATCATTTGTGAAGACCCTGGAAATAGAAGAACTTTGAAGAAATCCTCTCCCCTCACTAAATCTTCTTCCTCTAAATCAGACTCTCCAGCTTCAACACTCAGTAATCCTTGACCCACTTCAATCAGGTTTCCGTCCCGGTTTCACCATCACAATTTGCACTTATCAAAATCACCAATGACATACATACCGCTATGAACAACAAAAAACTAACAGACCTTATCCTTCTTGACTATTCTAAAGCTTATGATTCCTTGGACCTTTCTACCCTTTTCAGCAAACTCAAATCACTGTCCTTTTCTAACAGTTCTATCCGATGGTTCTAATCTTTCCTCTCTGATAGATCTCAAGCAGTTTCCATACCTAATCACCCCCTTTCCTCTTTCCTCAGGCGTGGCACAGGGCTCATGCATCACTCCTCTTCTATATGCTGACGACTTCCAAATATATTTGTCTTTTCCTCTTTCTGAGCTATTAATTCCGTTCGCCAGTATTCAGGAAGACCTAGATAGGATCAGTGCCTGGGCAAAACTGAACAAACTAGAATTGAAGGCAATGAAAACTCAAGCCATTGTTTTAGGTTCCAATCTCCTCCTTACTTCTATACACACCCTCCCAACATTAATCCTAAACGATCATCCTACCACGTTCACCTCCTCTGTGAAAAACCTAGGCATCACCATCGACCAAAACCTTTCTTGGAATTCCCACATCGCCCAGATATCCCGACAGTCAATTTGTTCCCTGAAGTTATTCTATCGTTTTCGTCATCTCCGTACACAATCTTCCCGTAAGCTTCTCGTATCTTATCCCATCTTCCCCCACTTTGAGTATTGCAGCGTGGTATATGCATGGCCTTTCTAAAATGCTTGAAGACAGACTAAAGGGAATGATGAATTGCTCTCTTAGATTTCTGCTTGGTACTAGGCGATCGCTCGTCTCTCACCTTTATGATGAGTTAAAGTGGCTGTTCCCTCCCTTCCGAAGACAATATTTCCTCTGTTCATTCTAATACCAATCCATTTACTCTCAACACCCTTCATACATCTACAGTCTCCTCCAATTCAAATCCTCAGTTCAACACCATAAAACAAGATCCCGCCTTTCCGATCTCTATATACGTTCACACAGAACTAAAGGATTCGAACGTTCCTTACCCGCCCGCTCCACCACAGTGTGGAACTCAATCCCTCCTAATATCCTTCATAGTCCCTCACTATCGTCATTTAAATCCTTTCTTTTACAACACCTCCTAGCTTTCCAAAAAGATGCTCTCTAAGCAGGTCAGTCATTTGCTTAGAATGTAATGTATAGAATTATTTATCGTGTTATTTAGTTCATTTAATTTTGTTTTTTAAGAAACTGTGCATCATTTAAAGAAATTCTTGCATGCTTGCTCATGCATTTAACGAAAGCTATGGATTTATCTATTCTCTTTAATTGCTTAATATCTTGTCAAGATTTGTACTGTTTATTTACTTATTGTTATTTTTGTTTAAATATTTCTTTTAAATTGTTTTCTGTCACTTTTTACACGCCTTATGATTTGTAACATGTAGCCTTCTGGCCAGATAAATATTATGTTTCTGTTTCTGTTCGTATCTGTTATTCTAAAGGGACTTAGTCCCAGAATAAAGTTACTTTTCTATTCCATTCTATTCTATTACTCAATCTTTGGCATTTTTGCCTATGCCTGCGTTTCTAGTTGCTTTTTTTTTATTTATGTAGATTCGTTGAAATGATTTAGGATATGTTTGTACACAAAACATTGGAGATATCGATGTTGAGTCATTTCTTTGAAGAAGGACTAGAACTATGTAATTGTTTTTTTGAAAAATTAAGAAATGAAAATTAATTTTATTAAAATTACAAGCATTATTGAAGAAAGTTCATAGTGATCGTATTTACAAATCACTCAATAAATTTTAATTTATTAATCAGTGTTTCGAATATAAATATTGGTGCAATTCCTTAGTACTTCAGCTAATTATTCAATATCATTTATTACTGGTTTAGAGAAAACTTTTAGACGCCCGGAAGATGATAGTAGCTACAATTTTAAATAATATAAAATTAAGAATTACGAATTCCACCATAATTTGTTCAAATTAGTTTAGTTTATTTACCGTTGACAATACAGTACTATTGGCAGATGAAATTACTCAGTTATATCCGCGATTGTCTTCAAAGACATGTGTTACACTTACAATTGGTAATTTTTACACTCGAAATTATTATCTTCAGACCCAAAATGCAGGTGTGACGGGTTCCCCTCATTACCCGCCTCAAGAATAATTCGTTTGAAACAATATTAATAATTAATCAGAATATAAAAAAGTTATAATTGTTACTTGCAGCTCTTCTTTTAGACCTCTGGTGTGGGAAACAAGGAAACAGTCAAGGCACCTATAGGCCAGCGGCCAGGTACCAAAAAAGGGCTATAGGTCACAATAAATTGAAGAGAGGTGCATTTTTGATATGTTGTAAGGGCTTGTCTAACTAGTGGAAATCCAGGTTTGCTTGCTACCGAAAAAACGGATGGAAAAACTTTTGGTGGCCAAATAACCTCGAAATTTTCGGAGTTATTTTAGTTTTTGGCCTGTATCTTCAAATCGGTGCATTTAAAAAAAAAAAAACATGAGTAACCATTTTTAAATTTTATTAAAGTTTCTACAATGTAAATCCAACCGCAGCTTTGTAGGTCTGATAGATTCTGACTTATGCTCCTTTGAAAATTGGTCCGTTTTTCCAAAAAATCCAAATTTTAATTTTTGGCCGACTTTCGTGGGGAACACCGGCCGAAGGAGTGATTCTACGATAAAAGTCAAAGTAGTAAATTTAATTTGCTTTAATTTAAGCTCAGACCAAGGCCCTTAGGTGTAACAGATTCTGAGTTACGCCTCTTTGAAAATTGGCCATTGTTTCCAAAAACTCCAAATTTTAAGTTTTGGTCAACTTTCGTGAGGAACACCGGCCGAAGGAGTGATCCTACGATGGAAGTCACTGGTAATGAAGTTGTTGTAAATGTAATTAGCTTTAATGTAAGCACAAACCGAGTCCTGTAGGTGTAATAGATTCTGAGTTACGTCTCTTTGAAAATTGGTAATTTTTTCCAAAAAGTGCAAATGTTTAGTTTTGGCCCACTTTCGTGAGAAACACCGGCCGAAGCAGTGATCATACGATGAAATTCAAGTAAAATGGAGTTATACTAAATTTAATTAGCTTTAATTTAAGCTCTTAACAAGGCCTGTAAGTGTTATAATTCTCTTGTTAATTTAAAAAAAGTAAAATCGGGGAAAGTTCGATCTAAAACAGCTTGTTTATTATAAAGTATAAATATTTACTTGTAAATTACCTATAAAAATAAAATAATACTAGTACTAGTAGGCACTACTATGTAGGGGGGAGCCACCCAGTCTCCCCGAGGTTTTTCAGCCACCAAAAATTTTCCCATCCGTTTTTTCGGTTGAAAACTTGAATTTACACTACTCAGATATGCCCTTACAACATATCAAAAAAGCAACTCTCTTCAATTTTTTGCGACCTTGGAAAACCTGGCCGCTGGCCTATTTTTGGACTATTTGGAATCTTTAAAGGAGAAATCGTTCTGTTGCCACGTATTTCAATGATACCATCAGAACCCATAATACTGTTCAAAAGACTTCAATTTGCTATACGCTTGGCTTTTGCTATGATCATCAACAAGTCACAAGGCTAGACAATGTCCATTTGCGGTTTGGACCTGGATCATCCATGTTTTTCCCATGGGCAATCATATGTTGCATGCTCACATGTTGTTGAACCATCTAATCTATTTGTATTAGCAAAGGACAGATTAACAAAAAATATTGTGCATCCATTAGCGCTTAATTAAATTTAAATAAATAGTTATAATTTAAATAATAATATTAGTCATAATTAAAAATCAACCATTATATAGCTTAATCATTAAACTAATGTTTATATTTTATCAGTTAAGAATTTTGTAAATTATTTATTTATTATATACTATACTTAGATATAAGATGAATAAAATGTATTAAATATAAAATAAATTTAT
The DNA here is from genome assembly GCA_964056705.1 of Troilus luridus. NCBI lineage: Eukaryota > Metazoa > Arthropoda > Insecta > Hemiptera > Pentatomidae > Troilus > Troilus luridus. The sequence goes on from OZ057412.1 coordinate 34,948,259, forward strand.
TACATTTTTTTAATTGATTCATTATTCAAATTTTAACGTAATATTTTTAAAAACTATTATAATAGCCACAGCAACACGTGCCCGGTCAGCTAGTAATAAATTATTCTTCGGCAATTTTTCTTCATTAAATTTCTGTTATTATTTTTATTTTATTTTTTTAATAACGGATGATTCCTCCCTTTGCTTGTATCACAGCCTGGATTCTCCTTGGTATGCAGCTGATTAAGCTGGCAACTCTTTCCTGTTCGATGCCGTCCCATTCTTCCACTAGCGCGGTTCAGAAGGTGTTAAAGGGCCATTGGAAGATCGAGTTGCCTTCAGGTGCACCCCCCTACCTCATCCCATAGGTGTTCTATGGGATTAAGGTTGGGGTTGCTGGCTGACCACTGTAGGGTGAGCATACCGACTTAATTAAGATAGTCGGTAACGACATTTGCAACATGTGGCCGTGCGTTGTCATCCATTAACATGAAATCATTGCCTATGAAAGGGGCGAATGGCACTACATACACTTCCAGAATTTCGGATATGTACCTAGATTAGTATATAGTACGGATATGTGCAGTTAGATTCCCTCGCTGGAACACATGGAGATAAGTCTTCGCCACTAAAGTGATCCCACCCCAAACCATTACAGACCCACCACCGTAAGGCACCCTTTCGTAGATATTCCATGGAATCGCTGTCCTGGCCTTCTCCACACTCTAACCCGACGATCTGAAGCAAATAGTGAAAATCTCGATTCGTCTGAAAACAGTACTTGAGCCCAGTCGTTTACTGAGTGTTCCCGAGCAAACATAAGACGAGATGCCCGGTGTCCTGAACTCCCGTCGCTGGGGCCCTTAATTGAAGGTGAACTTCATGAAGCCGCCTCCGCACCGTATCCATAGTGATATTCACATTTCGGGCTATTCGAAGCCTTTGATTGGTCTCCACGGCTGTCTGAGAGTGATTTCTTAACGTCTGCATCACAATAAATCTATCATCAGCGGGAAGAGTCACTCTGGGCCGACCTGAACCTGGCCTCCTGGCTAAGTTACCAGTCTCCCTGTACCTCTGGACTGCCCTGCGAACGTTGGTTTCTGGTAGCCCTAAGTACCTAGCCACATAACGCTGGGTTCTCCCATCCTCTACCAACGCGACCGTTTCAGGGGGTAAAACCACTCTGAACAACAAACAGGATAAGAAGAAAAAAAAAATTGCTTTCAAAAATAAAAAAAGGTGGGAAAATGAACGTGAATGTAAAAATGAAACGTAACTACACAATAACTGCAGGTGAAATAATGCGGAAATCATTATTATTCCTAGGGATAAAGGACTTTGTACAGGATTATTGATATGAAAGTCTTTCTAGCCATTATCCAACCAGACCAAAACAAACAATACGCTCAGAATGTAATATAAATAGATATTTATCGAAAAAAATAGTGTGCGCCGGTTTTTTGCTGTTTAGTTTATCAAATTAAGCATTTATAATGTCGATAATTACAAAGATTATGAATTTTACATTTTGATATAAAGAAGTTAGTTGAAACTCCACTAGACAGCAGTAATGTAGTTCCATAAATTAGTAACTCAATGGTATAACAATTATATTGATAAACAATTCAAAAATCATTTCTTTACTGCACTTTAAGAACTTCAAAAACTTCTGATAATTTTTTTTAAAATAACTGCATTATCTTTTTCAACTAAAACTTAATAGTTGTCCAAACTTTCAGTTATAATTTGCTAAATGTTATTAAATAAATAAATTTTTGGTTAAAAAAATCTCCTTTATAAATTACCTACATCGAGAATAATCATACAATTTTTATAAATTATAAAATCTAATGATATAAAGGTATAGTATAAATCCTCCAGATTAATAACCTTTATTCAAGGTATAGCATGGATAACTGGTTTTAATCAATAAAATTGTTGGGAAATTAAATGCTACTTTACATTACTTGTAATAACAGCCATATGGTATTTCAAGAATTGAATCAACTTCACACAAGGTCAATAAAATTCCAAATAAAACTTATTAACAATGTGTGTATGTTTAAGATATAAATATTTTGTTAGGAAACACATTGATTGTGTACAAGTTAATACTTAAAATTAGAGAAGTCAATATAATTTTTAAGGGCCAGAAAAATAAAAAAAATACTCCTTGATTTTTAATTACAAGAAGAAAATAAGGCCAGTTTCAGTATAAAAATGTATTGATAAACTTAACTAAGAACCAGTACTGAATGCACTACCTTTAAAATGTAAGAATATAGTTCCTAGGACTGCACTCCAATAATAATCAACTTGCAGACCAAAATAAATTTATTAAGCTGACAATAACTGTATTGTTTGAAAAAGAAAAATGTATGCATGACATTAGATAAAAACGAATGACTGTTCAGAAATTTTAACTTGACAATATCATTACATTCATTATACCATTCAAACATATAGAATTATAGTGGAAGAAAATGGTCCGGGAAGAGGTCAATAAATTTCTCTGAATATCAAGAATATTTATTCAGTAGCCAACGTTTCGACCCACTCTGCAGGTCTTCTTCAGGGCTGATGTTCTCTCCCCTCCCCCATCTTTATTGTTCACCACTCAGATAACTGATACTTTTGTATGTTTACTTTAATATTTATCCCATTTTAATCTTTATTACCTTATTCTTTAATTTTTACCACATTCTGTTTTATTCTTATTGTATTCTATAGTATGTTATTTTTTTCTACCTTTGTATTTTAACATTTGTTTTTACCATGTTTAACCTATTTTAAAATATTTTGCATATTTAGCCCTGAAGAAGGGGTCGAAACGTTGTCTACTGAATAAATAATAAATATTCTTGATATTCAGAGAAATTTATTGACCTCTTCCCTGACCATTTTCATCAAGGTCAACCATTTTCTTTCAAAATAGAATTATAATTTTAAAAAAATTAATGGGATAATACCACAAATCATTCATAGCATTTATTTTATATTTAAAGCGCATATTTCCCTTTCATTTTTCATATACAGGTATAGAACGAGTGAATGTAAATTTATTAATTTAAGGTATCAGGTAAAGCAAAAAAACACAATTACAGTGGTAGAAAATTTTGTATTTGCACTTACAAGAAGTATTAGTTAAACAATAAATATTAATAATGAAGCAAAAGAAACGAATCTCAAGTTAACTTAAGCTGGAATTAATAAAAAAATTTAGTAGTTAAGAAAGTAAAAAATAATACCATAATTAATAATTTTTAGTTAAATTTTATCCTTTCAAAGATGACATTCCAGCTCTCATAACTTCATCAACAAGTAGAAGATTACTAGCTACAATAACACTTGAAGCTATGTACTGTTTTTTAACAGAATAGTTGTCAAGGATTCCTAGATCAGTAGGAATCATTGACTTGCCAGTTTGAAGATCCAAACCGATTGATTCATTTTCCTTTGCATCATAATCAAGTTGTGTGATAACTTCTTGAGTATTAAATCCACTATTCATGGCAAGGGTTTTGGGGATAATAAGGAGAGCATCACAGAAGGCCTCTATACCAACACGGTACTTTTCCTTTGTGGCCTCAGCAACTTTTTTCAGCTCATGACGTAATTTTAATTCTACTGCTCCTCCACCTGGAAGGACACCACCATCTTCAACAGCATTTTTGACAGCTCTCAAACCATCACGAAGAGCATCTTGAATTTGAGTAATAGCATAGGAAGTTGGGCCATGAACGAGTACAGTGACACTGTGAGGGTTTGGACAATCAGATACGAATGTATACTTGGTTTCACCAAGAACGTGTTCATAAACAAGACCTGCGTGCCCTAGACAATCTTCTGTAAGATCTTCAAGACTATTCATTGCTACACCACCACAGGCTAAAGTGAGTCTCTCCATGTTCCTTCTTTTAGCTCGCCTAAGTGCCATGATGCCTTCTCTGGCAAGCATATCCAAAGAAACAGGATCAATTCCTTTCTGATTAATGACAACAAATCCTTTGTCAGTTCCATCACACACAGATTTCTTCAGAGCAATAATTTTCTTAACTCTTAATTCTATAAACTCTCTCTCAGAGGCCACTAGTTTTTCCCTTTCCTCAGCTGTCTTATAGAAAAATCCACTGTTAATCTCTGTTTTTTCAAATTCAAGACTAACATTACATGTCAAAATATAAGCATTTGTAAGTTTCTTAGGCATATTAGGGTGACGTGAACCATGATCTAAGACAAGACCTCTAACTAACCTAGTTTCAGATTCAAGTCGGCTTTGCATTGTCATAATTTCAACCATGTGCAAATCAAGAGGCTTATCAGGCAGTTTAATCGCTTGCACAGCTTCGACACAAATCTGGGTTAATACCTGTGCTACTTTTGGTTCTACCTTTGTGTTAAGAGCTGTTCTAGCAACAGCAATAAGAGTCTCCTTATCATCAAGACTTACTGGTTTCATCATTTTATCCAGAACTTCCATGGCATGTTTACAAGCTACAGTGAAACCTTCGGTAATTAACCTGGGGTGAACACCTTCAATAATATAATTGTCAGCCTTCTTTAATAATTCAGCAATGAGTAGGACTGTGGAGGTGGTACCATCGCCGGTAATGTCATCCATTGCTGTAGAAGTTCTGGCAATTAGAGATGCTGTAGGGTGCTGTATTTGCATTTCTTTCAGCAAAACATTACCATCTTTAGTAATTTTAATGTCACCAGAACCAGAAACTAACATTTTCATTGTGCCTCGTGGACCGAGATTAGATTTCATGACGTCTTGCAAACCTTTAGCGGCACTTAGGTTCATAGATAATGCCTCTGTTTTCCTTACAACTTCTGCTTTGGGATTCAATAATGTAATCGCCGCCATCGTAAAGAATAATTACAATACTATTAGAAAAAACAAACAGTTGCTCAACGAACGCCTCCTGATAAACTACTATAACCTTTCAACTCAATGTGCCTTGTATATCCCCTCGCTGTCTGATCTTTATGAAAAAAATTTAACAAAAGTTTATCTTTACATATCACATGACGTCTATTAATTTCATACATATAATTTTAAACTTTGTTTCGTTCATCAATTGTTAAATGGTAAATTAAAATTTTATTTTAATTTATAGAAACGTAATATCACGTCAAGACAAAAAATATAATTTAAAATCCAAATAAATTAATTTTGAAACATTCCTGTACTAAATAAAGTCGATCTAGTAGATATTTTCCCACTTGATATAGAAAACATTATCATTCAATAGATGAACAAGGCTCTGCCCGCTACGTGTGCCAGTATTTGTGCTGTTGTAAGCTACGTGTAAGGGGAAGAGGTTGTCATTAGTATTCTTTTTACTTTCCAGCCAGCATTAGTCGTGTAAGTTACCACAAGACTGGCTTTCTACCGTGAACTATAAGGATTTAACCCCGGACCAGTGACTTAGGACTTGCAAAATGGGTAGTAAGTATCTTTTACTTATTTTTAAACTGAAGTGATACATGTTAAGTATTATTATCATGCTTTTGACAGTATATAATATATTTGGGTTAACTGTTACTAATCAGGATAACTTATCCCATACCTTACTTTTCATTAGTAGGCTTTTAAGGTAATTTATACTTTTAACTCTTTAATTTCTGATTGACATATATTGTCTACAAAATATTTTGGTTTTCCCATATTTTTTCTAATTCATTGCATTAGTGCAGATCTGGTAAGTCAGTTAATGTATCTGATTCTTTAGTCCTCATATTTAAATTAAATGCAATGGAATTTGAAATATTTACTTGGGATTTATATGTCACTTACTGTTTTCAAGTTATGCTTATTTATTTTAATGATGTAGATTGATTACTCTTACTAATTTTTCATTGGACTCACTCTTGATTTGTAATATTTTTTTTAGTCAAGTTTTTGGAAGTTATAAAACCATTCTGCAGTATATTACCCGAAATAGCGAAACCAGAGCGAAAGGTAAATTATCTGTAATATTTATTGAAATTATTCAGTTTGGTTTTCATTATCTCATTATTTATTTCGTATCAGATCCAGTTTAGAGAGAAAGTACTATGGACTGCCATCACACTATTCATCTTTTTGGTCTGCTGTCAGGTAAGCTATTTTATTTTGAATCATTTTATTAGAAATATTATTATTATTTTTATTTTTTTATAACGTATGTAAAAATATGATGTTGCTGTTTTATTCATGAAAAGCTTTGTTTTTATTTTTGTAGATATATTTATCCGATTCATTATTCTTCCTGCTGGTTATTTTATGTTAAAGGTTTCCAAGATAGACTTAGATTTTAGTCTGAGCCCAATATCTCTTGTCCTCAATATTGGTCTGAGTCTGTTACATTTTATCATTTTATGATAATCAAATCTTCTTATGGTAATTGCAATAAAGAATCTAATGGTCACTACATCCCTTCCCCCTTTTTATACATTACAGTGGCACATTTCAGTCAAAATCTTATGTATATAAGTGATAACAAATTTTTCAGACTATTACCTTATTGATGTATGTATAATATATGGTAGAGCATATATGGTATGGAATATATTTCCAATACATGTTTAATGTATACATATATTCATTGGACAGCGATTAACGAAATGTTTTTTCCTTTATAAAATAAATATCTACATAATTAACAAAACTTAAACTTCTGTCTTTTGATTAGAATCAAATAATTATTCTGATTTTTAATTTCTCATTTAATTAGAGAAAAAAATGATTTTATTTATTCTAAATATTAGGATTTTTTTTTTTATAAATGCTCAAATAATGGATAAAAATGTCCACTGCAATGCATATGAAACTTCACTTAAAATGAAGTTCCTATTTAAATCTGAGCACATAATAGCTATGTTTAACTGATTCATAATTTATCAATGTGTTGTTGCGATATACATAATTATGAATGTGAAACTCTAACCCTACAAGGTAATTGGCCTTACAAATCGTTATTAGCATTACTACAATAATAACTCTCAGAGTGAGAGCCTCCTGTTTGTTTTGTGCACTCTCAGATTCTGAGAACAGTATTCACCAGAAGTTAGAAAAAAATTTGAGTGAACTTGCAGCTTAAGAGATAAGACTGAAACTGGAGGATATGGTTTTTATCTCACTGTTGGAGGCATAATAAAAGTAAAAATAATCATTCTCCATTTAAGAAATGTTTTATTGTGAATTCAATGAGCCATGCTAAACAGAGAAACAATAAAAGTTAAATTTTTATTTTGAAGAGAATAGATTTGTCTCAAAATAAATGTATTTAAAAATAATCACCATCAAATAACTATAAATTATAAAAATAAAAGTTATAAATAAGAATTTAAAAAAGGAAGTATATATTTAAAATAGTTCTTATGCTTCTTTAATTTTAATAAAAATCTGGCCTGTTCTTAAAATCAGATCTTGCTGTTCTGCGACATTTTTAGAACCACTAACTGTGTTTAAAATTAACAGTGGAAGTTTACCAATTATTGAAGTTAACAGTTTTAGCAGTTGCAAAATGTAACACTCTCCTGTATTTATCTCAAATGATTATTTATTATCTAATTGTTAAAAATTGTCATTTTCTCTATTCAGCTACCAATATTTACTTTATAGATATGGTATCTAGGCAAATCCGTACATTATTAAGTCTAATAAATTTATTTAATAATTTTTAAATAAAATGAAAATATCAAATAATCAATGAGGTAATTATTACTATATCAATATTAGAGATTTGTTTTGCCTCTCATCTCATTGTGTGCACTTATTATGGGACCAAGCTTGGTAATAGAAGACCAGACCGTTCAGTAAGAAATTATGTCGATACTTAATATTATATTAATTAACTATTAAAAATATTTGGTACATTCTGAAATATCTCTTTTATTCGTATTCTAACATGTTATGAAATGTTTATGAGCCTTTACAATATTTTTTCTACGTAATTCACCTTCACTTTTTATTTAGACATGATCTTATTTTTATATTGAGAATTTCCAGTTAACTTCATACATTTCTTCAATTTCAATATTTTACCTGTGCAATGATTATTTTTAAATATCGAATTCTTTCTGACCTCACCATCACTATTCACTACCTTTAAAAAAAAAAAAAAAAAAAATCAAAAATAGGTATTTAATAAAAATTTACTAGGAAATAACTGTTGGTAATCTGATTCCTCGTCTTAAGAACTTCACATAGAGTATATATGATATAAAATATAAAAAATAAAAAGACATATGGACCAGGAGAAAGTGTTAAGTAACACTGACCTCTGATATTTAGGCAAAATGTTCCAAGACCCCATGGTGGACTATATATCTTTTTCTTTTACATTATCTTTTCCTAATTAATAAGGGTGTGTGTGCGTGTAAACATTGTACAGTTAATTACATAATTGGCAACAGTAAGTAATAACTGTTATTACAGTTAATTATTTGTTCTTACAGTGATTAATAACAAATAATTAAAAGTCATTCTTTTTATTCTAAAAATTTATTTACAATTCCTATTTAACATATACTTAAATCTATCTTGTAAATGCCAATAATGAAATTAAAAAAAAAATTTTCATACAACAATTGATATATCCTTAGTGGGTAAATTGAAATCACTTAATTTTATATTAAAAAAATACTTATATAAATGTAAATTATTGCATTCATGTATATAGTACGCAAAATAACTGTTACTTAGGTACTTATGAGTTTATTTTTTTTTTAATTTTTAGATTCCTCTGTTTGGAATCATGAGTTCAGACTCAGCCGATCCATTCTATTGGATTCGTGTGATACTTGCCTCAAACAGAGGTACTCTCATGGAACTTGGAATATCCCCAATCGTTACATCAGGTCTTATTATGCAACTGCTGGCTGGAGCGAAGATAATTGAAGTTGGTGACACACCTAAAGACAGGGCTCTTTTCAATGGAGCTCAGAAACGTAAGTTATTGAGAAAAAAATGTTCTGTTTTTCATTATAATTTATTTGATTGGTTGAAGCAATTTAAATTTGAAGAAATAATTATAATAAAAGAAATATGTTAGAGTATGTAGGTCAAATGGTTTGCTAGATTATCAATACATTGCATTATAATTGTTATACTGTTGTTTTAAAGTTTCCTGGTCCAGGTATCAGTCCAAGAAAATTCTCAAATTAAAAAAGAAAACTATTTATTGAAATCCAGATTTTGGCCCTTTTTATATGTTTTCTTCTGGGTATTTAGAGTTCATATACTGGAAAGGATTAAAAGGGATTAAGATAATTTCAATGACTCTAAATCTTTCTCATTCTCTGATCAATCACAACCTGTTGAAGACTTGTATTATGGTTGTGATTCTATAATTTTTTTTTTTTAAGTTTCTTTGACCACTATCCTCTCTTTCTTATATTTCAGTTGGTCAACCAACAATTTCTCATAAGTGTTAGTTTGTTTATTTTCACTTGCTAACCATAAGGTTTTATTTTTTGTTCTAGTATTTGGAATGGTTATTACTGTCGGACAAGCAATTGTATACGTAATGACTGGAATGTATGGGGACCCTGCTGAGATTGGAGCAGGTATTTGCTTGCTTATCATCGTTCAGTTGTTCGTTGCTGGCCTTATAGTTCTTTTACTTGACGAGCTTCTGCAGAAGGGTTACGGTCTTGGGTCTGGAATCTCACTGTTTATTGCCACAAACATCTGTGAAACTATCGTTTGGAAGGCATTTTCTCCAGCTACTGTCAACACTGGTATGTAGTTGCTTTACTTTATTGGATAAACAGCTATAGATATTATTTTGTTAATAATTGCAATATATTATTTAAATATGTCATTGTAGGTAGAGGCACTGAGTTTGAAGGTGCAGTCATTGCACTTTTCCATCTTCTGGCAACAAGACAAGACAAAGTCCGGGCATTGCGTGAAGCTTTCTATAGACAAAATCTTCCCAATTTAATGAACTTACTGGCTACCATCCTTGTGTTTGCCATAGTAATATATTTCCAGGTTGGTATCTTTTTATTCGGATTTAAGCATGGAACAAAGAAACATGTTCTTTTAATTTACCATGTTAAATATTCAAATAAAGAAATGAAATATAACGATTAGTTTTGATTAGCCAATCATTATTTTGCTTTCTTCTTTTATTTAATATATACCAATTTTACAGGGATTCAGGGTGGATCTCCCAATCAAATCAGCTCGTTACCGAGGCCAGTACAGTAGCTATCCTATTAAGCTCTTCTATACTTCAAATATTCCTATTATTCTTCAATCAGCACTTGTTTCAAATTTATACGTCATATCTCAGGTTAGAAAACATGCTTACATTTTTGTTATCTTAATTTAGATTAATATTAAATAACAACTAATTTTTACTTCTTATTCATTCTTAATATATTATCTAATCATGACATATATTACCTTTATTTCAGATGCTCGCTGTAAAGTTCCATGGAAACGTGTTTGTTAATATGCTCGGAGTATGGGCAGATGTTGGAGGTGGTGGCCCAGCCAGAGCTTATCCAGTTGGTGGTCTTTGTTATTACCTCTCGCCTCCTGAAAATCTTGGTCATATACTTGAAGATCCCGTTCATGCTATGCTTTACATCATTTTTATGCTCGGTTCTTGTGCTTTCTTTTCCAAGACTTGGATTGAGGTTTCTGGCTCATCTGCCAAAGACGTAAGCCTTCATTTATTTTATTTACATATAGTCATAGATATATTTGCTGTATGACTTATGAAACTTATTTAAATAAGATAAATTCCATCTAAAACCCCTATAAAGAGTATGAACTCTATGTTAGCACAACTCTGTGTGATTGGGAAAGAATAATTTTGTTGAAGCTAATCTATACATATAAAATGCTTTGTCCTAAATGACTGACTGAGGGATCAACGCACAGCCTAAACCGCTGATTGTAGAGACCTGAAACTTGGAGGGTGTGTTCTTTGTATGACGTAGGCTTCTGATAAGAAACGATTTTTCAAAATTCTACCCCGAAAAAGGGGGGAAAGTTTGTATGCTTGCTCACATGTTTCTTACTCGCAAAATCTACATATTTTCGCTGAACAAAACAAATCAAGTAACATAGTTCACTTCTCTACTTAAAATACTTTCAGGTAGTACAAGTAAATTGTAATTATTGCTGTATAAATTCGTATATGTATTGTATGTAAATATTTTATGATTAAACGGATATTTTGAAACAAAAAAAAAATTCACTTGTTGTTGCTGTACAAATGAAACCGTTACACTAAGTAATCCTTTTCAAAAACTTTACATACTAATCCTTTACTGACACAAACAACAGTAAACTTCTGTCCGTCCTGTTTGTTAATCAGTGTCAATGTATGTTTCACGGCTGAGCTGATTCGTCTGCGATGAAATTTGATGTGGATAATCTCAAACCTGGGGGAGGACATAGGCTACTTTTTATCAACACACCATACAGGCGAAGTTTATATAAAACTGTAACCTGATTGACTAACACGCACAGCAGAAACCACTGAACTTAGCATCTTGAAATTCGCAGATAGATTCTTTGTATAGCTTAAATGAGCTATTTGGACAATTCTACCCCCAAGGGTTTCCCCCTTAATATAATAAGGGTTCAAAGATTGTATGGAATCCGTCAGTTTTGAAGTTAGACATCTGAAATTTCGGATGTACGAGTAACTTATAGTTAAAAAAAATTAAATTATTTATTTAAAATGATCTGTCACAAAACGGCGAGCGAAGCCGTGGGAAAAAGCTAGTTAATACTAAATGATACCAATTGAATTTATTGATTTTTAACATCTGGTCCTATTGACCAAAAAATGTCTCAAAAATATCTGTTTTTATGTGCTAATATGAATCAAAAACATCGTTTTCATTCATCAGTATACCTTTAATACCAATATATTAGGACCTCCTATATAACAAAACTGGAAGTTTTTATTTTAAAAAATTAGTAAATAAAAACTTTCTTATAGAGAAATTTTGTTTCTCTGCTATTAAAAACCTGTAAAATAGGTATGAATGTCTTTTTTTTAAATACTATTCTATGTTATTTGATTTACAGGTTGCAAAGCAACTTAAGGAACAACAAATGGTAATGCGAGGCCATCGTGATAACTCCATGATCCATGAACTGAACAGGTACATCCCAACTGCTGCGGCCTTCGGAGGTCTTTGCATTGGTGCACTATCAGTCCTAGCTGACTTCATGGGGGCAATTGGATCAGGAACTGGTATCCTTCTTGCCGTTACCATTATTTACCAGTACTTTGAAATATTTGTGAAGGAACAGAGTGAGACTGGTGGCATGAGCACCCTTCTGTTCTAAACAAATGCAATAAAAGATAGAATTCTAAAAGAAATTTATTGTTGAAGACTCCTATGTCAACGATACACTTGTCTTCTGTATGTAACGTGCAATTTAGATTGGAGACGTGTGTGAATTTAAGTTGTACAAATTAATTTATTTATAAATTGAATTGTAAATATGTTTCCAGTTCTTTCATATTTTTTCTGTATTTTTTTTTATATATACAACTTTTATTTCTTTCATTTTTCTTCTGTTACAATACTAGATAAAGTATTTTTCTACATCATTGTAGATACAATTTTCAGATATTTTTAAATCTTCTAAATTTTATTTATATAGTATATAAATAATTAGTCATTAAGTCTGTTGTTCTCTTAATATATTTTGAGTTTATTTTTTTTAATAATGGGTCATGCATCGGGAGAACTTCCACACAAAATGATTCCACATACTTGTTAGTTTTTAAGAAATGAACTTTTATAATAAAGGAGTATTTGTGACCCAATTCCAAAATTATTTAATGAATTCATCCTGAATGTATTGAAGGTTTGTGCTCGGGCGTTAGACTCTCAAATTGTTTTTGTTGTTTTTTTTTAAGATGAGATTACTATTATTAGTGGTAATGTTTACGCAGTAGACATGTAATTTTGTCAATAAAGAAATTTGTAATTTTTTATGTTATATTTCAATAATAAAAAAAATACGACATATTAAATGAGAATTTCTTATGGATTGAATCAGTTTTCTTATTATTTATTAAATTATATTATTCCCCTATGTATTCTCTACCTTTTATTTTGCGTCAAATTGATTTTTTTTTTTTTTAATGAAGGAAAAACTAAAACAGTGGGACCAAATGTAATAGCATTTTCACAATAACGTTGTTTTAAGCTATGAGTAGGAAAATCATTAATGTAAAGCAAATGCTGCTTGTATCCATGGTAAAGAAAAATTGTATTTTATAATGTAGAATGTGCTAACTGGGATGAAATTTTAAAAAACATCCATCCTACAGGTTACCAAGGTACCAATAATCTTAAATGACAGTAGAAGTCTGTTGGAGTAAATCAGCCTCAAAGTTATATTTTTATTAGCCTATTGAAATGTTTCCTATGAAAATTCATCTGAAAAATGACCTTTTGTTTATTTTTGCTGATTATATTATAATTTTTGGCTCTATTGATAACTTTGATTTGCTGCAGTAGAAACCGTTAGTTTGGCAATCGACCTTTGATAAATTGAAGATTGGGAATTTGGCTTAAATTTTTACTTGAATTAAACTTGAAATTCAAAATTTAAAATTTTTTTTTATTGTGTTAAAATTGTTGGCTCTGCGGAATTCAATTTAGTTGGCTAGCTGCAGTAGTAGCCATCAGGTTGTCCAGTGGCCTTTGATCCCCTGAATTTAAGGTATTTCGCATGAACTGTTCTCATTGAGAATTTTTTTTTTTTTTTTTTTTTATTTATTTATTGAAATTTACAACTGTATACAAAATACATCTAGTAAATATAATGAGTGAATACATTGACATGAGAAGACAAGTAGAGAAACTACCCAGTGGTAGTACTCAAATTAAAAAGTTCAGTTTAGAAGGTCACGAGGCCATCTTCTTTTCAGACGCCTCGGAGGATTATCGGGGATCGAAGAGGAAGCTAGGTTTGAAACTAGAGGGTTTGAGTGGGAATCAAGTTTGTTATGAAAGGATATATACCGGGTTCGGGCTAAATCAGCAACAAATGGGACATTAAGGTCGTTATGGATGACTTTATTCTTAACAAAATAAGGAGCATTGAGGATTTTACGAAGGATTTTGGATTGCAAGGATTGGATACGAGATGAATTGGATGGTTTAGTAGAGCCCCAAAGCTCAACTCCGTATGCCCAAATAGGTCTGATGACTGTCATGTAAATAAGTCTTTTGTAATTAATTGGTAGCTTAGAGCGTTTGTCCAGTAAGTGTTGAAGTAGGCGAAAACGTCGAGCAGTTTCTTGTCTTTTCAGTCTTGTATGAGGATTCCAAGTGAGACGTTTATCCAGATGGAGTCCTAAGTAACGTATCTGTTCGACAGGGTTCAGTGGTGTATTATTAAACGATACAGTAGGACAGGAATTCGTAGGTTTACGACGAAGGGTGAAGGTAATTTGATGGGATTTGTTAGGATTTATTTTAATCCTCCAATTTTGACACCATTCTTGTAGGTGTGAGATATGGGATTGAAGAGATTGGGATGCAACAAATGGATCCTTATTAACTGATAACACACATGTGTCATCAGCTCATTGAGAATTAAACTTGAAAAACGACCTTATGTTTATTTTTGCTTGCAGTAGGCATGACATCAGACCTTCCACTCTAAGTTGAACTAGTATTACTTTCCTGTGGGCATTGTCATTGAGGTTTTTTCTCTTCATAGATAATTGTATAGTCATGGAACATTTTGTGTTGATGGATTTCTCAAATTTTCCAATTGTTAGTCATTTTTGATTTGAGTGGAAAATAGTTGGCTGAATAATTCTAAACAGCGGATTGAGTCAAAAATAATGTTACGGGCTACTGGGTGTAAAATGGACTAAACTATTACTTAATTCAAGAATCTAATATTTATTAACAAATTAAAAAGAATACAATGAGATTATTTAAAACAGTTAAATTATTAAACTAATATCAATTTACAATAACAATATTCTACTAAATGTTATCTAATTTCTAAAATAATATACAAACAATATAAGATTTTGGTAATACTAAATAACTAAACTATTTATATATAAATTTGCACAAATACAATAATATTACACTATAGTTTACAATTACAAATTAACACTTACAGTTCGCTGACTAAAGTCCACCGACCGTAAGACTCTCTAAATATGACAAACTGCCACACAGTTTATTACACTTATTACACGGCCACTAATTGTCACTGTTGCTCACTAAGCACTTAATACAGACTGATACTAATACTAACTAACTCACACACACTGCCACTAGTTAACGACTGCTACTCACTGGCTTATTACAGACTCGTCTTATTACTGACTCGCGGCCCGAACAGCTGTCCTTTTTATATAGGCAAGGGAGATTGGGGTGGGGACACTTCTCGGAAGGACGAGAACCACCTAGACCGACCCAGAAGAATCTACGCCATTCTATAATCCCTTCCGCTTAATCCCATTGTTTGTCTTATCCTCCCAGCCGGTCCTTCTTCCCTCTCTGACCGTAACAATGCCCCCTCCTTAAAAGTGCTCTGCCCCAGAGCATAGTCCGGAGAAATCGGGCAGCTATGAGCTACTACGGATGAAGACGCTTTTCCTTTCCAGGGGTTGAACGTGCACACCAATATGGCGACCCCAGAGTTGGCGAATATCTCTTCAAGCATGTTCCTGACAACCTTCCACTCCAGGCCGTCATATCCACAGCCCAACTTAGGGATCGCGAGCTTGGTGACACGCAGTCTCAGAAGCTTACTCCGCAGGTCGTCGAGGCTTCGCCGCAGGGCGTCATATGTGGGCTTGTGATCATTGGCACACTTGGTTACCAAGTAAAACAGATGTCGTCCTTCGTATGTGTGGTGGAGTGCTTTCCCCACGCTTGGTCCTTGGCGTTCTAGTTCCGTAGTACAACCAAACTTCTTCCTGAAGACCGTTGCAATCCCTCGGGAAGTCCTCAGATCTTCGGCGACACAATGGGCCAGAGAATAGTCCGCGGGTAACGAGAAGATATCTCTGTATACTGTCTGAGTTACTCCACGGGGACCTTGTACCTTAGGTTGTGCAACTGATACCTTACTGGTCTCCACGTTGTTGAGGTACCTGACTTGCTGGTCTTTTGTCGGGCCATGGTCTCCTTTGTATGGGGCCAGTCTATTAAAATGGACTACCCTGGGTTTTCCTTTTGGCTGCTTTCTGATCCTATAGATGACGTCGTTTATCCTATTGATGATCTCAAACGGGCCATCCCAGGAGTTCTGAAGTTTAGGTGAGTAGCCTCGCCTTCTTCGAGGATCATGTAGCCAGACCAAATCTCCAGGTTGGAATCCACCTTTCTCTGCCCTGATGTCGTAACGTTCCTTCATTCTGTCACTTGCTCCCTGGATGTTTGCACGAACCTTCTCGTGGATATTATCCATCCGCTTCCGTAGATTCGTGACGTATTCCTCTCCGTTAACTTCCTCGTCTGGCTTGAACCCGAATTTCAGATCACAAGGCAAACGAAGTTCTCGGCCGAACACCACATTTGCGGGGGTCTACCCCGTTGCTTCATGGACTGAACTCCGGTAGGCTAACAAGAACAAGTGAAGATACTGGTCCCAGTCTCGCTGATGATCGGAAACCACTTTAGACAAATATCGACCCATTGTCCTGTTCATGCGCTCCACCATGCCATCCGATTGAGGGTGAAGAGGTGTCGTCCTCGTCTTCCGTATTCCCAGTGCTTCGCACATCCCGGAGAAGACTGCAGACTCAAAGTTTCTTCCCTGGTCAGCGTGAAGTTCCATGGGTACTCCAAACCGGCTGACGAGCTGCTTCACAAGCACGTCTGCAACCGTGACTGCCTCTTGATTCGGAAGGGCATACGCTTCCACCCACTTAGAAAAGTAGTCCATGGCCACGAGAATATATCGGTTGCCTTCGTCCGTCACAGGGAAAGGGCCAGCGATGTCGATTGCTATCCTCTCGAACGGTGCTCCCACGTTGTACTTCTTCATAGGGGCCCTCTTTCTTCTTGTTGGCCCGTTAGAAGCCGCACAACGCCTGCACCAGTCCAACACATCGTCCTTAAGGTTTGCCCAGTAAAAGCGTTCACGAACTTTTTCCAATGTCCGGTGAACTCCAAGATGGCCGCCAGTTACACCGTCATGTAGTTCCCTAATCACTTCGGGCACTTTATTCCTTGGAACGATGAGCTGTAGCCTACGCTGATCTCCTTCCGCGTTCTCCAATGCCCGTTTCAGCAGCCCGTTGTCCACTACAATGGAGTTCCATTGGGCCCAGTACGTTTTTACATTCTTCGACATTGGAGCCACATCCTGCCAGGTCGGTCTTCCTCGCCCCGATATTTTCCATTCCTTTATTTGTTTTAAGTCCGGGTCCTCGTCCTGTTCCTTTGACACCTCTGTGTCTCGCCAACTGTCGATAACAACCGTTGTCCTCAATACTGTTCCCTGCCTCTCTTCTTGTCGGGAACAATGCCTGCATTCTTCATCTTCACATGGTCTTCTTGACAGCGCATCCTCATTCCTGTGGCTCGTTCCAGAACGATGAGCAGATTCAAAGTCGTACTCTTGAAGGCGCTCGATCCACCTCGCCACTTGTCCCTCCGGTGACTTGAATCGCAGCAGCCACATTAGAGCCGCGTGGTCCGTTCTCAGCAGGAACCTTCTTCTGTATAGATATTTATGGAAGTGCTCTATGGATTTTACTACTGCCAGAAGCTCTTTCCTTGTGACGCAGTAGTTGCGTTCCGGAGCTGAGAGTGCTTTGCTGAAATATCCAATCACCCTTTCTTCTCCGTCTTGGAGCTGAGAGAGGACACTTCCAATGGCGATGTTGCTGGCATCTGTGTCAAGTATGAACTTGCCCTCGGGACGTGGATAGCTCAGAATAGGAGCACTACTCAATTTGCTCTTCAGCTCCTCGAAGGATGCCTGGCACTCGTGATCCCAATGGAAAGACCTTTTCTCCTCGGTTAGCCTGGTAAGAGGTTTTGCGATGTTAGCGAATCCTTTCACGTACCTCCGGTAATAGGTGCAGAGCCCGAGGAAACTCCTCACCTGGTGCTTATCTCGAGGTACTGGGCAGTCGGCGATTGCTGCTATCTTCTCTGGGTCAACAGCAACTCCGTTGTCTGACACAATATGCCCCAGGTAGTTGACTTGCCTTCGGAAGAGATTACACTTCTTCGGGTTCAACTTTAGGTTTGCTGCACGCAGTCGTTCGAAGTCCTTCTCCAGATTCTTCAGATGGTGAGCGAAGGACTTTCCCAGCACAATAATGTCGTCTAGGTATACCAGGCATACCTTCCAAGAGAGACCTCTTAACACGTTTTCCATCAGCCTCTCGAATGTGGCAGGAGCGTTGCAAAGCCCGAACGGCATTACTGTAAACTGCCAGAGCCCAGTGCCAATTGAAAACGCCGTCTTCTCTTTATCCTCAGGTGCCAATCCAACCTGCCAATATCCACTGCGGAGATCCAAAGTAGAGAAAAGTTTACACCCCTCTAGGGTGTCCAGCGTATCGTCAATCCTGGGAAGCGGATAACTGTCCTTCTTGGTGACGTTGTTCAGAAGGCGGTAGTCTACGCAGAACCTCGTTGTGCCGTCTTTCTTCTTCACCAATACAACGGGAGACATCCAGGGGCTACTCGAAGGCTCAATGACACTGTCAGCCGCCATCTCCTTTATAATCTCCTCGGCGTCCTCCCGTTTGGCTAACGGCAGCCTCCGCGGAACCTGTCGGATGGGCTTCGCATCCCCAGTGTCAATCTTGTGCTGGACGATATCCGTTCTGCCCCGTGGTCCTGGTCCGATCTCGAAGACGTCATGCCATCGGATAATCATATTCTTCACTTCCTCGCTCTGTTCGGGCGAAAAGTCGCGACATGATTCGTCCAAAAATCCTTTAAGTTCCTCTGGGAGTCCTCGAAGCTTGGTGGGATGACGTTGCAGCTGACGAACCACTGAGGTAGCGGTGGTACACTCCCCGACTGGTGTTCCTTTCTTCAGCGGTACCGGGAAGCTGTTCAGGTTCATTAGCCGAATTGGAGTGGTAGGTCCGATCTTGATGAGAGACCTAGCAACCAGTACGCCGAGTCCAACCTCTTGTTCTTCGCGCCTTCCAGGTTCGAGTAGTGCACATTGACCCGCGGGTAGATGCCCTTCGACCGTCCCATGCGTCACGATTTGGCTCCGTGCAGGTAAAGCGGTGTCTTCTGGTAGCAGCACTCGAGCGCAGAAGTCCTTTTCCTGCCGAAGTATGACTTCCTCGTCTCCTAGCGTCATCACACCTCTCGACATATCCAGCTTGATCCCGTATGTGATCATAAAGTCCATACCCAGTATGACGTCCTCATCTATATCCGCCACGAGGGCGAGGTGCTTCAGATGTTGGCCCCCGATGTAGAAGGTGGCATCTGTCTCCCCGTAGACCTTGGCTGGCTGTCCCGTTGCAGTCCGTAATGCCCAAGTGGTCGGTATGATCTTCTCAGCTGGAAGTGTCTTCGAGTTCAAGATCGTCATGCTCGCTCCGGTATCCACTAGAAGACTTCGCAGCTGCCCGTTCACCATCCCATCAACGTAGAAACTGTTCGTTCTGCTTCCTATCGACGCAACTCTGATGGCCTTCCTGGGGGCTTTGACGTTACGGGTTGGACATTTGCTTCTAGGATGTCCAAGCTGGCCGCAGCCCCAACAGCGTATCTCCTTCTTATGGGTCCTGAGAGCATCCAACACTTTCGTCACAATGTCTTCGATGCTAGGGACCACATTAGGTTCCGCTTCTGCTGCTCGAACTCGCGCATGGCCCCGTACAGACTGTCTAACAGCTTCAAACTCCATGGCCTGGGATAATGCGTCTCCCAAAGTTTTCGGCCTGGCGAGCTTCACTGCTTGCTGTGTCTCCGGATCCCGAAGTCCATCCAGGAATTTGTCAACAGCCAAGCTTTCGTAGACATCGTCGGTGACCGATGGATAGGCGTTCCTCACCAGCCGGGCAATATCCGCTTCAAATTCCTGCAAAGTCTCGTTGGTCTTCTGGACCCTGCTTCTCAGCTGTGAGCGATACAGCTGGTCCATGTGGCGGTGGCCGAAACGCATCTCCAGTCTTCTGATCAGCTCCCCGTAGTTGGACCGCTCCGACATGGGTATCCCCTGCAGAACTCCCAAGGCGTCTCCACGCAAGGCCAGGCACAACGCTGAAGTTTGGGTCTCCTGTGACCACCCGTGGATCGAAGCCGCTGTCTCGAAGAGAGTCATGTAGTCCTCCCACGGCGTCTTTCCGTCGAATACTGGAATGGTGTTGTGAGCTGGTGGCGTCCCATTATAGGCGGATAGAATGCTATTACGATGGCTGCCCTCGGAGGAAAGGTCGGTGTCGTTCGTCGGTGGATTGCTCTTACGTCCCTCGAGAGCTTCCATTCTTAGCCTAATTTCGTTCACTTTTTCCCCTAGCCTAGATTCTATATCAGCTACTTTATTATTTACATCGGCTAACTTATTATCTACATTAGCTAACTTATTATCTACATTTTCCATTAACTTAGTCTCTAATGTGCCTAAGTTAGACTCTAGCCTATTTTCTACATTGCTTAACTCATTACCTAGCTCATTTTTAACATTGCCTAATTCCTTACCTAGCTTATTTTCTACATTGCCTAATTCCTTACCTAGCTTATTTTCTACATTGCTTAACTCATTTTTAAAAGTTGCAGACAATTTGCTTAAATCTGTTTCAAACAGAACATCATCTGGATTTTCCCCTAACTCTACAAAAAATTGACGCAAGCGATGTTGCAGTACACTTTTATTTCCGGAAGAATCCAGATCACGTTCTTCTAATTCCCGTTTTAAATCCGCAACTTTTAAATCCATCAATTTAAGACTTTGAGAAGCCATTTTTCAAACAGTAGCCCAATTATTACAAAATGCAAGACAAAATAACAATTACACAAGATCCCACTTCTGACACCAATTAGTTACGGGCTACTGGGTGTAAAATGGACTAAACTATTACTTAATTCAAGAATCTAATATTTATTAACAAATTAAAAAGAATACAATGAGATTATTTAAAACAGTTAAATTATTAAACTAATATCAATTTACAATAACAATATTCTACTAAATGTTATCTAATTTCTAAAATAATATACAAACAATATAAGATTTTGGTAATACTAAATAACTAAACTATTTATATATAAATTTGCACAAATACAATAATATTACACTATAGTTTACAATTACAAATTAACACTTACAGTTCGCTAACTAAAGTCCACCGACCGTAAGACTCTCTAAATATGACAAACTGCCACACAGTTTATTACACTTATTACACGGCCACTAATTGTCACTGTTGCTCACTAAGCACTTAATACAGACTGATACTAATACTAACTAACTCACACACACTGCCACTAGTTAACGACTGCTACTCACTGGCTTATTACAGACTCGTCTTATTACTGACTCGCGGCCCGAACAGCTGTCCTTTTTATATAGGCAAGGGAGATTGGGGTGGGGGCACTTCTCGGAAGGACGAGAACCACCTAGACCGACCCAGAAGAATCTACGCCATTCTATAATCCCTTCCGCTTAATCCCATTGTTTGTCTTATCCTCCCAGCCGGTCCTTCTTCCCTCTCTGACCGTAACAATAACCAAAACCTATTTTTTTATTGTGCCAACCTTTTCCGCCTAAGATGTAGTCCATCTTCAGGGCTAGGAAACAGAAAATAACTATATTATTATTATTATTTTCTGTTTCTTTCCTAGCCCTGAAAATGGCTTACATCTTAAGACGAAACATTGGGACAATAAAAAAATATGTTTTGGTTATTTTGTGTTATCTTTGACTGCACCCCCTTACCAATTTAATCTATTGTTTGTCATTTTAGTAATGAGTTGATTTATTGTTGTTGATAAATGAAATTCCTATTACCTAATGGAATATGAGAGCTAAATTATGTATCATATTCATACAAATTATAGTTCATTACTTAATATGTATGTATCATATATTATAAACTTAGAAAGTAAAAATACATGATATTAATCTGTTAAAAAATATTAATTAATTATCTCAATGGGAGGGGATCTTACTCAATGTTTCAACTCATGTTGGGACCTCCTGGGGCTCATAAAGCCTCCCCAAAGGGTTACTTTTGATTAGAGTATGGACGATCAATTTCGGCCTCATGACCTACTTGTACAATTGCCCTAGAAACAGGACCTACCTATTCTAAATCCAGCACCCTTATGGATTGTTGTTGTGTATATATTTTTTTAAATATCCCCGAAAAGAGTCTTTTCAACGTGGATGTACATGGCTAATACCTGCACCTCATGCTGTTTTATCATCATCATCATCATAATCTTTCCCTCTCTACCGGTGCTAGTGTGGGGATGCCCTCTATAGAGCTTGACTCAGGTGTCCCTTTCTTGAACCAATTCTCTCCTCCTGTTCCAGTCCAGCCCTCTTTTCCTGAACGCCTCCCGCACACCTTCTTCCCAGGTGATCCATGGTCTTCTTCCGTCTACTCTCTTCTCATATGTTATCCTGGCCGTTCTCTCCATGCTCATCCTCAGGAGGTGCCCAAACAATCTTAGTTTATTTTCTTCACGAGTGATTTCTTATTGTAGTGTTGCGGATCCTATCTCTCCTCGCCAGTCTTTTCCATTGTCTGTATCTGCCCTTTGAGGTAAGGGTCCATGATTAGGAGGAGTTAGATAGGATGGGCAGGAGCGTAGACTTGTAGACGGATATCTTCGTCACCTCTCTTTTGTTGAGGAAACCCTTCCGGACTGCGTTGAACAATCTACAAGTTGCTCCCAGCCTTTGCGTCACCTCTCCATCGATATAACCGTTTTCTTTGATCCAGGCATCTAGATATTTGAAATCCTGCACCTGTTCTAAGACAAATCCCTGCAGTCTCAATATTCTCATAACGCGGTGAGGATGTACTATTTTATAAAATTGAAATTTGCACGATCTTAACATTCTAATTTAAAACGAAAAAATCTACAGGAGTATTGGGGTTAAAAACCGAAAGGTTGCGCATTAGGTGGAGTGATTTCGAATGAAAACCAAGAGTTTAAAGCGCACAAGTCCGTTTTGTTAGGCGGAATGGACTGACGGTGTTGCAGTTTTTGACTACTATTTTAGAAAGCAAATATAGAAGAAAGAAAGAATGAAACTTTATTTGCAATTTTACATATACAAGCAGCATAAGTGTGAATACTTGTTCTGGACTTCCTATACATGTTTAAAGAACAGTGATTTTAATTAATTAAAGTTATCTTTTATAAATAAGTTTTACAAAAGCAGGAAATATGTAGAAAACCCGGCTTAAAGAAAAAAATAATTAAAAAATAAATACTAATAATAAATAAATAATTAAAGATAAATGTCGTGATCATTTTGAAAATGAATGATCATTTTTTTATTATTATTTATTAATATAATAATTAAGATCTTTCCCTCTCTACCGGTGCTAGTGTGGGGATGCCCTCTATAGAGCTTGACTCAGGTGTCCCTTTCTTGAACCAATTCTCTCCTCCTGTTCCAGTCCAGCCCTCTTTTCCTGAACGCCTCCCGCACACCTTCTTCCCAGGTGATCCATGGTCTTCTTCCGTCTACTCTCTTCTCATATGTTATCCTGGCTGTTCTCTCCATACTCATCCTCAGGAGGTGCCCAAACCATCTTAGTTTATTTTCTTCACGAGTGATTTCTACCGGCTGTACCTCCAGGTTCGATCTTATTGTAGTGTTGCGGATCCAAATTCAAAATCCAAAATCCAAATTCAAAAATGATAAATCATTTTTTTAAAATGTAAAAAATAAAATAATTATTATATTAATAAATTAATAGTTAAAGATAATGCCGCCAGATAAATGTCGGCTATGCTCGGCTACATTGGAGTCAATCCAACACATCACTGGTGGATGTGGAGAGGCATAACAATGTGGCCAAAATTTTGCATCTAGCCCTGGCGGTGAAATACAACCTTCTAGATGTAAAGGCACCATATTATAAGTATCAACCCAATAGACTACTACAAAAAGGTCCCCTTAAGCTATATTGGGATGAGTCTATTATAACAGACCACACTGTGCATCATAATAGACCAGATATCCTCCTTATAAAGTCAAGTGAGAGGAAAGCAAGTATAATTGATATTGCGATCCCTAACGACAATAATGTAAACTCAACTATTGGAGAGAAACTTAGGAAGTATCAAGAACTTGCGGCTGAGCTTAAGGAGCTATACGATATGGAAAGCGTGGTGGTAACACCTATTGTAATCTCCAGGAATGGATTGGTTCTTAAATCCACGGTGGGGGGTATTGAGAAGCTGGGAATTCCGGTCGAGGTTTTAAAGGAGGCTCAACAGCCAGTTCTCCTAGACACAGCCAGGATCGTTAGAAAATTTCTGAATGTTTAGAGATGGAAAATATAAAAACCAAAAATAATAACTGCAGATGGTTGGACTTGTCCCCCATCTCTGTTTTGAGCCCGCAAATGCGAGAAGAAAAAATAAATAATTAAAAATAATAATAAAGTAAATAAATATAATAATAATTAATTAGAAAATAAAGAAACAATTAAAAATAACTATAAAATAAATACAGATAACTAGATTACAATATCTGCAAATAGTGATTTGTTAAGTAAGAAGTGTATGTTTTGTTCTTTTATGCGTGTACCGTCGTAGCGTATGTTTATCACAGTTACCGATTTCTCGGATTAATGGGTATTCGGATGCTGGAGTTTTTTAGAAGTATGCTTTTTTTTTGGGCTGAAACATATTGTTTTATAGTGGGAAGTTCAAGATCTCTAAGCATAGTCGATATTTTCGTGTAGGGAGGATAGTTATTGATAATCCTCATGCATAGGTTTTGTACCCTTTCAAACTTTCTATTATTTGTGGCGCAGGTTGAAGTCCAGACAGGTGAGGCATAGGTTATCAATGAGCGGATTACTGTTTCGTAAAGGATTGGTTTGTTTTTGGGGCTTAGCCTGTATTTTTTTATTAAAATAGGGAAACATTTCGTAGATGGCTTTTTTCTCTTTTTCGGTTTTCCTGTTGATGTGCTCTGTGAATGTTTAGGACTTATCTAGAATTAAACCGAGGTATGTTACGGATTTAGACCAGGGGATGTGATCGGAGTTTAAGATGATGTGCTGATCTATGTTAGGTCTGCGTTTTGTGAAGAATATGGCGGCCGATTTTATTGGATTGATTTTTAGTTTCCACTTTTTGCAGAATTTATGGATTTTTTTAAAGGATTGTTGTAGAAAGCAAATATGATTTTCTTAATTTATATATATGTAACCAATCAAAAGTATAAATGTATCCCTCTAAAAATCATTACACCGGATACCCTGACCCGGTGTAATGATTTTTAAGGCCGAGACACACTTAAACATAGACTGTTGGATTTAAGTGTGAGAATTTGATAGATGAGTTAGATTTGAGGATGAGTGATTGCTTATAATTTTTTTTTTTCTATTTATTGTGAAAAATTCTTTTATCATGATTAGTGAGTAATCGTAATTTCATCACCATAGATTTGATCAGATATAAAGAGGAATGCGTGCTGAAGGAAAAATATTCCATAGCTCCTCGCGCGTATTATTATTGAGCGTAAACTTTCAATTGATATATGATTGTTCACCATCGAGGACTATCATTTCCATTCCATTTAAAAAAGAACAACAAACGGCATTACTCAACTATGACCCCCTGTTTGACAGTGTCCGGAAAGTTCTAAGAATCGACTGTGTTGCGCCTCTCAACGTTGATATCACATCGATACCGTGAATATCAAATTTCCACTCATCACTGAATAAAACAGAGAATCAATGACTGACTGTTACAAAATGGCAAATCTAATTCGTCTCTTTCTCGAAATGAGGATCTGTTTGTTCATTGTAACAGCTTTTACTTTAAACAATGCCTTCCATTTCTGCACTACAGTTATTTTTGTCGAGGAAGGTTCAAAGGATTTTACTTCATCACTTTAAGAGTTTTATTCCACTTCACAATATGTTCCTCTTTTGTTTCACACTGAAATTATGAGATCGGGTCTCGTCTTAATCCAAATATCATACAGGATCAAATTGAAACTATAACTTTCCACAACCTAAATGTAAGTACATCTAGAAACAATTACTCACCTTACCTTGAGGAAACCGATTCGTGTCCTTCTACCGATTTCGTAGTTGATATTCTCACCTCTAATTTTATTAGTATTGTTGATACCTAGGCCCCATCCAAAGCCTGAACGTTCCATCACAAACCTGCTTTTAAAATGTAATCAGGAGGTGTGAAAGGAGTGGGAGCACTTAAAAACGTTTATGACAGCGTTTGGAGTACTCTGCACTTTGGAACAGACAAATATTAAACAAACAAAACCCATCTATAGGGAAGTTCTCTCCTCTACTTCTGATCCTAAATCAAACACTTCCCAAGTTCTCTTCTTCGTTGTCTTCCTTGTTTCACCGATGAATAATTGTAATATTTTTTCTTCCTCCTTTAATAATTCCGAATCATTTTACCTACTTGCCATTACACCAAAAGCTTTTATTCCTCTGACATTTTTCCTGCCGACATTATTCCCTCCTTAAAAAATCACATAGCAACTACAGAAGATTAGATGGAATACCGATAAAATTTCTAAAAGTTTGAGGATACCTTACTGCCCATATTTCCCATTTATACTTTTGCACCAAAACTGAGGTGTTAACATCTGCTCGTTCGAATCTCTCAAGACATAAACAAAACCCAACTATCCTTTGAAGTTGAGGCCTTCCTTTAATTTAGTAGAACTTTCCTCTACCAGTGGAAGAACAAATAAATAATTTTAATTAAAATCAAATTAAAGCAGTTATAATTTTAAAATTCAAATGAATAGGAATTTTATGTTGAACTCAGACCAGATTTATACCAGGAAGCTCGCTAAATTGCACTAATTATGTTACTTATTTATAGAGAAATTTTGGTTAATCCATCAGAATAAACTAGTTATTATTTTATTTTAGTATTTGACAGATCACAATATTAAAAATAAAATACTAAACGAAACTTAGGTTGGATGTCGATAGCTAATCGCTGTTTACACATCTCCGCCCTTAGATTACCCCTCACAAATCCAAACCCGTAAAATCAGTTTTTATGCAATGGTCCCCCATACGTCTCGGCCTTCCCCCAAAACATCTACCAGTCGATTTATTTTATAAATAAAAGTGCAGTCGATTATATACTTTTGGCAGTTAAATTAGAGGTTTCAATTTGAAATTATTTAGAATGTATTCATCCATGTATTTAAAATAGATAGTGGAACTAATCATTAGTGATCTGCTCTGCATTATGTTTACTATTTCTTTAAGTTCGACTAGTACATTAATTTGATATAGAATAATAAACCTGTCAATTTTTTGGTATGTTTTTATTTTCGTATTTAGGGCTACATTTACTTCCTTCTGGTTGTTTTTATTTTAAAAGTTGTTAAAAATGAGGTTTATTTTGAATAATTTAATTTTGAGCAATTTGAGTTTCAAAAAAGCTTCAGTAAGATTTTATCATGACATAACCAAAATAAAGTTTGATAGATTTATTTCTAAGAATAAAATTAATTTTAAATTGTTAAATTTCAATTCTTCCTTTGGAATTCTGTATAATGATAAACGACAGTGCTCCAGCACTGATTCAGATTCACCACTGACACCTCTTGAACTATTTAATGATGAAGAAGTCAAAGATTTAGTTCCGAGGAGTATAAGACTAGCCTCTATGCCTCACCAAGTTTTCATTGTGCATCCTTATATAAAGTGGGGGCCAAAAAAGAAGTTGGATACCTCTCCTGATTTGCAGTTAGAAGAAGCAGTTTCGTTAATAAAAACCCTTCATGATTGGAAAATAGTCGGTACAAAGAAGATATCTCTTCTTTCGTTTGATAAACAGTCCTTTTTTAGTAAGGGGCAGCTTGAAAGTGTTGAAAATATGATCCGTAAAAATCACTTAATCACCAGTGTCTTCATAAATATCAGATCGCTCAAGATAAACCAGCATTTATTTCTTGAGGATCTATTTGGGGTTCCAATTTTTGATCGTTATTCAATTGTTATGAATATATTTAAAAGACATGCAATGACCAAAGAAGCCAAATTGCAGGTAAGTCTGGCTGAAATTCCATTCATTAGGTCACGAATTAGAGGTATAAATGAATTGGAAGGAACTAATTTCATTAAAAATACAGGGATTGGTTCCGGAGAAACTTTTATTACTAAACGTTTAAAGGCACTATCTTTTTATGAACAACAGATAAAGAAATCTGTTGACAAATTAAGAAAAAACAGGGAGTTATTGAGAAAAAAACGTAGGAATATGGAATTTCCGGTTGTTGCTGTAGTTGGATACACAAATGCAGGGAAAACATCCTTAATAAAATGTTTAACCGAAGAACAGAAAATGACTCCTGAGGACAAATTATTTGCTACTCTTGATGTTACTGTTCATGCTGGTATATTACCTTGTAGTTTAAAAGTTTTATATGTTGACACTATAGGGTTTATTTCTGATTTACCCACTAATCTCTTGGAACCATTTATTGCAACTTTAGAAGATGCCATTCAAGCTGATTTAATTATTCATGTTCAGGATATTAGTCACCCTGATCATGTTATGCAGAAATCTCATGTTTTAAAGACCCTTGAAAGTTTCAATTTAAGAGCTGGTCTAATGGAAAATATAATTTCAGTTGGTAATAAGTGTGACAAAGTGCCAATTAATAATGTTGATAATGAACTAGTCCTCACTTCTTGCACAAAACAAATTGGCCTAAGTGAGCTAGAGGGGAAAATTGAGAAAGGGGTTATTAATGCTTTGCAACTTCAACAAATTAAAATTAGGGTAATGAATGGAGGTAGAGAATACTTCTGGCTTCAGAAAGAGGCAGCGATTTCCAATTGTCGTTCTGATGAGAACAATCAGCAGTATGTTTTTCTTGATGTTATTATCAGCAAAGCAAATTTAGAAAAGTTTAAGAGCTATTTTATCAGAAAATAGGCTATTAAGAAGTTTATTCTTACGTACTTCTTTGCTGTGATTAGTGTCTTATTGGCTTAAAAAGGATTTTGTAATTTTGCTATTTAAGGATATACACTGTTCGTGGACTGATATTTGATTTTATTTGTTGTTTATGTGTAGAATTTACATACTTTGTATATAGTATTGAATAAAATATTTATATTTATCATTTTTACAATGTTAATCATGCCATACTTTACATTATCCATTCTTGTATTGTCCTAAACACACAACCTTTTATGGAAAAAAATATCAAATATTTTTTAATTATTCTCTGAAGTAGAGGTGAAGCTTCAGAAAGATTTGTTAAACTCAGCTGGATGTAGCCATAATAATTAGCATTAGTAATGAGGCTTAAAGATTAATTTTAATTTATTATTAAAAAAGATTTATTATTAGTTTATGATGGTTTTATAATGGAACAAAGCATTTTTTTTATTTCTTAGCTCCTTTTATGGATTCTGTATTGAGAAATGCTGGAAATGGTTGGAGGTACAGTAGTCAATAAATTTTAGACAAATAAGTATAACTTACTTTATTTGTGCCTGCGTTCCGGCCTAATTTTTAGGCTATCATTAGGGTAGAGTTTAGATAAGAGAAATTAATTTATTCAGTATAAATTAAGATTAATAAAAAAATAAACCAATAAAATAAGTTGTATTAATTTGTGTGAAACTTATTGACTGCATCCACCAATTATTTTCAACTTTTTTCAAGATACATCTAGTCAACCATTATTTCATCAATATGGATACTATCAGTTAATGGTAATTAAAAGTATTTCAAGTTCAATGTTTATTGCAAATATGTTTTATTACTGTTGAAAATGAAACAATTTTTGTAGTGATTGGGTTGTTAGCTATCTTACGAATAAGGATTATTGGTTGGAAATTGTCAACAATAAATTATCCTTATTTCATATGTATAATATGGTCCAATCATGTGAATTTGGACTATATACAAATTTTTAAATATTTTTATTTGAAAAGAAAAGATATGTCCAGGACCAGGACTCGAACCCAGGTCGTTCAGATCGCTAGTCTGGAACTCTACCAATTGAGCTATCAGGCTCGTTCCCCGGCCATGGTCATATCCTTTCTTTTCACTGATCCAATGTCCCCGCATTCTCGCAAGTTTGCGATGTATACCAGGGGAAGAATGTTCTTTGAACATTTATTTAATTTGGATCTTGTTGACATACGTCATATTAATTATTATAATTTATTTTATTATATTAGCTATTGATTTTATTAATTTTTAAATATTTTTATTTGAAAAGAAAAGATATGTCCAGGACCGGGACTCGACCCTGGGTCCTCCTCTGCTATCCATATCTTTTCTTTTCAAATAAAAATATTTAAAAAATAATAAAATCAATAACTAATATAATAAAATAAATTGTATACAAATTTGTTTAAAGGAACTTGCAGCTAAAAATAATGATTATCTTTTGTAATACTAGGAGGGTACCCCCTGGCTGCCTGTGGGTAAATCAACCCACTTTGTTCTGATTGTATAATTGTTCAAATCAATCGGACATCCATTGTAGTATAATTGTTTTATGTATTGTACATTTTTCTGTCTATTGCTAGTACAAAAAAAAGTTATTCACATATTTTTTTCCCTATTAATGAAATTTTTACATATAATTTAATTAAATGGGGAAGAAAATTAAATAACGGTGATCACTAAAAACCTTTTTGTTTAATATGTAAAGAGATATAAATGTTGCCATTATCTTTATATTTCTGATATTAAAATTGCAACATTCAAGATGATCTTAGTATTGACCAGGATATAAAAAAAATATTATTTATTGAAAGTTACAAGTGTACTGTTGTATACTAGTAAATATAATGAATGGTATGAGATAAAGGCAAGTAGAGAAATATCCACTGGCAGTGCTGAAATAACAAATGCAATTTAAAGGTCACAAGGCCATCTTCTTTTCAAATGCCTTGGGGGTATTATCGGGAAAGGGTAGATGAGACCATATCCACAATGAGAAAAAATCAGGGAGGAACTTAAGATCACCCCGATGAAGGAATTTCTGGAGTCATTCCAATTAAAATGTCTTAAAATTGTAATTATAATTAATTTTATTTTAATTAATAAAAATGTCATTAGGCTATGTAGTCAGAATGGAAAAGCATGTGGACCTGCTGAAAACGATAACTTTTATGAATGACTTTATTTGTAACAAAGTAAGGAGCATTGAGGATTTTACAAAGGATTTTGAATTGTAAGCATTTAAATTTGATGGCTTAGTGGAGCTCCAAAGCTCTACTCCGTAAGTCCAAATAGGTCTTATAATAGTCATGTATATGAGTCTTTTATAATTAATTGGGGGCTTAGAGTACTTGTCTAATAAGTTTTGAAGTAGCCTCAAATGAGACTAGGAACAAATATAATTGAATTTTCCATTTACATTGAAAACACAGAATAATTATATTTTTAATGTCACAGTGACTGATTAGGATAATTATGATAATACTTAGTTTTGTTTTCATATTTTTGTAAACTGTGTTTCTTTTATGTTTTATTTGTTTTGTTTAATCAGAATAAGTATATTGTGCCCTAACTGATGTCTGCTAGTGCTACCAATGGTTTGTACTTTTATAACCACATTATGATAGTTGGGGACAGGTCAGGCTGAAGAAAACTCATATAGTATAACTCACTAGTACACAACATTGGGTTGAATTCTCGATCGATTTAATACTCTAATACAGAGAGCAAGGATGGGGAGTTTTGTATTGAATTGAAGAATTCCGATAGCCCTGCTCATATCATAGCATACTTATGACCATACCATGTCATTTAGTCCAACAGATCACTCCCCTATATGTCATAAAATATATCTTCGATCAGAGGTACTTTGCATTCTGCAATTAATTACTTTCCTACGATTAAAGGAAAAACAAAACCTGTATTTATGAAGGACCAAGAACTACCTACAGTTTCTTCTTATTACGACAGTGTGGACAATTATTTGAAACCAGTTGGGTTCATAACAAGGATGGATCTCAGTGACTGCAGGTAACAGCTGGTTGTCATTCCAAAGCCAGATGGTAGGGTATTCATGTGTATAGATTCCAAAATAGAGCTGACATCCCTTATCTTAAACCCCTCATTGCCTTATCCAAAAGATAGGCGAGACCTTTCACTGCTCATGAAATGTATACTTCTGAATTCTTATAGCAATATGATTTCTGAGGATTGGAACTCATTATTGAAAATACATTCTGCATGACACCTCAATAACTTGCTCATAATATTGCTTATGATTGAAAAACAAATCAAAGGATGTACCATAAATCTTTGTGAAGCCGTACATTCAACAAGAAAATCCAGTCCTTAAGTGAAGAGTGGTGCTAAACCGGATGTCAATTGGACATAAGCTGGATACAAACTATAATTTAATGAATAAAAGAACTCTGTGGGGTGCGACTGACAGTCGTTATCATCTTCAACACCAATGCTTAAATTTCATTGCAACCGTATTCTCTTGAAAATAGTTTATAGGTGCTTTAAAAAAAAAAAAAATTATACATATATGGTTCTTTCTCATGAGATGTGAACTTTGACGCTTGAAGGGGCTGGGTCTAATTTTTTTGTATGTTTTTAATGAGTAAACCTATCATTAGTAAATTGTGTATAGCCTAAATATTTACTTTTAAAACAAAGTGTTAAATACAAAATGTTTAAGTATGTTCCTGTCCCACACCCCGAGACATCAAATGGTTCATTAGCATACTCCATAAGGGGGACAAATCTGGCGGTTGAGCGTGACCTGGGACAAGTCACCTCCATGCAGAACCATTGTCCATGAAACAGTACAGTCTCTACCATGTACTGAACCCCAGACTCGTTCACGGGCTGTTGTGGTAAAGGTGGTACAGTTCAAATTTGGTCAGAATGGGAATAAAACGGCAAGAAATATCAACAAAGTCTGGGGTGAAGGCAGTGTAGGTTGGTGAACTGTTCAATGGTGGCTCCAGAGATTTGGAGAGTGAGGCTTGAGCCTTAAAGACAAAGAAGGCCATGAAAGAAGTTCTGCCAACTTTGAAGGTTTTTCACCTTCCCAATGGCCTTGAGATGGTCATTGACAGTTGATTTGCTGACTTTGTGTTTTCCTCCCAGTTCTCGAACAGTTGTTCTGGGATTTCTTCCACCAAAGCTCAGAGAACATCGTCCTCAATGGAAGAACATCTTCCATAGCCTTCTTTGTCTTCAAGGCTCAAGTCTCCCTCTTGAAATCTCTGGAACCACTGTTGAACAGTTTACTGAAATAAAGACTGAATTATTTCCAAGTATGAAAATGTTACAGAGGCAAACAAACATTTTTGTATAAGGAGGATTGATAAGTGTTTATATTTATAAAAGTCAAAAGTCCAACAGACATAAACTGTTTAGTATTTGGAGGGGTATGTTAAAGAAGACATAAAATTATTTTTCGGATAACCCGATAGATGAAAATTGAATTGTCTGAAAATTAATTTTGATGTATAACTTCATTTTCATTTATTTAATTTCATTTTATTCACTTTCAATTATGTGTCTTCATTCTCTTTCTACAGTGATATTTCTATGGAACAGCTTCCTTCATATTTTCATTAGTTGTTTGATTTTTGTTGATAACTTTTTATTATACATAAATACACATGTTTACATATTCAAGCTAAGAATATTTTATAAACCAAAATCATTTGATTATCAATATGGAAAAAAATATATTCATAGCTATTTTATATTAAAAAATTTTAAAACTTTAAGTGACGGAATTATTTAAATTTACTGTCACTTAGTAGATCTTGGAATGGCCATTGGTTTAGATTTTTTCAGGCTACCTGGTAATGAGTATTAAGAAGAATAATTAAAAAAATAAATATGTATATATATAGTAACTCTTTTTTTTTTTTACATTATGGTACTCTTTTAATTTGAAAAATTTAACATATCGTAATAGAATTGCAGGGTTTCAATATTTATTTACAGGCTTTTATAAATTAAAGATTTTATTTATTTTTCAGTTCTATTAAGTTTGTACAGTCCATTTTATTGATAAACATTAAAAATTTCAATTTTTTGGTATAGTTAAAGTTAATGGATCTGAAAATGTTTTGAACAAATGGAATATGTTATTTTATTGCAAATGTCATTCGTTGGTTAAAAAAATTCTTCAGTCGATAATCTTTGCAGATTATCTTCTAACTCCATTTGATTACTATTTTTCATACAGTTGTCCATATACTTCTCTATCCTGTATTGCAGTGTCTGAGGGATCCCCAAGCAGTAGTTGAAATCCTTCCTCATGGTGACAAGTAATTGATTTCCTTCTTTGATAAGTGGTGCCATCTTCTCTTTCAAATATGAGACTTGACCAATGAGAGACTTGATAGTTTCGTAGTAGCATGGTACCATCTTGAAGATATTCAGTTCAGAGCAATTCATGGCGCTGTTGACTGTCATCACTATTTGGGTAGTGATGTTAATGCCTTGTATAGCAAATTTCATGCCGAAGAGTACTCCATCCCTCCAGTCCCCGGTCAAGTTGAGGCACCCTTCCAAGTCCCATTGACTGTGGAGATTAGCGTGTGCTAGGAGGTTCTCTGTTAGGCATTGTTGAGGAGCACTTTTCAGCTTTGCCGAAAGGTAGAGCTTCTGATTCCTGAGCTCATCTTGCTTCGTTTCGAGTTCAGTCAGGCTCGCTTGGATCTCTTCATTCAAATCGTTTATTGGCTCTAGTAGTGGTGATGTGATCCCATCTAGGCGATTTTCCAACCAGCTGCCATGGGCTTGCTGTGAACATAAAATCATTATCTTTAGCATTAAGATTCATTGTGTTTAAATATTGCAGTTGAAAAAGATACAGATTTGTATAATATTTAAGTAAATATCATAAACATACTATCGACATTTTAAAAAAAAGGCCATTTATAAATTATTCCAAACATGAAACGGTTTTTCTCTGCATAGTAATATATCTATTTAAAAAAAATTATGAGTAAGGTAGGAAATAGTTGGGGGTGCAGTCAATTAAAACACTAAATAAGTGGGCACTTATTTATTATGTGCCGACATTTCGATCCACTTTATGGGTCATCTTCAGGGCTGAGAAAGAAAAACAACAAAACTATAAACAAATATTGCAGTACCAAATATATGATAATATAAAAGAATATATATGTAGAGTAACAGAAA
This sequence comes from Troilus luridus, assembly GCA_964056705.1. Lineage (NCBI taxonomy): Eukaryota > Metazoa > Arthropoda > Insecta > Hemiptera > Pentatomidae > Troilus > Troilus luridus. The sequence goes on from OZ057412.1 coordinate 34,983,551, forward strand.
CATAGAACAAAAAAGTGAGGGATACATATGAATAAAGATATTACAGAGAAAATGTACTGAAAGGTGGTGATGTAAAAATTTTCAAAGGTAAAAGAAGGGAGTAAACAGAAAGTTTACAAAAAGAAAAAGTATAAACATCAGAGGTGAGATGGAAAAGATAGCCGAACATAGATAAAATATAAAATGTATGATAATAGACTCCTTGGGAGTTTACATAAGTAAAATGAAAGAAAATATAACAAAAATGATATCAAAGAGTAAATAAAGGAAAAAGAAAAGTAGAAAGTAAAGATATAAATCTAGAGTATAACAAGTAAAAAAGTAAACTGAACAAGGAAAGTAGAAAATATAAGTAAGGGAAGTTTTAAAATTTATACTAACCGTATTTTATTTAATATGGTTAGAGAATGGAGATAGAATATAAAATGATGAAATAATGATGTTAAATGATAATGAAATCCTCTAAAATTCCTTTCTGTTTACTCCCTTCTTTTACCTTTGTAAATTTTTACATCACCACCTTTCAGTACATTTTCTCTGTAATATCTTTATTCATATGTATCCCTCACTTTTTTGTTCTATGTTTCTGTTACTCTACATATATATTCTTTTATATTATCATATATTTGGTACTGCAATATTTTTTTATAGTTTTGTTGTTTTTCTTTCTCAGCCCTGAAAGTTTAACCATTGAACGACCATTAAAAAAATATATATATTTATGAATGATGGAGTATTAAGCATATTTAATTTCTAATCGGTTTAAATATTGTATATTCTGAGTGTCTTCTTGAACAAAAGCACGTCTAGACCTGCTATTCTTCGTCAGTTGATAATAAGGTGAGCCCTCTTGGGTATAAAAATACACAGGGTACAATTCAATTAAATCATAATTGGTGGCCATTACTGTGCATTATCTTTGGAGTGCAATATCCAATGACGCAGTTGAAGTAAGGGAGTAGGCCACTTTCTTTTTTTACTTTAACATTGATGTAACTTTACAGCATTGTTAGTATACAAAATGGACACCATGTCAAGCATTAAATTGAAATTAAATATAACGAACAATTTAAATATAACATAAAAAGTTATTATTCTGCTGGATGTATCGCTGCACAATACCCTCTTTCCGTGCTCCAAGCATGATATAATCTTTTGGAGAGATATGTGCCATATCCGAAAAGTGTTGGAAGGAGAAAGATTCCTCTATTGACATTACTTAGGCTTAAATGTATTAATTGAGATTGACACTTCTGTTTCTTGCTAAGTTAACTCCAAAAAAATATATTTGTCACTTCTGTGGATCTTCAAAACCCAGAACTTTACGGCTCCTCAATCCGCTCCATTGGAATGATAACTTAGGAACATTTGGTAAGCTCCTAGGAAATAGAAATGTAAGTGGTTCTTTAAAACATTGCTTGAGCCTTTAATAAAAAATTCCACGTTTTTAGAAATTTTTAGTTATTTCTTAAAGGTACTATCCACTATCTTGATCATCTTACCATGAACGATCAACCTAGGTCATACAATTTTGAGTGGATTTTGAGTTGTGTCATACATCAAGTGGTGGTTAAGACCGGAGTCCACATTACCGTGCTTTTAGCTTTTAAGATAGTTTTAATTATTTAATTAAACATTAATTGATTAATATTTCTCTCTGATATGTTCAAATAAGTTTGACATCGCTTAATCTTAATGGAATTCCGAACCTACTGACCGAATTAAATAAAAGTCTCGTATTTTATGTGGCTAGATAAAATATTTGATATTCAGAAGATTTAACACCAATAAAAGCACATTGTCTTAACAGATATATTCGAAACTACGGAGCTAATGATGTCCTAAGAGTACATACATCAGAATCCAATGGTCTTAAAAAAAAATTAGCAATATTGTTTTTCAAGAGACTTGAATAGTTAAACTAAAATGTCACATTTCAATGAATATCTTAGAAATATTGACATTTTATTTTATAACAATTAGAAATTAGAATTTTTTCCACAACAAAATCTGATACACTTAAATTATCTTCAAAATAAATCTGAGTGAAAACGAACATGAAAAATATAGGAAAATATCATCTTATCATGATTCAATGTTATCACAGGTTTAAGACCTTGGCTCTCACTGCTTGTAGTGTAATGAAAATGATAATAATACCTGCGTGAACATTTTTTTTTTAAATTTATTTATTGATATTTACATCTTTATTAAAAAAATACATCAAGTAAATGGGGTAAGCGATACGTAATGACATGTGAAAATGACAAGTAGAGAAACTACCTACTGGAAGTACTCAAATCACAAGTTAAACTAAGAAGTCACGGGACCATCTTCTTTTCAGACGCCTCGGAGGATTATCGGGAATTGAAGAGGAAGCTAGGTTTGAAACTAGAGGGTTTGAGTGGAAATGAAGTTTGTTATGAAAGGATAGATAGCGGGTTCGGGCCAAATCAGCAACAAATGGGATATTAAGGTCGTTATGGATGATTTTATTCTTAACAAAATAAGGAGCATTAAGGATTTTACGAAGGATTTTGAATTTTAGGGATTGGATACGAGAGGAATTCGATGGCTTAGTGGAGCCCCAGAGCTCTACTCGGTAGGTCCAAATAGGTCGTATGATGGTCTTGTAGATGAGTCTTTTGTAATTAATTGGGAGCTTAGAGCATTTGTCTAGTAAGTGTTGAGGTAGCCTGAAACGTCGAGCGGTTTCTTGTCTTTTCAGTCTCGTATGAGGATTCCAGGTTAATCGTTTGTCAAGATGCAACCCTAAGTATCGGATCTGTTCTACAGGCACCAGTGGGATATTATTAAAGGATACTGAAGGGCAGGAAGTCATTGGTTTACGACGTAAGGTAAAAGTGATTTGATGCGATTTTTGAGAGTTTATTTTAATTCTCCAGTTTTGACACCATTCTTCAAGATCAGTGAAATGGGATTGGAGGCTTTGGGATCCAATAATTGGATTGGTGTTGACTGATAATACACATGTATCATCAGCATACGTGGTAAGGATAGTATTAGGATGAGTTGGGATGTCAGCTGAATAAACTGTATATAGGATTGGGCCAAGGATACTACCTTGAGGAATATGAAAATTAAGATTAAAAATGAGAAATTTGAATTTCCGCATTACTACTGTATTAATAGTATCGAATAATTAAAATAATTCATAATTGAGTAATATAGTATCATTATTTTGCGACTGCATCACTCGATAAATATATGATTCTTAATACAAAGTTTTCCGTTATTTAGAAGTATTTAAAGAGACGACAGTTAATAGTTCTATTAGGGAAGATTCTACTCAGAGATTAAGAAATTTGTTTTGTTTTTTGTGGTATCTTATTTTCCGTTGATTAATAAAGCCGTCTCTATACATTTTTCCAGTATTATTACGTTTTATTTGTATTACATAATTCCTTTAAAGAAATATAGTCTGTTTTAAATAATTTATTCGTGAGCTTTCAGGGGGCTATGAGGTGAACCAATAATGACAAGTTTTCTTTATATTTATTTGCTTTTTCAGCCCTTTGCAGTGTTTCAGGTGGACTTCTTTTTGGGAAGCGTCCACTTGTTTTAATGCTATATTTAGAATAAATATAGTCGATAGTTTAGTCAAGAGTTAGTGAATATATTACAACCTTATGTGCTTTAAGTTTTATTAAAATACTTTAATTGCGTTTTCTCAAAATTATTATATTTTTCGTTTACTTTAGGATTCTCATCTCAATTCGTTACAGACTGGTTAATTTACAAGTATATTGTTTTAAGTTTTATATTGTTTCACAAGCAAGCTTCAATAAAAATTAATGGAAAATTAAATAAATTATATTCTTGTATGGTGGGGACAATTTATATATCCACAAAGGAAGCAGTTGCCAACCGCTGAATATAGAAAACAATGGAAGATCTTTGAGGCAGCCAAAATCCTGTGATGAGTTTTAGCACTTGAAATGAATAAATTACAGTGCAACCTTACTCCCCATGGATTTTTCGGGATAAATTATTAACCAATTGTTGACCAATAATAAAAAGATGGGTGTCTAAATTTTAATCGGAGGATTGTTGATATGAACTTTTATTGTATCTCTGTGGATATTTCTCTTGAATAACGAGGTATCTTATATAGCTTCTTAGCACATACATAAAGAACTGCATAATGATTAACACCATTAATCGCTTTACATGGGAAAGTACTAAAGAGTTCCTTTTATAAAGAAAAAATTGTTTCTTATGATTTTCAGCTTTTAATCTCTCCCAAATCTTAAACTAAAATGGTACATTGGTTTGAAAGCTAGATGCCTTCGAATATTTGATTAGGGCAATGGTTACAAAAAAAAGAAGAAAATTATTTTATTATTACCTCCCTTCGTTATGTCAAAGAATTGAAAACGAAAAGTAAATTTGTATTGTAATAATTTTAATAGTTGTGAAAAACGTGAAATTCCGAATTTATAATAATTTATCAGAAAATAGTAAAGGGCTAATGGCATGTTAAGTGGAATTATTATCTTCGATGTAAGATAAAAATAAGACGTATAATTTTATCATTTGTTATTGATTTCATTGTATTTGTTAATAGTTATTTTAGTATCTGTAATTATAAAGATTAAAATTTGATTCTAGCCTCAGAGGAAAATACATTGAACAAGTGCTAAATGCTATATGGCAAGGTTTTTCCTTTGGGGTTTTAACATTCGTTCCTATTCCTGTTAAAGAAACAAGACGGATCAATGTGTAGCAATACATTGGGAGCGAAGTGGCACAGTAGTAGAGCGCTCAGTTGCCATGCCGATCTGGTGGATCTGGTGGTTGAGCGTGATCTAGGACAAAAATCGTCTCCATGCCCAACCGTTGTCCAAGAAACAGTACATTCTCTACCATGTACTGAACCCCCTCCGACCTTCCATGGGCTGTAATGGTGCAATTTTTTTTTTAATTATTAAGATTAAAATTTGTTTCGAAGCGCAGAGGAAAATACATTGAACAAGTGCTAAATTTTAAGTATTAGTTTGATAAGGATTTTTTTCTTTTGTGTTTAACTTTCGTCCCTATTCCTGATAAAAAAAAACAATACGGATCATTACTACAGCTACAGTTTACCAACCTTCCTACCAGAGTAGGTCAAGGTTCTTTCAGTTCGCCCGTCGCTAAATAAAACTTAAAAGCCCGTTTTCGAAACCTATGTTATATTTCCAGTATATTCTCCAGCACGAAAAAAAAATGCAGTAATTAAATTGTATCTAGTATTAAATCTTACTAATCCTTTCACTTATATTCAACTTGACAATTATCTACGCCTGTATCAATTTTTAAGGATTTCTATTCTAATTTATTTTACAAGATATTTGTTTATATTCAATTTAATAACTTATTGCTTTCCTATTATTTTCAATAGGAAATAATGAAAAATATTCATTAAGGTACAGAAATAGTTATGATAAAATCCACTCAATGCAACTAATCACGTTAAAAGCTTCTGATATAGAACATTTCTCTTAGTAAAATGGGTTCGATTATCTGTGAGGAAGAAAGAAAATAAATGTTCATTCCAAATATCCCAATAAATGATGATGTCAGAGTAGATTGCAGCCAGTACTTTGTGCATTCAGTTGGATACGTCGCCAATTCGTTATGTTAAGTAAACATACGCAAATTTTTTTTATAACGAAAATAAAATTTAAAAAAAACATTATAAACCAAATTGATTCTACTTCAATATGTGGCCAGAATGGAGGACAACCCTACTCATAAGAGACTATTTGGGTATGTTGACGGAAAAAGGAAACGCGGACGGCCACGATTAAGAAGGGCAGACGAGGTCGAGAAAGATGCAGGTAGCATTGTTGGATCCAGAGCTTGGAGGACCTTGGCACATGACAGAGAAGAGTGGAGGCGACGCCTTGATGCGGCCAAGACCCGTACTGGGTTGTAGAGCCAGGGTTGAGTGATTGATTCTACTTCAAAATTTTTTTGTTTATATCATTTTAGTATTCTGTATGATGTATTTTCAATGTCATTTTTTTTAAGAATAAAAAATACTTTGAAAGTTGAGTTTATCCTCATTCCGCTTATGATATTTTTATATATTAAGTTAACACCTTGTAATATTTATTTAATATTATAGTTTGTATCAACACTCTTACTCAGTATCATAATTGTTTATAAATAAAAGCTTTTGATACTTAACATTATGTAATTTTTATTACATCACCCCCGGTTTTTTTTGGCACTTGCAAGCTTTTTCGCATATTTCAAATCAATAAAAAAAAAAGTATATAAACACTAAAAGCCATGAATGGTTTGGTACTGTACTGCCTCTAAGCCAACTGTGGTGATTTGTACAAGGAGGTGATTTGGCCGAAATGAAAATCAACCCCCAGGCTTTTCCCCGCAATTAAGAGTTAATTTACAGAAATTCGATGAATTGGGCCCAAGAAGGCCTGAAGATTCAATAGAGTCCATCCGTGGCTGTTGATAAAACAAATAATTTATCTGCCACAGCGGGATTTGAACTTGTGACGCCTAATTAAGTAGTAATTTAGTAATTCAGCGTCACTTTATGCTGCTATGGCTAATCGGACGATGCAATAGTGAGACCCCTAAATGCCTACCTGGGTATAATTAGGATAGCGATTTATAACGAGTACCTGACATTTTATAGGTTCGGGACCCCCGTTCAATGTCGCTACCGAAGGACTGCATAACTAAAATAGATTTTTTATTCCCTTCAGCAAATCCAAGAGCCACCTGTCGGGCTACAAACCCGCCATCTTGGGCTTAGTAGGTTGTTATGCTAACCACTAGACCACATGTCGCTCCCCTACGTTATACGTTAGTACTAATAATTATAGAATTTTTATTGTGTATTTTTTAGATATTGTTTCAGTAATAAAATTTGTCATTTTAAACTTTACTAAATAGCTTTTTAACTAATCATTGGTCTTTTATTAAATCCATTAATTATGCTGGTATGATGCTGGTAACTTGAAATGGTTGGAGGAGGTTGCAAATGAATAGTAATTGAATATAACGAAGAAAGATAACTTTAAATAAATTTTATCACGGTGTTTTGAGATAGTTTTATGACTTTTTGGTTTTCTTACAGACGTAATCAACTTAATGGAATGCTCGAAGGCAAGCTAGGCAAGATAATTAATGGAAATAGATATGTTGAAAGAACTTTACCTGAAGCAGGAGAGTAAACCCTAGTATGTAGATGCAGTGCATTGTCATTTCCACTATTGATGAATAAGTTCACAATGCCTGATAAATAACAATCACTATCTTATCATGATGTACTTCACTTAAGTATATCGGAAACAATGCTTGTTTACCAACCGTTTATAATTGATCGTAAATGTAATAAAGATAAACGTAAATACGATACATTCGATGATTGAGCACAAACTGTTAGAAATTATTACATGAAGTTCCGAAAGAAAGACATCAGAGAGTGGCAATCAACCCCCGAAAGGTGAATATGATGAGCCGTGCTATTGGATTGCGTCATCAATGCATCAATACACTTCAAGTTCAGAGAAGGTAACAAATAATTCAATCATAAGAAGAGAAAAATGAATAAAAAGGAAAATGAATAAGGGTTTACTTCTTTAGATACCCTATAAGGACCTTATAAAATAGAGTTATACCAGTTCTATTGAAGTTGTTACTCTGAAAGCAATTCTAGGAAAATAAGCCATTTATAGATCTTCTATATTCTATTTATATATAAAGAAAAGTCCTGCGTAAAATTTGTGGACCTATCACAGTGGAGGACAAGTGGAGAATCAGGTCCAATAAAGAGCTAAGGGGCCTACACGAAGAGCCAATAAAATATAATAAAAGCCAGATATAATAAAAGTCATCCAGCTCAAAAGAATAAGATGGTTGGGGCATGTGGAGAGGATGGACCCAACGAGAACTCCAAGACGGATGATGTATGTTATACCGAATGAGGGATCAAGATTAAGAGGGAGGCCCCGTCTCATGTGGCTCGACTATGTGGAGGGTGCCTGAAGGCGTTCGGGATGAACCGCTGGAGGCACCTTGCGGCGGACAGAGACGAATGGTGGAAGAATTTAGCAGAGGTTAAGGTTCTTCAAGGACTATATAGCTCATTAGTAAATCAATGAATATAAATAAAATATATTCTATTTATAGAAAATTTGAAACTAATTTTCTTTCTTTATATTTTTTAAAAATTTTCTTACTTAGCTTCCTTCAATTTAAGCTGAAATTCCTCGCAAGGGGGGTCATATTTTAAAAACTGTTTTCAAATTAATTAACTGCTCTACAATTTTCTGTATTACTTCGACATTTGTTGCCATTTTTGGAGTCAATATTTATACAGGGAACAAATGTAGAACAGCCTTTTTACTTTCTGGTGCGCAGTAAAGCAAGTATTGTAGTCGCAAAGAAATTCATATTTCATGGAATATATCCATTTCCACTAGGTTCTGTATGAATTCAATAAGTAGAATAAGTTAGTATATACTTCACTTAATCAAAAAAATCTATATGTGGAAAGTTGAAATATCATAATTGGTGCAACATCTAGTTATGGATTTTTCTCCTGTGTCATTGCATAATCACCAGAAATGGCCTAATGGCCTACTTGAAGATATTATTAGATTTTTATTAAAAGCTATCACTTCTAGAAAAGTGAAGTATATGTAGTTTTGATGAGTAATACTCGTATATTAATCGTGACATTTTTCGACATTTTTATAATAAGTAATACGTGATAATTTGATCAAGAGTCTGTTATTTTATTTGCAGTTTAATTGGTGTGGAAAGAAGGCATGTGTTCACTTCATCATATATTTTAAGATGCCCGACAATACGATTTTTATTGTATTAGTTTAGGGTGGTTTGGCTTATTGTTTAGTAATTTATTATTGAAATTTTAAACCTTATAATTCTGGAATGTTAATCGTACTAGGTATTTTCCCATGCCAATGCTTAGTTATTTAATGTTGGATGATGAAATATTTATAATTATATTAGAAAGACAAATTTTTACTAATAATACTAATTTTTAGTCCTATTCTTTGGTAACAGCACAGTTATTATTAGAATACTTTTTTATATTATCATTTTATTCCTGTTGATCATTTCTGTTGGATTTACTAATTCCTAGTTAGATGAGGAAAACTAGTAGAGTGCCCACCAATAAGAAAAACACTTGGAACACTTTTTAAATTCAAGGTTCAATTGGTATACATGAAACTTATGTTGTTCACAACAGTACATATCTTTTCAATATCAAATTCATTTTACATACGAATTCATTTTTATTTATTTATTTTATTTTTTTCATATGTGCTCAGCTATTGTGGAGAGGTGTAATATTGACGTTCCTTCACACTCATTCCAAAATCAGTCCATCCTTCATCTTATCAAATTTAATAATCCTGATAATGTTTTATTTTTGACCTATTATTATAACAACAGCCTCTCATATTGCTGCTCATTGCTGGTAGTTGATTCGAGTCACATTCCAGGAAAAAGTTTTCCTTCTAGATCTTCTCACCTCTTATACATCAACTTATTTTTTTTTTATACTAACCTATTTGTTTCTGGGTGTATGTAACCAAGGGCGGGTTTAGGGGGGGCACGGGGCATGTGTCCCCCCAGACGGTTTTTTTTGTATTGTGAAGAATCCATTACAGTACATACGTAATGGCAAATTACATGATCATACTTGTTAAAATATATTAATAAAATAACAGAAAGAACATGAGTGAAAATATTGTTTTGATAATTTAATAAACCTTTGAAACCTTTCTATAAATATTACGTAAGTTTATTTCTAAGTTATTGTTCATTTTTTTGCCCGTCTGCCCATTGTGCCCCCCGAGCAGAAAAAAATTCTGGATCCGCCCTTGTATGTAATAACGAATTTTTGATAGATACATCCACAAAGTTATAGTGAATGTCAGACTATTTCGATTTCCAATGAATGTGTTGGTTCCTGCAGAGTTACACACAAAATATTGAATCAGACGAAATTTTTATGAGTGCATTTAATTTGACTTCAATTTTTTAATTTGTAAACTATGTAATAGTCTGAGGTGAGATCATGAAATAAAGTTTTAATGTTTATCGACTTATATTTCAGGACTTAATCAGGTTTGAATCCACGACAAATGAGGGAACACTTGTCAAGATCAAGCAAGATCAACAATCTTTCACGACTATTATTAGGATTCCTTAAAAATATCTCCACAATAAAGAAATAATTATATCTTTATTTAGTTATCCTTGATCATATGCCATAATGTTCAGTGAGTGTGGATAAATTTGCCATTTGGAATTAATAAATGATTCGTTGTCGATATTAAAAAAATATATAATAAATCGAGAATGTTGAGAGCAATTGATCTCAACCACCTGCGATTGTTCTGAGATTGATCACATTCAGAAATGTGTGAAAGAGTCTCGTCGAGTGTTTTTCTTAACTTGAAAAAAAAATCTTATTTTTAATTTGTTTATGACTTTTGATGGATTAATAATAATATTTATGAATTAATAGTATATTCATTTGTCTTTGAGGCAATACAATTATAGACATAGTCATACAGTACAGTTAGTGCCAATCCAAGATGTACATAGTGATACACAACTAACATTTGTATTATATACATGTAATGAATAATGAATTTATATTTTATTTAAAAAGTCATACCTGCATATAAATATGCTTTAAAATGGGCATATTTTGTTGGGAGTATTTAAGGAAGAGTCGATTATAATAACTTTTGCATAATAGTACTTATTTATATAAGACGCAAATAACCATTCAGTAAACATTGACTAAATATTTTTATTGAAATCTAGTTTTGAGGTTCTGCTTATAAAACCTTTACTTTAAAATATATTTCAGAGTATTCAGCCAGGATTTTACACAGATGATTAGGAGTACTGTTAAACAATTGGAGGATATATCAGGTACTTTTATTATGATAGATGAGAATCCTCCTATGCAGAACAATTCTTCTACGGGTCCAATGTTTATGTTGGTGTGAATTGGCATTAAAAATGATCGATAGCGTATTTCTCAGAGAATCTCAATTGAGCTAATAATCCTGAGATAAGTAACTGACAATCTTATTCATGATAAGATTATTCATGACATGATAATGTTATTCATGACGAATTACCAGCAAATTTCACAGTTATTCATCAGTTTTATTTGGATAGTGATAGGGTCTGTTTGAGTAGCCATAATGTCTGATGATAAGTCTTCGCTTACAACAATTTGTTCTTCCACAGCTTCTGTCTTGTTATCTAACTCGAGGGCCATGGTAACGAAAATTGAGAATAATGATTTAAGAAAAAGAAAGAAAAAAAGAAGTTATAAGAACCAGGTACTAATCAAGGAGAATATATGTCCCATAAGTTTCATTTACAAAAATGAAATTGAAGTAACTATTGAAAACTTAATGCTAAAAGAAACTTATTTTTATACATAAGTTAAATTTGATAAACTCAAGAAGAAAAAGTCCATACAAAAGAATCTGGCCCGGAAGGCTAATAATTGTTAAGGATAGCAGGAATTGCACCCTTGGACAACCTTTCTCTACAGCACTAAATCTGATAGGCTGCAGCCTTGATCTGTCTCAATTAATTTGATTTGTAGAAAATAAACTGCTTACTAATGCATTTAAATAATATTTGAATCTTAAAAACAAATAAAAAATAAACCAAAAAAAGGAAAGTCAGATATAATAACAAATGCTTTCTTTTTTTTTTTTTTAACTCTTATATAATTATAAATGAGCAAATAAATTAAATTACTTATAGATAAAAACAATTAATTAAATAAAAATACAAATAATACAATTATTATGTTTCAAAAATTAATTCTTTAGTTTTAAAAACCAAAATCAATTATAAATTTAAATGAGCTCATACTAAATTATTTAATTGCGCAATTAAAATATATAAGTGTCTAAATACCCTGGGTAATGATAATTGGAGGATGCACTTTTCGCGTGCTCCTTTCTACGAATTCTGAAGTTCCCGGTTAGCTTTAGTGGATGATCTCGATGAATTTCAGATGCTCATTCATAAAACTATCTGTCGTCATGTAGATTCAGACGAATTGAAGCGAAATCGACACGACAGTAATAATAATTCAAATGTAGACCGTACTGGACTCACAAAAAAAATTGAGTGAAAAATTGGAGTATGGGCCATAATGTTCGCACTTGCCAAGATATGCAAGATATGAAATGGCCGCACTGCCTAACAACAAAATGGCGATTGCTATAAGGTAGTATTGCACGGGTTGCTTTCCGAGACAACAATAAAAAATAAGTATAGACCGCACTCCGAAAACAATGGTGACTGATGTACATGGAAGATGGACCCCATGGTTCGTTTTTCGAGGCAATAATTTTTTTTAGAAACAAAAGATGCGCATCAACTGTAAAATGTAGTAGTTCCTTGGATCACCTGGTTTGTAATTTTTCAACGTACTTGATTACTCAAACAAGCGTAGTATAAACGGTACACTATAGTATCAATATCGTGTAGATCCTCTGTTTCGCTCACCATGAAGTTTCAGCACAGATCCTTAGTTCAGCCCTAATGATAGAGGATGATTCCAAGATTACAGGCCACTTTGAGGAACTTGACAACGACAAAAATTTAGGTCAATAAAAACGTTCTGGTCCTCTATGAGGGCGTGGGTGTTCTCATTCCGATTACGGGGCCTCGGATGAGTCCCGTATCGTTATTTTTTGTCACTACCTCCCCGTGCCGGGAGTGGGTAATTTGCGTGCCTGCTGCCTTCCTTGGATGTGGTAGCCGTTTCTCAGGCTTGTTACGGGTTACAGATTGTTACAGGTTGTTACGGCTTGTTACAGGTTGTTACAGGTTTTGTTACGGGCTACTGGGTGTAAAATGGACTAAACTATTACTTAATTCAAGAATCTAATATTTATTAAGAAATTAAAAAGAATACAATGAGATTATTTAAAACAGTTAAATTATTAAACTAATATCAATATACAATAATAATATTCTACTAAATGTTATCTAATTTCTAAGATAATATACAAATAATATAAGATATTGTTTATACTAAGTAACTAAACTATTTATATAAATTTGTACAAATACAATAATATTACACTATAGTTTACAATTACAAATTAACACTTACAGTTCGCTAACTAAAGTCCACCGACCGTAAGACTCTTCAAATATGACAAACTGCCACACAGTTTATTACACTTATTACACGGTCACTAATTGTCACTGTTGCTCACTAAGCACTTATTACAGACTGATACTAATACTAACTAACTCACACACACTGCCACTAGTTAACGACTGCTACTCACTGGCTTATTACAGACTCGTCTTATTACTACTCCCCGGCCAGAACAGCTGTCCTTTTTATATAGGCAAGGGAGATCGTGGTGGGGCATTACTCGGAAAAGACCACCTAGACCGATCGAGAAGGTTCTACGCCGTTCTATAATCCCTTCCGCTTAATCCCATTGTTTGCCTAAACCTCTCAGCCGGTCCATTTCCTGCTCTGACCGTAACACTGCCCCCTCCTTAAAAGTGCTCTGCCCCAGAGCATAGTCCGGAGAAATCGGGCAGCTATGAGCTACTACGGATGGAGACGCTTTTCCTTTCCAGGGGTTGAACGTGCACACCAATATGGCGACTCAAGAGTTGGCGAATATCTGTTCAAGCATGTTCCTGACAACCTTCCACTCCAGGCCGTCATATCCACAGCCCAACTTAGGGATCGCGAGCTTGGTGACACGCAGTCTCAGAAGCTTACTCCGCAGGTCGTCGAAGCTTCGCCGCAGTGCGTCATATGTGGGCTTGTGATCATTGGCACACTTGGTTACCAAGTAAAACAGATGTCGTCCTTCGTATGTGTGGTGGAGTGCTTTCCCCACGCTTGGTCCTTGGCGTTCTAGTTCCGTAGTACCACCAAACTTCTTCCTGAAGACCGTTGCAATCCCTCGGGAAGTCCTCAGATCTTCGGCGACACAATGGGCCAGAGAATAGTCCGCGGGTAACGAGAAGATATCTCTGTATACTGTCTGAGTTACTCCACGGGGACCTTGTACCTTAGGTTGTGCAACTGATACCTTACTGGTCTCCACGTTGTTGAGATACCTGACTTGCTGGTCTTTTGTCGGGCCATGGTCTCCTTTGTATGGGGCCAGTCTATTAAAATGGACTACCCTGGGTTTTCCTTTTGGCTGCTTTCTGGTCCTATAGATGACGTCGTTTATCCTATTGATGATCACAAACGGGCCATCCCAGGAGTTCTGAAGTTTAGGTGAGTAGCCTCGCCTTCTTCGAGGATCATGTAGCCAGACCAAATCTCCAGGTTGGAATCCACCTTTCTCTGCCCTGATGTCGTAACGCTCCTTCATTCTGTCACTGGCTCCCTGGATGTTTGCACGAACCTTCTCGTGGATATTATCCATCCGCTTCCGTAGATTCGTGACGTATTCCTCTCCGTTAACTTCCTCGTCTGGCTTGAACCCGAATTTCAGATCACAAGGCAAACGAAGTTCTCGGCCGAACACCACATTTGCGGGGGTCTGCCCCGTTGCTTCATGGACTGAACTGCGGTAGGCTAACAGGAACAAGTGAAGATACTGGTCCCAGTCCCGCTGATGGTCGGAAACCACTTTAGACAAATATCGACCCATTGTCCTGTTCATGCGCTCCACCATGCCATCCGATTGAGGGTGAAGAGGTGTCGTCCTGGTTTTCCGTATTCCCAGTGCTTCGCACATCCCGGAGAAGACTGCAGACTCAAAGTTTCTTCCCTGGTCAGCGTGAAGTTCCATGGGTACTCCAAACCGGCTGACGAGCTGCTTCACAAGTACGTCTGCAACCGTGACTGCCTCTTGATTCGGAAGGGCATACGCTTCCACCCACTTAGAAAAATAGTCCATGGCCACGAGAATATATCGGTTGCCTTCGTCCGTCACAGGGAAAGGGCCAGCGATGTCGATCGCTATCCTCTCGAACGGTGCTCCCACGTTGTACTTCTTCATAGGGGCCCTCTTTCTTCTTGTTGGTCCGTTAGAAGCCGCACAAGTCGCACAACGCCTGCACCAGTCCAACACATCGTCCTTAAGGTTTGCCCAGTAAAAGCGTTCACGAACTTTTTCCAATGTCCGGTGAACTCCAAGATGGCCGCCAGTTACACCGTCATGTAGTTCCCTAAGCACTTCGGGCACTTTATTCCTTGGAACGATGAGCTGTAGCCTACGCTGATCTCCTTCCGCGTTCTCCAATGCCCGTTTCAGCAGCCCGTTGTCCACTACAATGGAGTTCCATTGGGCCCATTACGTTTTTACATTCTTCGACATTGGAGCCACATCCTGCCAGGTCGGTCTTCCTCGCCCCGATATTTTCCATTGTTTTATCTGTTTTAAGTCCGGGTCCTCGTCCTGTCCCTTCGACACCTCTGCGTCTTGCCAACTGTCGATGACAACTGTAGTCCTCAACACCGCTGCCTGCTTCTCTTCTTGTCGAGAACAATGCTTGCAGCCTTCATCACAAGGTCTTCTTGACAGCGCATCCGCATTTCTGTGACTTGTCCCAGAACGATGAGCAGATTCAAAGTCATACTCTTGAAGGCGCTCGATCCACCTCGCCACTTGTCCCTCTGGTGACTTAAATCTCAGCAGCCACATTAGAGCCGCGTGGTCCGTTCTCAGGAGGAACCTTCGTCCGTATAGGTATTTATGAAAATGCTCTATGGACTTTACTACTGCCAGAAGCTCTTTCCTTGTGACACAGTAGTTTCGTTCCGGAGCTGAGAGTGCTTTGCTGAAATATCCAATCACCCTTTCTTCTCCGTCTTGGAGCTGAGAGAGGACACTTCCAATGGCGATGTTGCTGGCATCTGTGTCAAGTATGAACTTGCCCTCGGGACGTGGATAGCTCAGAATAGGAGCACTACTCAATTTGCTCTTCAGCTCCTCGAAGGATGCCTGGCACTCGTGATCCCAATGGAAAGACCTTTTCTCCTCGGTTAGCCTGGTAAGAGGTTTTGCGATGTTAGCGAATCCTTTCACGTACCTCCGGTAATAGGTGCAGAGCCCGAGGAAACTCCTCACCTGGTGCTTATCTCGAGGTACTGGCCAGTCGGTGATCGCTGCTATCTTCTCTGGGTCAACAGCAACTCCGTTGTCTGACACAATATGCCCCAGGTAGTTGACTCGCCTTCGGAAGAGATTACACTTCTTCGGGTTCAACTTTAGGTTTGCTGCACGCAGTCGTTCGAAGACCTTCTCCAGATTCTTCAGATGGTGAGCAAAGGACTTTCCCAGCACAATAATGTCGTCTAGGTATACCAGGCATACCTCCCAAGAGAGACCTCTTAACACGTTTTCCATCAGCCTCTCGAATGTGGCAGGAGCATTGCAAAGCCCGAATGGCATTACTGTAAACTGCCAGAGCCCAGTGCCAATTGAAAACGCCGTCTTCTCTTTATCCTCAGGTGCCAATCCAACCTGCCAATATCCACTGCGGAGATCCAAAGTAGAGAAGAGTTTACACCCCTCTAGGGTGTCCAGCGTATCGTCAATCCTGGGAAGCGGATAGCTGTCCTTCTTGGTGACATTGTTCAGAAGACGGTAGTCTACGCAGAACCTCGTTGTGCCGTCTTTCTTCTTCACCAATACAACAGGAGACATCCAGGGGCTACTAGAAGGCTCAATGACACTGTCAGCCGCCATCTCCTTTATAATCTCCTCGGCGTCCTCCCGTTTGGCTAACGGCAGCCTCCGCGGAACCTGTCGGATGGGCTTCGCATCCCCAGTGTCAATCTTGTGCTGGACGATATCCGTTCTGCCCCGTGGTCCTGGTCCGATCTCGAAGACGTCATGCCATCGGATAATCATGTCCTTCACTTCCTCGCTCTGTTCAGGTGAAAGGTCGCGGCATGATTCGTTAACAAATCCTTTTAGTTCTTCTGGCAGTCCTCGGAGCTCGGTGGGACGACGTTGAAGCTGACGAACCACTGAGGAAGCGGTTGTACACTCCCCGACCGGTGTTCCTTTCTTCAGCGTTACCGGGAAGCTGTTCAGGTTCATAAGCCGGATTGGAGTGGTCCGTCCGACCTTGATGAGAGACCTAGCAACCAGTACGCCGCGTCCGATCTCTTGTTCTTCGTGCGTTCCGGGTTCCAGTAGTACACATTGACCCTCTGGTAGATGTCCTTCGACCGTCCCATGCGTCACGATTTGGCTCTGTGCAGGTAAAGTGGTGTCTTCTAGTAAGAGCACTCGTGCGTAGAGATCCTTTCCCTGCCGTAGGATGACTTCCTCGCCTCCCATCGTCAGCACACCTTTTGACATGTCCAGCTTGATCCCGTATGCGATCATGAAGTCCATGCCCAATATGACATCTTCATCGATCTCTGCCACGAGAGCGCGGTGCGTCAGATGTTGACCCCCGATGATGAAGGTGGCAACTGTCTCCCCGTAGACCTTGGCTGGCTGTCCCGTGGCAGTCCGTAATGCCCAAGTTGTTGGTAAGATCTTCTCAGGTGGAAGTGTTTTCGAGTTCAAGATTGTCATGGTTGCGCCGGTATCTATTAGCAGACTTCGCAGCTGCCCGTTCACCATCCCATCAACGTAGAAACTGTTCGTTCTGCTTCCTATTGACGCAACTCTGATGGTCTTCCTGGGGCCTTTGACGTTACGGGTTGACAGTTGCCCCTTCCCATCAACCCTACTTAGTTTTCCTGTGGCTTTTCTTGCTTCTTCGATGGACACTTGCTTCTAGGGTGTCCAAGTTGGCCGCAGCTCCAACAGCGTATCTCCTTCTTACGGGTCCTGAGAGCCTCCAAAACTTTAGTTACTATGTCTTCGATGCTAGGGACCACATTAGGCTCCGCTTCTGCTGCTCTAACTCGCGCATGGCCCCGTACAGACTGCCTAACAGCCTCGAACTCCATAGCCTGGGATAATGCGTCTCCCAAAGTTTTCGGCCTGGCGAGCTTCACTGCTTGCTGTGTCTCTGGGTCCCGAAGTCCATCCAGGAATTTGTCGACAGCCAAGCTTTCGTAGACATCGTCGGTGACCGATGGGTAGGCGTTCCTCACCAGCCGGGCAATATCCGCTTCAAATTCCTGCAAAGTCTCGTTGGTCTTCTGGACCCTGCTTCTCAGCTGTGAGCGATACAGCTGGTCCATGTGGCGGTGGCCAAAACGCATCTCCAGTCTTCTTATCAGCTCCCCGTAGTTGGACCGCTCCGACATGGGTATCCCCTGCAGAACTCCCAAGGCGTCTCCACGCAAGGCCAGGCACAACGCTGAAGCTTGGGTCTCCTGTGACCACCCGTGGATCGAAGCCGCTGTCTCGAAGAGAGTCATGTAGTCCTCCCACGGCGTCTTTCCGTCGAATACTGGAATGGTGTTGTGAGCTGGTGGCGTCCCATTATTGGCGGGCAGAATAGTTTTATGAAGACTGACCTCGGGGAAACGGTCGGTGTTGTTCGTCGGTGGGTTGCTCATAAGTCCCTCTATAGCTTCCACTCTTTGCCTAAGTTTGCTTTCAATTGAATTTAATTTTTCTCCTAACCTAGATTCTACATCAGCTACTTTATTATCCACATTTTCCATTAACTTAGGTTCTAATGTGCCTAACTTAGACTCTAATGTATCCATTAAATCATTTTTAACAGTGCTTAACTCATTACCTAGCTCATTTTTAACAGTGCTTAACTCATTACCTAGCTCATTTTTAACAGTGCTTAACTCATTACCTAGCTTATTTTCTACATTGCCTAATTCACTTTTAACACTGCTTAATTCATTACCTAGCTTATTTTCTACATTGCCTAATTCATTTTTAAAAGTTGCAGACAACTTGCTTAAATCAGTTTCAAACAGAACGTCCTCTGGATTTTCCCCTAACTCTACAAAAAATTGACGCAAGCGATGTTGCAGTACACTTTTATTTCCGGAAGAATCCAGATCACGTTCTTCTAATTCCCGTTTTAAATCCGCAACTTTTAAATCCATCAATTTAAGACTTTGAGAAGCCATTTTTCAAACAGTAGCCCAATTATTACAAAATGCTAGACAAAATAACAATTACACAAGACCCCACACCTGACACCAATTTGTTACGGGCTACTGGGTGTAAAATGGACTAAACTATTACTTAATTCAAGAATCTAATATTTATTAAGAAATTAAAAAGAATACAATGAGATTATTTAAAACAGTTAAATTATTAAACTAATATCAATATACAATAATAATATTCTACTAAATGTTATCTAATTTCTAAGATAATATACAAATAATATAAGATATTGTTTATACTAAGTAACTAAACTATTTATATAAATTTGTACAAATACAATAATATTACACTATAGTTTACAATTACAAATTAACACTTACAGTTCGCTAACTAAAGTCCACCGACCGTAAAACTCTTCAAATATGACAAACTGCCACACAGTTTATTACACTTATTACACGGTCACTAATTGTCACTGTTGCTCACTAAGCACTTATTACAGACTGATACTAATACTAACTAACTCACACACACTGCCACTAGTTAACGACTGCTACTCACTGGCTTATTACAGACTCGTCTTATTACTACTCCCCGGCCAGAACAGCTGTCCTTTTTATATAGGCAAGGGAGATCGTGGTGGGGCATTACTCGGAAAAGACCACCTAGACCGATCGAGAAGGTTCTACGCCGTTCTATAATCCCTTCCGCTTAATCCCATTGTTTGCCTAAACCTCTCAGCCGGTCCATTTCCTGCTCTGACCGTAACAATATGAAATGGCCGCACTGCCTAACAACAAAATGGCGATTGCTATAAGGTAGTATTGCACGGGTTGCTTTCCGAGACAACAATAAAAAATAAGTATAGACCGCACTCCGAAAACAATGGTGACTGATGTACATGGAAGATGGACCCCATGGTTCGTTTTTCGAGGCAATAATTTTTTTTAGAAACAAAAGATGCGCATCAACTGTAAAATGTAGTAGTTCCTTGGATCACCTGGTTTGTAATTTTTCAACGTACTTGATTACTCAAACAAGCGTAGTATAAACGGTACACTATAGTATCAATATCGTGTAGATCCTCTGTTTCGCTCACCATGAAGTTTCAGCACAGATCCTTAGTTCAGCCCTAATGATAGAGGATGATTCCAAGATTACAGGCCACTTTGAGGAACTTGACAACGACAAAAATTTAGGTCAATAAAAACGTTCGAGGCTGTTTATATTTACTATGGCTGGTTTCCTGATGCTCTTAAAATGCTTAGGTAGAATTAGAACTGGTCCTTTGCGTAATCTGTAATTTTTTGTGTGGATTCGCCACTGCTTTCTTTTTTGCCTTTTTCCCCTGTTAGTAGTATCTGCCACTAACTTAATTTTCCCTTCTTACCTCGCTTCAAGTACCTTCTTCTCTCCTTTTCTTTGTCTAACTCTCTCAAGATTGGGTCCTGCTTTCTCCTTTCCCACCTCTCCCTAGTCGCCTCTCATCTACTCTGCTTCTTTTCTTCTTCATTTTTGTAACTTTTGGTCTCGCCATGTTTCAGCTTATGCTCGATATACTAAAAAGCGAAAAACTTGTTAAATTTTTAGTATATTTGAATCAGCCAAGCCAAGTGGGCCAGATATATCAATAGTAATTTTGCAAAAAATCGTTGTAGGGTTTAAAAATGCATTATTGACATGGTACTGAGATTTATAGTCTAATGGCTGGAAAGTCGGGCAAAAAGAAAAATATTGACTAAGTCTATTCTGTAACTAAAAATAAATAACCATAAATCTTTTTTAAGAAAGATTTTCATAAGAATAAAATCGTTTTTATTATTATTTATCCACTTTTTCAGTAAAATAATCCATAAAGTCAGTACCGTATCAAAAACGTAATTACCGTTACTAATAAAAAATGTTACGGTAATAACCGCTTAAGGGTAACAGAGTTGACATTGTTGGTTTAAATGAAACATAATGTATTAAGCAGTGATTAAACAGTCAAAACTGATAGTATTTTATGTTACCTTTGACAAGAGCTTTCAAGATATAATAATATGAAATTGATAACCAGCGTCGAGTCTTGGATTTAATACGTTTATCGTTCAAAGTGGCGAATCTATATCCGAAAATATTGTTATAGGAAAAATTCTGTATCGAAAGCGACTAAATGCGGAAAGTGATACGAGTACGAGACGAGATACAAGCATTTACTTATTTTAGTTACCATAAAATGTTAATAACATTTATAAACTGTGAGACTCGAGGCGAAGATGAAGTTATTGATAGAATAATTGAAGCTGACAACGAGTCAATGATTAAAATAAATATTGCTCTTACTTTTTAATATGCGTTTATCATCATTATAAATTGTTGTGTTAATTATGTATTCCGTACTCTAATGCGCAAATTGAAATTAATTTTATAATTGAATATTTTGTCTACTATTGATTTCCCATTTTTCAATAATTAAGTTAAGATTAAAAACGCAATTTTAATACCCTAAATCGAATAATTTTCAAAAATGTTTTAGTTAAATGCCTACAAACCGAAAAAATGTTTCACTTGCATCGTAGTTTCAAAAAACCACACTTTTTTTCTTTATTTTTTACCTCCAAAATATCAACAACAAAAAATATTACAGAAAATAAAAACTACTGAATGAAAGTTCATTTTTCGTGGAATAACAAAAAGAAAACTCTTGCGTTGATAAACAAATATTCAAGAATATTATAATCCCCGACTTGGGACCGTTACGGTAATGATATTTTTGGGATTAAAATTTATAAATGACCCAGCTAATATTAAATATTGCCACTTATTTTTGCATTTTATTATAAAATAAGGATACTACTGTGAAATTAATCACTTATTATTAACTGTGCACTCGTAGTAGGTAAGTTAACCACCTTGGACTCGAAATTGGCCTGTAATCTTGGAATTACCCCAGAGTATCTTTTAGATATTGTACCTCTCATCATAAGATTGAAGTGTCCTGAAAAACTATAGGTAAACAGATATAGTTATATCTGATCCTCCTCCAATGATGCTCTATGAAATATAAGATTATGCGTTTCCAAGGCTTATCCCTGTTTTATTTTTTATCCATTCTCCTGAAAGTAGTCAGTATCTTCTCTTATTACAATTTATTCTCAACGCTTCCTGGTGTTTATTAACCTTGATATTGAGCCTGTTAATATCTACTCGTGTTCTCATCCAATAATGCTCAGGACTAATTTCAGTATTTACATGAGAGTTAAGATAAGAAAGAATACTTCATCATGTTCTGCAAAATAAATTCTTCATTAGACAGCTTATTATAATCCATTTCTTATTTTTATATTTCTAAACTTTGGTTATTAGTTTTGCTTTAAATGTATTTTTTCACGAAAATACAAACTTATCCGACTTTACTTTTTTCTTTTCGTTTGCACAAATGAACTGCTCATGTCCAGTTCGGTGATAGGTTTACTCGATCTCTGGATTGTTTCATTTCGTTAATTTTGAAAAGACATATTTCAGTAAAAAATAAAACTTTGCAATCTATGCCAGTAATAATGCTATCTATTGTCTTCCTCTTTTTCGGGGTGTTTTATAGGGCTTACTTAAAAAACTACTTACCGATACTGAGATAGATTTTTCTTCCCGTGTTTTTTTTTTGTATTTTTATAAACAAAGAACATATTATTGTGATATTTAGTTATTACAATCAATTATTACTTTTATCGTGATATAAGTTGAGCTATTTATTTATTCAAAGATTCCTATTAATATCATGGTTATTTTGATTCTTTTGACTGTGAACCACTGTATAATTGTTTTAACTGTAATACTTACTGGTTCTATGGGCTTATTGTACAATATTTAATTTTAAAAAAATTATAAATAGTTACATTGGACTATTAAGACAGTATTCATTTGAGTTGATGCAGATATGACCTGCTATGGATAGATAAAGTTGCACTCACTAACGAACTGTTGAATCGACTTCGTTCTTGATCAGTATAGTTTGGTATCTCCTGTTAGATATTTTTTCCTGTTAGATAAAGCCGAATAACGTGATATTTTACTTTAGATGTTGATTTAAAAAAAGTGAAGTACCTTTTTCAAATAAATTAAAAAGCAATTCTCAAGTATAATTTGTTTAAATGGTAATGTTATAAATATAATGGCAAACGGTGGCACTAAATAATGAGACAATTGCTTTTTTTTTTTTTGATATCGAGAGGAAAATAAACAAGATTTGATAACGCTACAAATACATATAAGTAATGTTTGAAGTGGGCAACAATATTACGCTTTTATAATCAACAGAGTATTCTTTAATTTAAATCTTCTTAATGGGCTGTGGGCCGTCGTAAATATGAAATGGATTAAGATCCACTGAAAGCATTTTATTACAAAAATTACCAAAGGATAGTCAAAATGGGGCCATATTTACATTGCACATGACACTAGTTGAACTCCAACGTTTTATTGTTACAGACCTTGTGACACATGCCTATTATCTGTCAACACTGATCCAGTTACAGCATCCCATAGTGTAATAACATCCCACTGATTCCTGTAGAACAGGCCCGATACTTAGGACTACTCCTTGACAAAAGCTTATCTTGGAATCCTCATTCTAGACTGAAACGGCAAGAATAAAAGAAACGGCTCATCGTTTCAAGCTACTACACCATTTATTTGACAAACGCTCTAAGCTCTCAATAAATTACAAAAGACTCATATACATGACAATCATGAGACCCATCTGAACTTATTGGACAATAAAATAAAATTAGACAATAAAAAAAAAATTACTTTCAACTAGTTAAATTTCATGTCATGGCACGACCAATTCAAAAACGTTTTTTCTTTAGGTTTCTGTGTTACAAATTGGAAATCTAATTTTATTTTTCACATCCGTAAATATATTAAAGCCCCGTTAGCGATATTAGAATTGTAAGAAAACTAAAAATTTAAAAGAGTGTTAAATATTTCTTTTAATTATAAAAATTATACTTATTTTGTAAGAAGATCCTAAATGCCATAGTTGATTCGTGGTATGGAATTTTAAAATTGGTAATATTTTATTACTATTATTCATTGCTAGATAAAATTTCAGTTTCACCTCTCTCTCTTCTTCATGCTTTAATAGTTCCATCCTAAATTCTCTCCTCCTTCACGGTCTGCCCCTGTTCTTTCCTCAAAGAAGTTCGCTCTCAAGAAATTTTTTTTAACCGTTTTATTAGACATATTTCTTTTTTTTTTCGTATTCACCTCCTGTGGACCATTCCAACTGTCCTTTTTTTTATTCTTCTTGATATTCGTCCTTCATTCTTCGCTGGTGCTGGTGCTGCTCAGCTTCAGCTTTGGTTTCTCCTGAACCCAGTTTCATCCTCAGACGGTTGTTACTGGAACATGCTCGTATGTAATATACATCTCCTGTAAAACTTTTTCTACCTCTTCAAATCAGACAGGTTTGGTCTTCTTTTCTTTTAAATACGTAAAAATCCGGTTCGTCAGTTTCTCATGACATCCGATATTTATGGAACTTGAGTGCACAGCTCACTGTTATACCGTTGACTGTATTCACATTGTTCTTTAATTGGGCCAAGAATTTTCCTTAAGATCTTTCTTTCATTGATCTCAAATTTTTCTACTAGGCCTAACTATGAATAAGAAAGTTAGGCATTCTGCAACATATAGGACCTCCAGTCATACAATAGAGTAATAATATTTGAGTTTTACTTTCGTTAACAATGTCGTTGGCCTTTTTTTTGTAAATATCCTTGGTGAGTTGACACGCTATTTACATTTTTTACAAGCGAGAATAAAATGCTTCTTTCTCACTAACATCGGGTTCTATCCATTCACCAAAATATTTAAACTTTACTTGGCATCTTTACCTTATGTCTTAATCTTTGTCTACTTTCTTTGATTCAGTGTCGTTCGGACACTCCCAGTTTGACAGCACTAAATTTAAAAAAAAGACACAAAATTCCTTAAGAATAAAAAAGCTTTAAAAGTAGGCAGATGGCCGAATATGAGAGTACAACTCCGCCCCTGAAATACCTTCCCCGCCCATGGAAATTTTTGAACTTTAATGGCCATCAACATAATCTTAGTGTTTAGGTGATAAATTAACACGTTTTTGAAATAAAATAACACGTAACGAAAAATTAATCAATTGAATCTTAATAAAAAGGCATTTAAACTGTTAAGGCAGTTATAATAACTCATTTCCTTTTACTTAACTCCCTCGCGGCCCCAGAAAATCTTCGTACACTACCATGAGTTTTCATTACCAAACTGTACTACTTTACGTCATTCTGGAGGTTATTTCTTCACTGAACTTTGTAAAGTATTCTATAAATGTTCCTAAGGAAGACAAACAGTCCACTTTTGTTAGTTACTTAACATCTGAAAACTACATATCTTCATATTAAAGCCGGATTCTCTTTTGAAATTTATGCTCTCTCAGTATTACAAAGTTAGAAAAAGGACACATGTGATATTCTTGAAACATACTTTTTTTTTTTTTAATGATAAAGCAATGTATACTAATGTTCAGCGTTTTTTCGTAACCATATGATAAAAATATATATTTTATGCCTGTTGATAGACCATCTTAACAGTATAGTTTAAAAATATAGGAGAGTGAATCGCTGAAATGCGCAAATCAACCCGAGAAATTCACCATCATGGCATTGTTATAAAATACCATGGTACAGAAACCCATTCGGATCGAAATCGAAGCAAGAATGCCGCGAAGGAAGACATCTGGTTGGTCAGATCTCTTAAGGAAACTGCTCCACAACGTCATTATGAAAGTGGGTATTTAAACAATGAATTTAAGTCTAATTTGATCCAATTATAACAACGAAGAAACTTTAATTTAAATATTTTTGTTTTGATGAGAAAAGATTTGCCCTGGCCGGGATTCGAACCTGGGTCGTCTGCGTATCCGTTGCAGTGCTCTAAACCACTGAGCTACCAGGGGTCGTATACAAGTCTGACTTCGGCCAGAGAAAATCTTTTCTCTTCAAAACAAAAATATTTAAAAATAATCACTATCAAAATAATAATTAATAAAAATAAATTATCAGTCCCTATTATTTTGTCAACTGTGTGTAGTAAAGAAGTGTTAACCCAGTTGGTATCCGTTCCGATTAAGTCAAAACAGTATACGAGTCTTACACCTAGTTGCAGAAACGTTGCTACTTAAACGTATATAAAAGTAGCAATGCAAGTTAGTTCACTTATCACAGAGAGGGGACTTCATTTCTGGTATTTCATTAAATAAATGACGATATAATTTGATTCGTGGATATGGTATACTCAAAATAATTATGATTTCCACAATGTGTTTTTGTGTTAAGCGCTTCCCATGACAGTTATTGTGTAGTAAAGTAATCGGTATTGCTTAGTGCGAATTATGGAGATAGAAAGCAACGAACAAATAATTCATGAATGAAGGAAGGATTTATTAAAAAAAGGGATTTTATAGAGGGTAAAAATGTAAAACTGTTGGTTCCAACTTTGTATTTTGTCAGTGAATCTCTTCCAAGCACTCAGGCCGTATAGCGAAAAGATGAAGCATATATCAATATTTTTTGGCTTTAAGGAAAAGAAAGACACCAAGAAGAAATTCCCTACGGCAGTGAACCTTAGAAGACGATTCCTGAATGTCTTCAATCTACTTTTTGCCAAGTATTCCACAAATTTCAAGCAACTATAGTGATGGAATTTCGTGTCAAATGAGAAGTCGTTGTTTCAGGAAGGGAAACAAAAATTCTTGTCTGACGATAGAAAATGACTCTACTCCAACTTATACCTATTACTTCCTAAATTGGCTGGGTTCGTCTCCAGTCTCTCAGTTGCTGTTTTTCCTCTATCTTACAGTGATTACCGACTTAATCTTTAACTCTAACTTTTCGATTTTCTTTTTTTTTTTTCATCAAAGATCATATAATTACATTCTATAGTTTTCGGTTTAGATAAGAATACTGTATCACGGTATTCATCATATTAGGGGCATTGAGACTATCATACTCTTACGTACGGGCACGTACGTCCACTTTTGTAACATTTTGTGCGATTAGACACACGGGAGGAGGCTTGATTGCTATTTTTGATATGAACAAAAATACACAGACTTTATAGTAAATGGTTTAGCCATGTTTTTTTAGAATGAGATGCTCTGAATGTAAAGATCTGTCGAAAAAAAGAGACAGTAAAATGACAACGTAATCGGACATTGTTTATGATGAATGAAAAACCAACTTTTACTCACTACACGAGAGTACCGTTAAGTGTCTAATGTAAAATTTCATTTTGTTTTAATTGCGTCTAATTAAATGAGCTTTATATTCCCTATCAGCCTCCATAAGTTTTTTTTTTTTTTTTTTTTATTTAATTCAATGATATTTACAACTATAATGGTATTATATCAAGTAAATGTGCAAAAATGTAGAATATGACATGAAAACACTTGTGGAGAAACTACCCATCGATAGCACTCCAAGCCTCCATAAGTAAAACCAATTTTAATTATTATTATTATGAGTGACTCTTACTACCATGCACCTCGGCCTAAGAAGGCCCATTGTGCTCGAGACCTAAAAAATCCCTATCGTAGGTCTAGGCTTCTGAGATATTTTAGTTCGTCTTTAAATCTCAGTTCTTGAAGTTCCTAGTGTCCTTCAGGGCCAATTTCAAATGCCCTCTCACGACCTTGTACTTTACAGTAAAAGAGAACGTGCCAGGGGTTTTGACCTCCTCCGTACACCACCTGCACCCGTGGTTCTTGTTCGATGCCTAGGCAGTGCATATGCTTCCTGGGTTTGCAATGCCCAGTAATGATTTCGACAATACTTTTGAGGTAATTTCTCGACATGTGAGCGGCTTCTTTCTTGGTTTTCTCAGAAATTTTGTCTTTGGGATTCTTTATAAAAATTTTAGTGTGCCTTATCTTGGCTATATCCCAACGTGTTTTAATCTTCCTCTTTGCTAGTTTATTAATTGTATCCTTACCCGGAACCTCCCCACCATGGTTCTGGTCCTATTGGAGCAATTCCTGGTGTTGGCGACCGTATAATAATCTATTGTAAGAAATATTAAAAATTGTAACGTAAATGAGTGTCTACAGTGCGCGCATGTGCCTTATGATCCATGTCAGTAGAACAAGTTTAGTGAAGCAGTTAAGAAGTTAACGAGTAAATGTAGTGAGTGCGTATACGCTGGCCGGCAGTCATGACTATAAACTTACACTCATCATCAAATAAACTTGCTGCGTAAGCATCACTAGTAAACCAATTCAAAGAATATTAGGAGGAGATCAAGGATACTGTGGTGATTAATCTAACAATATAAACGTATTTCATGCCATGTAAGTGGTTTAAACTAATGATAATTAAAATGATGTTTCATTTGCCGATTGAGTGTATTTTCTTTCTAAGCCCCCTTCCTCATTAAACTTATTTTATTTGATAAACAAAACACCTCCTGGTATGTAACAGTGCCCAGGGATCCAAAATACATTAACTCTGTTGTGTACAGCTAATTATCTAGTCTTTATGTTATTTAAGCCTTGAACTTACTTTTTAAATTTCCTTATTATTTTATTTTTATTATATTTCATCTTCTTGAAGGTAGAACATTGACAAGAATTCATGCTTTTGTTGAGCGAATCACAGAAAAATGGCACAACAAACTTCAAACAGTCAGGGATTTCTTCGAAGAAACAATAGCAAAGATTGTGGAACATCGCCAAACGGAGATATTTTATAGTACTAGTTGCCTCAAGGAAGAGCTTCAAGACATTAAGGACATGCTGGACCAAACTGAGGTTACTTAATTTCATATTTTTCCCACCATAAAGGAAGATTGAAGTATTCAATTGAATATCTATTTCAGGATTTTGACCCAGAGAAAATCAATGATATGAAAACGGCTTGGTTTAACACGCTATACGAATGGAAAACCGACATGTTCAAGATAGAGGAACGAAGCAGCAAGTTCCTCAAGACGGCGATTGCAAAGTATTTAATGAAACTGGTTGCGACGAGGCACAATCCCTCCCACACGTTCGACGTGATGTTGACATTAGTTTTGGTAACTATTCCATGGGGATTTGTATTGTTGCGGAATGGCTTATATGATGAATCAACATCCTATCGATCATCTTACGACCTTGAATTAACACTTTTCGTTTTGGTTGATGGTATGGACCAGTAGTTCCCAACCTTTTTTGTACTACGCCCCCTGTTCAAATGTAAAACTTCCATGCCACCCCTGTTCAAATTAAATTCCTCCCACGCCTCCCTTGCACAATAAATTGTATGGATATATAAAAACAAACCAATTATTACATTGAAAACTAAATATCTAATTTTACTGTCACTAGAGACAACATTATAAGTTTTAATTTAAGGTAAAGAAGTACTGATAAGAGAAAAATAATTAAATTTAAGTCAGAATTTTTCAGTTTCAACGGGTCCTAACTTGCACTCACGCCCCCCAGATTCGGAACCATTGCTGTAGACCATGAAAAGCTGCGAAATGTTGACATCTTACAGCAGAACAGATAGATGTAGGAGTTGCAACGAACAATGGTTTCCCTAACCACTACATTTTGGGGTCGTTACATCAGTGCCCTTACCACTTACGTGCACTCAAGCACTGGTCTAGGTACAAGGGTTACGCCTGATCTGAATCAGCGGGTCGAGGATCAGTATATTTCTTTCCAAGAACAAACTGTCCTTGGAAAAAACTCCGCGCGACTAGCATTGAAAATCACCAAGCGTTTTCCGATAGAAGTGCACGGAGTAGGATCATCACTCGTGTGCTTGGCTTAGTCACTGGAAGGGGGAGTGGGTGGGTGCCTGAGGAATTCTGGAAACGGGATTCAAACAGACATCTTGGGACTTTGTAAAGGTGTGTACTTTTGCTTGCTCGTTAACCTACCTCTGATTTAAATATATACCAAACTACAGTAGAAAGGAGGCGCAGAAAATAATAGGCGGATTTTCTAAAGAGGTTTGACTTTCATGTTTTGAACTAATAGCCAGTTTCTAGGAAGGCTACCATTCGATTAGTGTTGGCAGCAATAAATTATCTTCGCCCCTTCCGAACTTCATCCCTCTTTGTTCTAATGATGTTCCAATTCTTATTATTTACAATCTTGTTAAATCAATAACTTCTACTTGTTAAATACGGAAAACACAAAAAATGCCCAGTGAATTATACTATTATAAGATAAAATATCTTGTTTACATTCTTTCAGGAATTGAATCATATCATCATAGGAAACGTGCAAGCCTTTATCGAGATGGAACACGATCTTGGGTTGCTCTGGGATACCCATTTCAAGGACTGGTGCGTTGACTATTATTTTCGAGCTGGTCGTGAAACCGTGGTATTGTAAATATGTTGATTTATCTTCAAAGACATTCTAATTAGTGTAACGTACATGTTATAAATTAATAAAATGATCTCGATCTTATATATCATATCCTTGCGATGATGATCGGATGGCATATACATGAAACAAAAGTAAAATAAATGGAAAAATAAAACCAGAGCACCAAAACTCTGGTAACATATTCACAAAAATAAAATATTGAAAATATCAGTTCAACTCATATAAATTTTCGACCCCCTATCTGGCGAGGCTATTTCTACAGCCCCGGTGAATAAGTGGTTGAGTCTAATTTTCTCCAAAATGAGTTTCTTGTACTTAAGTAAGTGGAATCGAGTTATTTTAGTAGTGAATAAGGTGCTAAGTAAGGCATTGGTTTGAAAAGGAGGTATTGCTAATATTACAACTTCATTTAAAGCCAAAAACTAAGAGAATGATATGATTCCGGCTATCTGAAAGCAGTGAACTCTCTCTGGACAAAATCCGACTTAACCACTTATTCACTGGGGCTATATTTATCATATAGATACACTATATTATAAATATGCAAAACTTATGTAAAATATTATGAATTGGATATAGGACGAGATAAAAACGGTTAAATTATTTTAATCATTTAAACGTTTTTGTAACATGTATTTGACCAAAAAATTAACTTTGTTCGACACACACACACTTACACACACACACCCACACACACACACACACACACACACACACACACACACACACACACACATATATATATATATATATATATATGTATATAACTTAAGTACTTCACTACGCAAAGCATAAAAAAGAAAGAAGAAAAACGTAAAAGAAAAAATTCCCACTGAACTGCTGAAACGTTCCCAGGTTTCGGCACCACTACGCAAAGCATAAAATAAAAGAAGGTTACGGGACAAATAACTCACTTGAAGGCTGGTTAAACACTGACTTTATTCGTCTTATAATCCTCTATATACAGTATTTACAATGTTTATTATAATAGTTTGGCATTAGTGGTTATACAGCTATTAGTCTCATCTTAACTCCCCCCTGCCTTAGTTTACGAACATCCTCGTAAACTCATAAAATAAATTTTTAAAAAATGGTACAACAACATAGTATAAAATAAACTCAACTATCAACAAAAATAAACAAAAATTACAAACTTATAAAACCAACTTAATACTTCCTTAGTCTCTAGCTTCACCTGATATACAAAATATAAGTCCTATATCCAAACTTTATTAACAACATCGACAAAAACAACACATCTTCCCGATTGCTTCGACTTTCCTTCCATCTGGTCGTACCCCTTCCGCCGAAATCACATGTCCCAGAAAATTAATCTGTTCTTGGCCCAATGTCGATTTTTCTCGCGATAACTTCAACCCGAATTGTCGGATTCTCGTGAAGACTCGTCGTAAATCCTCTAAATGACTCGCCTCTCTCCTACTAAACACCAAGAGATCATCCATGTAGACCTGGCACATGTTTTCGTCCAGACCCCGCAAGAATTTGTCCATCAGTCATTGAAACGTGATGGGCGCATTTTTCAGTCCGAACGGCATATAGGTGAATTCATAATGCCCCTTTCGACGGTTAACGCTGTTTTGGCCTGGTCCTTGGGGTGTATACGAATTTGGTGGTACCCTGATTTTAGATCTGGTGTACTAAAGATTGACGCTCCCCCCAGCCGATCCAAAATGTCTTCTAATCTAGGAATGGGGTATTTTTCGTCTCGCGTATTTTCGTTAACCTGCCGAAAATCGACCACTACCCTATAGCACTCCCTTGATTCCCCATCAACCGGCTTCTTCTTAACTGCCCATAGTGGGCTATTAAGCGGCGACGTGCTATCCAGAATGATCCCTTGCCGCTTTAACTCCTCAATCTCCTCGCGGATATGTCCTCTTAACGCTTGTGGGTATCTCCGATCCTTTACATAGGTGACCTTATCCGACTACAAATGGATCTCATGAAGAGTCTCTACCGTCGCGCACAGCGGGTCTCCCTCGCGAAAAAAAATATCCCCGAATTCCTACCATACAGCCTGTCTCCAATCTGCCCCCTTGGTGATTACTCCAACACACCTAACGCTCCCTTTCACATCCTGCCTCGTTTTATATCCCTTTTTCCCGATCCGGACTACCCACTGACCCCCTGCACTGCGAATTCTCACCCTTAGTGTGCTAAACAATTCGCATCCCCCCATATTCCCGCGACATGATTTCCACAACGTGCAGCGTCATCCCCCCCTTTCTTCCCCACTTATCTAGGGCTAAATCAATTTCACCCTCTATCGTACAGGGTCCACTCAAAGTGACCACTTTGCATTGACATGGTCTCACGTCTGGTTTATTCTTCCCTTTAAATAATACCTCTAACTTGTCCCTACCCACTAATGTACAGGAACTCCCCGTGTCCACTAAACACCTCCACCCTTTACAGAACTCAATAACAGGCAACCTGTCACACTTCCTTAACACACAATTCACAAAAAAAAGGTTGTCCCTCTGTGTACACAATTCTCATTCCCTTCTTTCCTGCTCGGTACGCCTCCCTGTGCTCCGCTGTTTGCTTCTTCCTCCGGGGGTTCCTCTGCCGCTGGGTTCGCTGCCTTCCGTCTCGGACCCTGACGGCTCTGAAGATCTAGCCGATTCCGATACAATCCTGTTTCTCCGCCCCAATCTGTGACCATTGATCTCCATCGGTTCACCTGTGTCGTGCTCCCTGCGCCGTATATATGGGCATTGTCTGGCCATATGTCCCTCACCTTGCTATTCGAAACACCGCGTACGTAGGCACTGAGCTACCAAGTGCCCTGTTTTGCCCATTCATGGCACCTCCTTTCCTCTCTTCTACCATTCTTTCTCTCCACAATTTGCCTTCTTTCTCTAGGTAGCTTCTCTCTTCTCCCAAACTCTCCCTCTCTTCTTCTTCCCGGGTCCTGTCTGACTCTATTTCTTCCTGGTTCGTTCCTCCGGTACGACACTCTATTCCACCCTGGTTCGATCACTTCTTTCTCTTCCTCATCTCCGGCACTTGCGTCTACCATTTCTTGCGCGCACTCCATGAATGTTCTATCCCTGGGTAAGCCGTCCTTCTTTCCAGTATCCCTGGCCAATTGCACGTTCAGTACCGTGGGCATAAATAGCATCCGCGCTTCGACTGCACCGGTATCCATCACTTCTCTTAACTTATGGTTTATCCTATTAAGCTTAGTGAGAAGTCCTGCCGCACACTGTCCATTCGACTGATTCGCTCATCTCCCGAAACATCTGCAACATGTCCTCTGGGGCCCATAGCACCCCTCCATAAGCCTTCATTAATCTTTCTTTAATTACCTGCCAAGAGGTATCCTCATCTGCTTGGATCAGATTTAAGACGCTCTTTCTGACCCTGCGTGCTAGAGCTAATCGTAGCCTTTTGGCCTCCGCCTCCTTCAAATAATCCGCTGCGACCTGGGATTGAATACTGCTCATGATGCCGTCCCCGCCTTTGAGGAAATGATTCAATTCTCCTACGTCCCCGTTGTATTTCTCGAGGTCCGATATCTCCCTTCTTAAATCTTGCGCATTGGCCTTTCTTAACTTTATTTTTCCAACTCGTTAGTTTCCTGCGCGATTCTATTTGCCTCCTGCGCAGCTAAGTCTGCTCGGGCCATTGCTAGAGTTGTTGACGGCAATAGCGGAAACTCGGAATTCACCTGTTCAGTTTGCGGAGGCTCCAACGTTAACGTTGCCGGCCTATGGATTTCTCTTTGTTCATTCATACTTGTACAGTTAGTTCTTCTTAAAAAAAAAACAGATTTATAACAATAATCTTTCGCGTCTTTGAACGAAAAAAAGAAAGAAGAAAAACGTAAAAGAAAAAATTCTCACTGAACTGCTCAACTGTTCCCAGATTTTGGCACCACTTTGGTACTTCACTACGCAAAGCATAAAAAAAAAGAAGGTTACGGGACAAACAACTCACTTGAAGGCTGGTTACACACTGACATTATTCGCCTTATAATCCTCTATATATAGTATTTACAATGTTAATTATAATAGTTTGGCATTAGTGGTTATACAGCTATTAGTCTCATCTTAACTTTTATATATATCTTTTGGTTCAACCAAATTTATGCAAGATTAATTTTTTATTTTTTTTTATTATTATTTATTTATTGATATTTACAACTATATTACAATAATATAACAAGTAAATTGGCTGAGTGATACATAATGACATGATATAATGACAAGTAGAGAAACTACCCACTGGTAGTACTCAAATCGCATGTTCAACTAAGAAGGTCACGTGGCCATCTTCTTCTCAGACGCCTCGGAGGATTATCGGGAATTGAAGAGGAAGCTAAGTTTGAAACTAGAGGGTTTGAGTGGAAATGAAGTTTGTTATGAAAGGATAGATACCGGGTTCGGGCCAAATCAGCAACAAATGGGACATTAAGGTCGTTATGGATGACTTTATTCTTAACAAAATAAGGAGCGTTGAGGATTTTACGAAGGATTTTGGATTGTAGGGATTGGATACGAGAAGAATTTGATGGCTTAGTGGAGCCCCAAAGCTCTACTCCGTAAGTCCAAATAGGTCGTATGATGGTCATGTAGATGAGTCTTTTGTAATTAACTGGGAGCTTAGAGCGTTTGTCTAGTAAGTGTTGAAGTAGCATGAAACGTCGAGCGGTTTCTTGTCTTTTCAGTCTTGTATGAGGATAAGATTAATTTTAACAATATTGTTGTTCCTTATTTCTAAAATGTTTATAAATTTAAATCGGATCATATATCTTAAATGAGGCGCACGCTTTATTGACTTTTACAGAGAAGAAGAAGCAGAATTTGAAGAAGAAGAACCTGAAATAGAGGGCTTAAAAGCCCTCGACACTATTTTAGAACTTATCGTAACTCTTTCGGAGGGGGCTACTATTAAACAGCTAAAGTTCAGGAAACCTTCAGACTTAGCTACGATTCCCCACCTGGCATTTTTAGGTAAAGGTACTTTAGTACATAATATGTCTGTTTAGTGTTATTTAACAGAGAGTAATCACAATTTATTGACAATCACAATCATAATGCCAGTCGCAATGACAATGATAATCACAATGTATTTTGATATTTGGCTTCACCAATGACAGCGCATACTAAGTTTTATTCTCACTAGATTACTTGTTGATTTCTTATTGATTTTTCAATTAATCTTTTGACAGACTTTCAATAGAGTTTTAGAGTAAGATGAATCGTTGCCTGGGGTCCATTCGTCTCATCTCCTTTTACTTCGGCTTTTGGAAGGAATTATATAAAGAAATTAAAAGAATATATATAAAGAAATTATTTCATAAAAATATTAGCGTATTATTATAAATATTTTCCTATTTTGCATTTAATACAAAAATATGGACTAAAATTGCATATTGATTCGTAAAACTAATATGACATTTAATTTTTTTTTCTATTATTTATATATTTTTTCTCGTATTGGCCAACACAGGACCACGTCATTTCAACTTACTTTTGCGTAATTCTTCTTTGCCCAGTACTCCCTCTTTCACACCCAGTACTGCTCTCTTCTTTCTTCCGTCCATTTCTTTCTCGTCTTCAACTTTGATTTTTCTTGAAAACCCACGTGAGT
This sequence comes from Troilus luridus, assembly GCA_964056705.1. Classification (NCBI taxonomy): domain Eukaryota; kingdom Metazoa; phylum Arthropoda; class Insecta; order Hemiptera; family Pentatomidae; genus Troilus; species Troilus luridus. Next base: position 35,019,608 of record OZ057412.1, read on the forward strand.
ATCTAGTTTAATAGAGACTAGTATCTAGATAATAGAGACCGTTGCTTTCCAGAACTTCCTCGTAGGTAATTTCCATCTCCTGCAAATCTTTTTCTACTTCTTTGAACCAGGGAGGGTTGGTCTTCTTTCCTTTAAAATACCTAAAAATCCGGTTCGTCAGTATGTTTGGAACATGAGTGAACAGGTCACTGTTATGCCATCGTTGTATTCACCTTGGTCTTTAATTTGACCAAGAATATTTTCTATTATATTATTAATAAACATATGTTTCTTCAATACATATATACATAAGAAAGTATCCTTAACTATTTTATGGAAAATAAAATCGATTAAGCGATCTTATTTGAATTTTTTTTTTATTATTTAGAGAACTACTGGCAGTGTTTTATAGAGAAAGAAAAAATCGTTCTGGAAGTATTGGAATCAGAGGCTAAAAAACTTATCTGCATAAAAAAGTTTTTATCGTCCCTTAAACCCGAGGAGCGTCCCTTGTATGAGAAATGGGCCAGTGATGGTGGATACGGCGGAGAAGATGAGGTAAGATTTTGGTCCCAGCAGCTGGTTTGTGCGAGCCATGAAGGTATGATAAATAAATTGTATTCATTTATTTATTACTGGGCTCTACAGTCCTCGAAGGACCTAGGCCTCTGCCATTCGCCTCTGTCCGCCGCATGCGCCTCCAGCGGCACATCGTTGAGGCACCTGACACGGGGCCTCCCTCTTAATCTTGAACCATCATTCGGTATCTCGTACATCATCCTACTTGGAGTTCTCGTTGGGTCCATTCTGTGCACCTGCCTCAACTATCGTAGTCTTTTGAGCTGAATGACATTCACTATATCGGCCTCTTCATGTAGGTCCCTTTGCTCTTTATTGGACATGATTCTCCACTTGCCTTCCACTCTGATAGGTCCAAAAATTTTACGCAGGGCTTTTTTTCGCATAAATTACCTCGCCAGTTTATGAGAGAATAGTAGAAACAATACAATTATTGTTCTAATATACATTAATGCATTTACTCTTCAAATACTTAGTAGTTTAGCAAGCAAATTTGGGCTGGATTTGTATTAATGGACCTAGTAAAAATGTAACTTTAATTTAATCATCATGAAGTGCATTTTTAAATTTTAGTGGCAGTGGATTTTTTTTTTAATGATTACATATATTTGGACATAATATAATTATTTAAGAATGCTATGAGAATTTATTACTGTACATGGTACTTTAAAATTTATTCTAAACTAAATTCCTGAATATGAGGTAGTCAAGTAGAACTAATAATTTAAAGGAAGATCGGTTCATATTTTATTTATAAAATGAAAATTTAAATATTTCTTTAAATGATAAATTAATTATATTGATGCTACCCACAGTATATTAGAGATCTGATCAGAGCCAAGAGAAGAGCTCGTAAAAATTGGCAAACCAACAGACAACCTTCAGATAGACGGACATTTAATAAACTAAATAATGAACTGAAACGCCAAATTAGCAAATTTAACAGGTCAAACTACGACAATTACATTAAATCCCTTTCGACAGACGATGGAAGTTTATGGAAGCATACCAAAAGACTCTTAAAACATCGTGAGATGTCAGCACCTCTTAGAAAAGAAGATGGCTCTTGGGCTGTGTCGGACGAGGAAAAATCCGAGCTCTTTGCCGACCATCTTTCTTCCGTATTTACCCCACATACTGACTTTATAAACACAGAACACGAAAACTTGGTAAATAACACACTTGACATTCCATTACAACTAACACTGCCACCGCCCTCATTCACTCCCACAGAAGTAGCAGAAATAATTAGACACTTACCAAAAAGAAAAGCCCCGGGCTATGACTTAATAAATGCTGAGGTGCTCCAGCAAATGCCTAGGAAAGCTCTAGTGTTTTTAACGACAATCTACAACTCAATACTTAGAACTACAAAATTCCCTATACAGTGGAAATACTCTTTTGTAACCATGATTAAAAAACAAGATAAAGATATTAGCAGCCCTTCCTCGTACAGACCTATTAGTTTACTCTCCATTTGTTCAAAAATTTTTGAAAAATTACTTTATCCCCGATTATTAAAGTTACTGACAGACAAAAATATAATCCCTCACCATCAATTCGGTTTTCGGAAATCACACTCAACAACTCAACAATTACACAGAGTAACTGACTACATATCGACAGCACTAGAGCAGAAGTTATATGCAACTGGAGTGTTTCTGGATGTCGCCCAAGCATTCGACAAGGTCTGGCACCAAGGGCTTCTCTTTAAACTCAAGACTGTACTACCACACACTTATTATCTAATTCTTCACTCATTCCTTGCTGACAGATTTTTCTCAGTCCGACAGGGCTCAGATCTATCTTCAATAAGACCGATCTTAGCCGGCGTGCCTCAGGGATCAATACTGGCACCGCTGTTGTACATAACATATACACACGACATTCCACTAAGTACTGACATACTGACAGCAACCTACGCAGACGACACTGCCATAATCACCAAACATCAAGACGCGACGCAAGCCTCACTAAACTTACAATATAACTTACAAAAGTTGAATGAGTGGTGCCAACTATGGAAAATTAGACTGAACCACGAAAAGTCACAACACATCACTTTTACTCTTAGACGTGAAACATGCCCTCCCATTTACCTTAACAACTCATCTATTCCGCAGACAGATAAAGTACAATACCTTGGACTAACGTTTGATAGGAGAATGACATGGGGTCCTCACGTTAAGATGAAACGCCTATCACTGAACCATAAGCTCAATTTAATGTACTTACTATTCAGGAAAACCTCCAAATTAGATATAAGACAGAAACTAAACACGTACACTTACCTACTAAAACCAGTTTGGACATATGCATTACAAATTTACGGGATCGCTAAACAGACTCACAGAAAACGACTGCAGACTTTTCAATCAAAAGTACTAAGACTTATCACCAAAGCACCATGGTACGTCAATAACAAAACTCTGCATACTGACTTAAAAATACCAACGGTTGACGAACATATACGAACATACTACAAACGCTTTCAAGAAAAACTACACGGACATCCAAACCCGTTAATAGAACGAATGGCCTCTACTCTCATGCCTGAGAACACTAGGAGGAGATTAAAAAGAACGTGGATGAGGGATTTGCTATCATAGGAAATTGAATCAAGCCAAGGGAGAGGTACCACTGGGTACTGTTCTTCTTCATGCCTTTCAAGTCATTGTATCATGTTCTTGTTTTTTTTGTTTTTTTTACTGTCAGACTATCTGCTGATTGTCACTGTTTTGACAGGTGTAGATAAAGATATAAAGAGAAAAAAAAAAAAAAAAAAAAATTATATTGATAATAATAATTAATGTTTATCGGGATTTATATTAGTTAAATATGGGTCATGATGAAAATATTTTATAAATACATTATAAAAATATACATACTGTAATGCAATCAATTATTTCCAGCATACATTTACAAAAACTGCAGAATTAGCGGTATATTATCTCAAAGAACTAAAAACTTTAATCCTGAAAACTGTGGAACTGTGGCAAGACCTCACAGACAGGCTTGAGGCAATAAAATATATAGTTGAATTCTTAAATTACAAGCAGAAGATTGAAATTTCATCGAAGTTTCAGGTAATGCAATCATATTAATTCAGGTCATTCAAATCATATTGTAGTCATACATAGGTATGGAAATGGTTTAGTTGATTGCAAAAAAAATTTATTGACTGCAACCCCCCCCCGACCATTTCACCGTCGCGGGGTGCAGTCAATAAAGCTTTTTGCAATCAACTAAACCATTTCCATACCTATTTATGAAATTTTCACTCTCTTCATATATATTATATATTCATTTCTGAGTTGAGGATTTCAACTTAAGTGCCTCATTTAAGAAGTAATTTGAGTAAGTCATTTAAGAGGGTTAATTCATTTAAGTTCCCACAGAATTTTTTTTTAAAATAGAAACTGGTGCTCAATACTTTCGAGAATTACAGTAAAATATCTTCAGACGTACACTTCTCTTCAAACGAAATCAAAAAATTCATACCCCTTATCAACGGACAACCCTCAAAGTGACACGAGCACCCAACTTAGTGTTACTGAAAAATAAATAGTCATCACAGAACGGACACTTAAAAAATGTTGAGAATTAAGAAATCCATATTTAATGTTTTATGTATAAATCGAGATAAATGATAATTTCGATTGAAGTAAATATCTAAGTATTTCTTACAAATTGTATTACTTATAAATAATTGTTAATCAACAATTGTCAATGTTAGTAAAACTTAAAGCAGTAACCCCTTCTGTTACCGGTGGCTTCTCTTTTGGACTTCGTGGAAACCTGAAATTTGGGCTGGTTGGGAAATTTGGGAATAAACTAACCCAAAATATTCTCAAATCAAAAACAAAACTCTAATATATTAAAAAAAAAGATACACCAAACAACTAATGTAATACAAGATTTACCGTCCCATCTGTTAAGTGATGGTTGGATAAGTTACAAAAAAAAAAAAAAAAGAGAAAACAAATGTTCATAATTGATTGGTTCTGTCATCAACTGAAAACTACTGTCTGCTGACTCCCTGAATCTAGTCAGGCTGCAGTAATGAGAAAGATTCCTACCTTCAGAGCCATCTTCCGGTCATTAAAGACCCTTCTCATGGAGTATCATTCTTCAAACTCTGCCGATATAAAGGAAGGAAAAATCCGTTCAATATAAAGCTTAATTCCCGCTAACATTTCAGAACGCTTCTGTAAGGTGCTGCACCCTAGCGGACCTGTTTGACTAATTTCTTTCTATCTAGAGGGAATTATTTTACAAAACCTGACCTCTTCGAAACTGGAAAGTTTACAGACTGCGAGAGGGAATTTATTAGGTTGCAACTCCTCGATCGCTAATGACACTTTTCCCCTTAACAATAAAATTTCTTAATCTAAATACAAATTTACGCCATAACACCTTCCGTATATAAGAAAAATATGTAGTTTTCTTTTGATTGGCATATCTGGTCTCTAAGGAATGTATTATAAGGATGAAGAATGACAGGGTATACATTTTTTTCACAATAATAGAGAAATCATATTTGAATTAAAAACAAAGTTTTCTGTACTGAAGTTAACTAAAAAATATTCATTAGGAATGACCCATTTCGAAGATATTAAAGAAAATGTTGAGAATGTAAGGTTTTTTAATTATTCTATTAATTACCATGCATTCAACTTTGTATTATTCGTGATTAAAAGATATTTTCGAACGGATTTCAGGAATGGGGAATCGATATGAACATAGCCGTTGACGAACTTCGTGAAGCTCATTCATTGAATGTTCTTGAAAATATGTGGAACATTCGCATTGACAAATTATTTTTGGATTACAAACATTTGTAAGCGCAACCATTCTAATATCCTTTTATAGAGTCAACATATTTTAATACTATTCCTGAATACTTGCTATAAATTATGAATGTTTGAAATGTCCATGAATTTTTCTTGATTCCAGAATGAGCCCTCTATGGGAAAAAAACCATCATATCCTCTCTTCCAGGATCCTTTTGGTAATCAATGATATAATCCTTTTAGAATTTTTCATAACAGCTTTCAGCGCAAAAGTGATTCATTTCAAGAAACACGATTAGTCCAGTAAAATAGTCAAATGAGAGCAAGAATCTCGGTAAGAGAGATAGACGCCCATAAAGTTGTATAAACCTTTATTTTGGCACCCTAAAACTTGTCTCAAAACCTACTGATCGTAGGGTGTCCGCGACTATTGGTGCTATTATAAAGTTATTAAGGGAAATACTTTAATTATTTTCAATTCTAATCTGATTTATACTAATTACTTCCTAACTAAATATAAAGAAAATAATTAAATTTTGAATCAATCTTTTTATTTAAAAATACCATTTCATACATTTATGAATGTTGAAATTTAAAAAGTTGAATAATAATAAGAACTACAAGTTCTAATTTCAATTTTCTTCTTCTTCTTCAACATCGTCTTCCAGTCGCTGTAAAATTTCAAATTCCTTTGTGTTCTTGTTTTCAACGACATTTCTCTCCAGTTCTTCCATGATTTCGGGGTCAAAAGTACCGTCTTCATTGATATCACTATGATATGGTGAAGCATTAAGCATTAAGACAAGCTTGCCCATTACACTGGCCGCAAGCTAAAGAGCACTGCAACCCTGCTTTCCAGCATCCGCATCGCGAACCACAATCATTCTTGCAGCTGCAGAGTATTGCGTTAATCAATTCCTCTGAAGCTGTTGGATTCTTGTCATAACAGGTTCCAGGAATTCATCATGCATTATCCAACCCCAATTCTGGGGTCCCAAATCATGCCCTAACCAAGTCTGAACTTGAGACACGGTTAAAATGTTGGTGAGCTGCTGCACTCGTTGGTGGAAGATTTGATAACTGCACAGGTTTTGTTAACTTGATGAACTGTGCATAGCGAAGACGATCGATTTGGAGTCCTCAGATTTTGGAGCATTATAGATTGCCAACAAGTTTCGCACTCCATTCTCAAATAACGATTGAACCAGGCAGTTTTCAGTTTCAAATGCTGCAGCAATTGGATCCGAATTCGGAAGTTTCTCGAGTGTTTTTACAAAAAAAAATTTTATTTTTCTAAAGAGCGCAGAAGTCGTGTCACACCCACTTATTGCGTGAAGAAACAGAATGTTTTTTTTAGAACGAGGATAATTATCAAAACTTTTTGAAGAGTATATTTCAGTTTTGGCATTTCCTTTTCCAACTTTTTAAAAGAAAATTTCTTGTTGATGAGATAGGGTACGCCCAATTAATATGACAAGTAAATCTATATCTTCTCCTATTATAACAGCAGTTTTCTGACGTGTAGATTCATCAATAGCTACAATAAGTAATTACAACGTAATAGTTAATAAAAAATGAAAATTATTTAGAATTATATAACTATTAATAATTTGTAAACTTTATAAGCCGTATAAAGTTTACAAATTATTAATAGTTATATAATTCTAAATAATTTTCATTTTTTATTAACTATTACGTTGTAATTACTTATTGTAGCTATTGATGAATCTACACGTCAGAAAACTGCTGTTATAATAGGAGAAGATATAGATTTACTTGTCATATTAATTGGGCGTACCCTATCTCATCAACAAGAAATTTTCTTTTAAAAAGTTGGAAAAGGAAATGCCAAAACTGAAATATACTCTTCAAAAAGTTTTGATAATTATCCTCGTTCTAAAAAAAACATTCTGTTTCTTCACGCAATAAGTGGGTGTGACACGACTTCTGCGCTCTTTAGAAAAATAAAATTTTTTTTTGTAAAAACACTCGAGAAACTTCCGAATTCGGATCCAATTGCTGCAGCATTTGAAACTGAAAACTGCCTGGTTCAATCGTTATTTGAGAATGGAGTGCGAAACTTGTTGGCAATCTATAATGCTCCAAAATCTGAGGACTCCAAATCGATCGTCTTCGCTATGAAAACGATCGTTTTTAATCGTTTTTAATCGTGGCTACAGGTTGACATCGAACGATACTCTTAATAGTTATTATGATACTCTAAAAACACTATGTTTGAAATGACCATGAATTTTTCTTGATTCCAGAATGAGCCCTCTATGGGAAAAAAACCATCATATCCTCCCTTCCAGGATCCTTTTGGTAATCAATGATATAATCCTTTTAGAATTTTTCATTACACCTTTCAGCGTAATTTTTTCATTTCAAGAAACACGATTAGTCCAGTAAAATTAGTCAAATGAGAGCAAGAATCTCGGTAAGAGAGATAGACGACCATAAAATTTTACAGCGACTGGAAGACGATGTTGAAGAAGAAGAAGAAGAAAATTGAAATTAGAACTTGTAGTTCTTATTATTATTCAACTTTTTAAATTTCAACATTCATAAATGTCTGAAATGGAGTTTTTCAATAAAAACATTAATTCAAAATTTAATTATTTTCTTTTTATTTAGCTGGGAAGTAATTAGTATAAATCAGATTAGAATTAAAAATAATTAAAGTATTTCCCTTAATAACTTTATAAGTGCACCAGTAGTCGCGGACAACCTACGATAAGTAGGTTTTGTGACAAGTTTTAGGGTGCCAAAATAAAGGTTTATACATCTTTATGGGCGACTATCTCTCATTTCGAGCTAAAACTCCTAATTTTACTGGACTAGATTTAAAGTTATCTTGGATGCTTGACTTAACATGTTTAATGTTAGAAATACATTTTGTGATATTTGATTTTTTGGACAAAAGGGACCCCTAAAACGTGTATTTCCGTAGATGATCGCTTATAGATTTTCCACGATTGCTATAATTTCTTTTACTGTATGCATATTTCATATATTTTGGTAAAAGTAATACAACTAACAAATAGGTGATGAGTTGTCTTGTGGCGCCGAATAATTTGAGACGGGCTGCACAGAAAAACTTCCTATCAGTCTGCCTTGCATTATATGCCTATCAGTGGAGGGCTCCCATTTGGAATACCATCGAATTCTAATTCTTGAAATTTGGAATCCTTTTCAGCCAATAATTTGATTTTCCCAATGGGGTAGATTTTGAGTCCCACATAATCACACAATTTGACATCATTTTCACAAAGAGGGACCTTCTTAAAGTTTTCTATATAAAAACTTTCAGCTATAATGTTGTAAAATGACCCAGTGTCTATTTCAAACGTATAACTTGCCAAAATATATTTAAGTCCATCGTAAAATCGTTTTGATGGCAAGTTAAAAAATTAAAGAATGACTTCCTCTACTGTTGTTTCTTCTGATAAAAATTTGGTTCTGCACACCGGAGCCAAATGCCCTTTTATATGACATTTATTACAAGTATAAGCTTTGTACTTACAGCTTTTAGTAGAATGGTTTTTCCGACCGACTAGGTTGTATCTATCGGATAATTTGTAGCCGATACTGAAAAGGACCGGATACAGTCGAAATGTAGCCGATACAAGTATCTGTTGGATACTTTACTCGCGAGTTGTAGCGATGGGGTGGGAGGTCCTATCAAGGTCACCCCACATCTCTCTAGATCTCTATAAATCTAAATAAATTATAGATACTTTTATTCCCTAGTCACTGACTAGTGAATACAAGCATCAAGAAGTCAGTATCCACGACGATTGGCATATTCACTACTCTGTATTGGCGTATTCAATACCCTCTACTTCCACACCTGCTACCTGCTAGACCAGATATATATGAGAGCTGTATTTTTTTGCATCTACTTTGTGAATCAAATTGGGGGATTTAATTTACCATAGAATATGGTTATTAAAAATTATATATATATATAATATTTTTATACAAATAAATTGTCTTATAATTTTTGAGCTTGAAAATTTTACTATCTCACTATAACTGTAAAAACTTAATATGTTTTCACATCTACTTTTCAAATATAAATTGGTAAAAAATTAGCTTTAAAATAAGATAAACAAAAGTGAACCTAACAAAATGCTTGTTGTTGGAATACAGCAATAATAAATTTCTTAGCTAACGGAGACTAATGTACTGAAACAAAATAAAAAATAAAAAATATAATGAATAAACGAATCGTTTAATTATTTTTCATTCAGTTTTTTTTTAAAGTTCTTTTTATTAGTCTACATGTTTGCTGTGAATTTATTTCTTAATTTAATAATTTGAAAAGAAAATTCGTTTTTCTACATTATATTTCAAAAAAAAATTTTTTTTTTACTTTTTCGGACGTCAAGCGTGTTCTCCTTTCATTTAAAATTTCTACCGCTTTAGAATGGACTCTTTCACAAGGCACTGATGTTATCACTGTTGATAATTTTCTACAAACTACCTTTGATAAATATGGAAAACTGTACGCATTTTACTTCCACCATTTCAACGGGCCACTGTTTTATTCCAGAAGAGGCTCAAACAAACCAAGCTCATTTTGGCACTAAAATTACATCGTCTCACAGATTTAAAAACAAATATTATCTACTAGTAATCACGGTCCTTTTAATAATAAGGAATAGTCAACTACTGATTTAAGCACCCCTGATCTGATTACCGGTGAAAGACTAATTTCGCCGCATCTCCCCTTAGTATTAATAAATATAGAAGTAAACATAGTGAACAAGTTATCACTTATTATAAATATAATGTGTAATAAGTTAACAATAAAGGGTGGTTGAAATAACATTTTTCGAGATCGACTCCTAATATATGATCTTTCACAAGCAACTTTCGCAAAAAAACCTTGACCTGTATCCGGGAAAATATAGTTTTATTAATGGATATATTTGCCTTTACTTTATAGTATAATCGACATAGATGATTGAAATCGGGTGCAAACAAAAATTGTTCAAAGATATTGATACATTTTTCTCCAATTTTTTACTTCAACAGTAACAAATTTTATATCGTTTTAAAGGAAAAAATTTGTATCACAAAATTAAAAAAACAGCACCGGAATATGACAAGGATAATAACAGCTATAGCGTTTTAAAGAGTCTAGCGTGCGGCGGCGGACAGACAAATTTTGTATTACAATCCAAAGTCTACGTGTCTTAGAACGTGAATAACTAAAGTTTGAGGTAGGGTTAACAAATTTTTTTTTTGTTCAATTCCATGGCTTTAAAAAAATAATTAACCAATAAAAACCATGATTTAATCATTTGATGCCTTGTGCAGGTTACTATTTCGGGGAATAACTCTTTTTCCTTTAAAAATGATAACAAAAACTAATGCCCCAAGAAAGGCTTCTGTGTAGAGTATTAGACGAGTAAGGGTCGGGATAACTCTATTCAACTACAAAAATATCAAGTAAAAGTATCGGATACAGAAAAGTAAGTAAGGTCCGGTTTCTGGGAACGTAACGATTTTTTCGACATATAAAATGAATCAGATGGTTCTAATTTGATTTGCGATGTAGAAATAGATTGAAGAGAGGCAGTAACTAGCGTAACTGCTTTCGAAAAGGTCCTCTTCCATTAACCTTTCCCTTAACTTGGTCTGAGCCAATCCTAAAATAAAAATTTCCCCCATAGTCACTTCCAGTTCAGTCCCAAACTGACAATCTGATGCCTTCTTCCTTACTCTTACACAAAATTCAAACACTGTCTCTCCCGAACTCTGCTGTAAATAGTAGAATTCTTTTCTGGCAGCAAAACAAGATTTTACAGGTTTGAAATGATTTGTGAGAAGTTCAATTAAATCTTTGCAATTTTTGGTAGGTAGGCATAGGCTGTGGAGAAGAGAGAGGACTTCGTAATTAAGCGCTGCTAGAAGATAAGCTCTCTTTATTTTCTCACCGGTCACCCCACAATATAGAAAAGTATTTTCTAACCGCTCAAAAAAGTGATTACAGACCCTTTCACCTGGAATAAAAATCGTTGGGGTGATAAACTGCTTGATAATTTCGTCATCCTCGTCGCCAAAATAATAATGTTGTGGCTCCGACTAATTTTAGACGGGCCGCACAAAAAAATTTAATGGAACATTAGTTTTAGGTTAAGAAAATGAAAATACCATGAGCTCTAGATGAAAACAAATCGAACAGTGATAATTTATTAAACTTAAGAAAGGTAATACAGAGTTGTCATAAAGCAAAGACATATGAACAAGTATGTGGTGTCACAACAAGTTGAAATCCAAAAGAGTTGAGAATTTAAATATTTATTTATTTATTATTGAAAGCTAATATATTTAGTATAGCTTAATTAACATCTTGCGAATCTCATTATCGCGCATGGGAGTGTTCCACGGGTGGCGGATGTGAGGATAGTCAGTGAGTGGAAATTCCCCGTGAATTTCCCCCCGGCTAAATCCGATGGACTCGCTAACCAACAATGAAAGCGGCCCCCAGGCTTTCTGAAGGGATTTGACGTTGGTTAGAACGCCCTGGTCATATTATTTTTTAGTTTAAAAAATCTCACTAATAGCCATAGAACTTTCTGAGGCAAAACTCTCATTATTCGGAGGTAAACTAGTCCACTGGTTGGGTCTCTGGGTGGGAACTGCTTCAGGGAATTCATGGCGCAGGTTGAAACAGTTTAATTAAGGACAATTAAATTATGCTACATCCTCTAAAATTTAGTCGGTTTTGTCTGCGGAATGCCAGCGACTCATCATCAGTAAGATGATCAATTGATTTCAATGGATTGTCAATAATATTGTACTGACTGCCGTTGTCATTTTGCAGGTTGACACAAAGCCTTCTATATCAAACGGGAACGTTGGACACGTACACTCCGATGTCAAATAAGACTATTCAACTGTTCCTAAGTGCACTGGATGTAATACTATCAGAATCGTCCTCTGTGAATTACATTTCAGAAAATATCCCTGATAAGTCAATTTTTAGCTTACATACGAAAGATCTTGAAGAAGGTAATTTCAAAATGAGTGATATTATCGTCACATGTGTCCGCAACGTGAGAAGAGGGTATAATTATTATATCTTTCATTATTATTATATGTTTCATTTATAATGTATTATACTAATTCTTAGCTTTATTATTAAACAAGCAAAGTAAAAAAATCTAACAGAACTAAACAGCTGCAATAAATGATAAATTTCATAAATGCTAGATAGCAAGAATTTACCCCTTTGTTTTCCTATTTTATTTTTTTTATATAGCTTGTTAACATATTTCAATTTAAACTTGTAGGTATTTCAACATATTTAAAGCATCAATTTTAATTAATTAAACCTTCAATAGATTCATTTAAGAGTTAATTCACGCCTCTATGACTAACATAGACTTTTCAATTGGAACTTATTACCACTTCAAATGCCATTGTTTTTGCGGCTTCCAAGCCATCCTTACAGAATTTATGGGATATGAATATTTTAATATCCTAAAAAAAATGTAAAAGTTATCATGGCATTCATGTTTCTACTGCAACTTTATGGTACAATCATAAAGTTTTTATGAATACCCTTTCAAGTACCCATGTAGCTCTTTCAAGTGCCTAAGATAGAGCCATGGATAGAATTCGGAATCGTTTCGATAAAAAGGATGTAGACAGTAAGTTATATGATGGAGGTATATTGTGTCATTGGTAAATGTTAAAGAAATAAGTGTGTTACTAACAAATATATGCTGTATAATTGCAAAGTATTGCTATATTATTACTTTCCACAGAACCAGCATTTATATTCAAGATTTGGTATTAATCATTTATGATAGCATCCCTTTAGATTAACCTTCTATATTTTTTCTTTTTGTTATTTCCCATTTACATAGTAAAATACTACACAACAATCGTTAAAGAATCTTGAACCTGAGAATTGGGAGTACTGTTCTTTACGCACTGAAACATGCCACTTTGATAAATAAATATACTAATATAAACAAAGTTGGCCCTCTCCTACTGACATTGATCCACCTACCTTAGGAAGCAATGATTGCTTCTTCTTTTATAATTTATTTCTTCACCAATTATAGTAGTAATTACTATAAATTACTGACAGTCATATCATATATTTACATCATCATACTAAAAACTATATTTAAAGGTACATTGAATGCATGGGGTTGTTCCGAGATGAAATTCAAGAAAATATCGATAAATTGGATACAATATGGGTCGAAAAGAAAAAAGCGGATTTGGACTGGCAGTTCTCACTGAAAGTGGAAATGATGGAACAGAGAATGCAGAGGATGAAGACAGACGTTCTTGACATCCGCGCTGCAGAAATCAGAATGCACGATGCGACCCTTCACCTGCATTTTGAGGTATATAGTAATGCTTTTTATATTTTTTATGCTGACGTTGAAGAGTAATTGTTTTGAGCTACTTTAATAAAAATTGAAGATGCATTTATATAGCATACAACAAGGAAGTAATTTTCTGAATAATTTTAATATTTTCCAGATTTATTTGTTTTTTTTATATGAGCCAATATTTTTCCATCCATAGGCTATAAAAGAGAGACTAAGATATTTAACATCAATCGACATAAGCGGTGGGATCGAACCATTTGTAGAAGAATTCAACGCTGCTGCTGATGAAGTCGCTGAGCTCAACATGAAAGTTCCACCTCGTGCCTTTCCACATATTATCGACAAGTTAGAACAGGTCTCAATATTCATTTCTTGTTATATATACATGTAAAACTTACATTTTTAGTCTCATTTTTATGTTCACTTCTTCTTTAAGATTCATTTGTTGAAAGTAAATGCTAAACCGTTAAAAAAAATGTAGAGCATTGTAAACAAAGAATCATTTCTGTTCAGTAGCGTGAATTCAAATTTAAAATACTCCCGCTGGTCATTGCTGTCAATAGGCAATTCACAATCTAGTAGGGCTTGAGAGGGGTGGGGGAAATGGCGTTTAATCAAACCTAGGACGCTTTGAGCTGTTATACTTCCACCAAGACGCCACGAGATGAGTGACGGGCGCTTTTTGTTGTTTAACTGCGTGTTGTCTCCTTTAGCAACCCAGAGCTCCCTAGTGAATGATAGATTGGAGGTAGCAATTCGCAGGAAGAGAACGCGGCCACACAGTAAGTTCCTTCTCTTTTAAAATCTTATGCATCTTCTGGCCAGTGATCGCCATAGCTGAGTTCGCCGATTGCCACAACTTTAGAAATTGAAGACAGATGAATTAACTCGCCGTGCTGACCAGCCATAGTTAAGATAAGATTATTAGTGCACCTAAACTATTGCAAACCCGACTATCTCTGCAGTGTTTTTCTTTGTTTCCTTGTATATAATTATATTCATAGTGTTCTTTTCATTTTGTATTACTATTCTTTCTTTTTCTTTTAACTTTAGATTCATTTGTTTTTCTCTGACCTAGTTATAAGTCTTATATGTTATTGTCGTGATAAACTCATATTTTACCACCTGGACTAGTTTAATGAAAATTTTCCTACACTGATCATAAACATTTTTTAAAATATAAAACATGTTATAATACTAAAAGCATTAATAAATCTCGAGGGCAAACGAAAGTTACAACCTAGGTTAGTGCTATATAATTCCTTTGATTCCACCTGCGACGCACTGTAGTCTCAATTTCTGCTATTCCCTAAAAAAAATAAATAATAAAATCGAGATATTGTGCTTTGCTATGTTCTGTCTTTTGTATGCGCTCGACCTCGTGAATAATCGCTGAAATAAAAAAAACAGCATTTTCCTGCAACCATTGAGTAATGCTAGCCATTACTCAACTAAAACTGGTGTGGAAAGTAACAGCCACCTAGATCGAATTTGACAGTCAGCACTCTGTTATTTTAAATGTAAAATGGCGGTATTATAATATTATTCATTATATATCCCTAAAATGTTAAAATAAATAATTTGAGAACTATTTTAAATTTAATTCAAGATAGATTTTATTTATTTTGAAGCGATTTAATAGAAATATTTAATATAATCTTAAATGTATTAGAACCTTCACACGTCAGAAATTTGGAGATCTATCATTAGCATTACCCACTAGAGCTAGTGTAGTTTTAAGAAATCTAAAGTTTCACCTTTAATTTCTTAATTTTTAAATGTTTGCAGGAAAAATGTAATATTTAACACGTGTGAAAAGTGATTATAACACCCTCGTTATTAAAAAACTCTCGCCTTCGGGTGGTGTGGTAAAATTCGCTCGGGTGTAATAAAGTGGCACTTTCCTCACTTGACAAATAAATAACTATTATTCATTAACAAAAATGAAACAATCTTTATCTTAAAGTAAAAAGAAATAATAAACTAAATAATAATTTCAATTCCAATACTAAAATTAAAATGAAATAGACAAAGTTATTATGTTTTTATTTTATAAAAATATTTTGATAATTATTATAAATAGATGCTAGTCTTAAGGCAATTTAAATTTCCATCCAGTTTAGATTAAAGTGATAAATAACCATCCCATATTTTACAGGTTAAAAAAAGATTCATTGGCTTACGTTTGAGATGTGACCATAACATCCAAAGAGAGTTCGAGTATATTGACAAATATTTTGACTGGATGGAGCAGGTAAACCTACAGCTCCTTCGCGACGTCAAGTAAATAAACAAAACCAAAATTTCTTATTTAATATCCATAAAATCAATTTTCTTACAAATAATACTAAAACGGTAAGAAGGAGATTCCAACATATTGGCAAAATGAGAAGAAACAAATGTAACATGATAAATCTATGACAGGATTATGGGTTTGGTACATGGCTGTGACCGTACCAAAGGTTGTGCAATGAGGTGATTTGGGCTAGGTCAACTTAGATACGAGGTTTTCCTCCAAATAAGGGTACACAATTTAAACAGGATGACTGAGCCCCACAAGTGTCTTCAGATCCTGAACCATTTATTCTCAGTTGTTAACAGAATGAATAATTTATCTCTCATAGCCGACCTCGAATCCAGGCTTAGAGTAAACTAACATAGAAGTCTACGTACTGAACTACTTCGCAAAAGGAAACCTGCAAAAAAATGTATTACATAATTATTTTTGTATCATATTTGTTAACACCTAATATAATAAATTTACTTAAAAAATCGAAATATTCCATTCCTTCCTCCTGAAATTTTAACCCAGAAACCCATAATTTTGTTAGGTTAACTTCAGTTTCCTGACCATTAATTATTAT
Source organism: Troilus luridus (assembly GCA_964056705.1). Classification (NCBI taxonomy): domain Eukaryota; kingdom Metazoa; phylum Arthropoda; class Insecta; order Hemiptera; family Pentatomidae; genus Troilus; species Troilus luridus. Next base: position 35,036,186 of record OZ057412.1, read on the forward strand.
TTGTCATGAAATACCTAACTCTAAAATGCTCTACTTCAATTAATTATAAGTAAAACATTAATTTCGGGCACCAATAAATAAATACTGAATTTAATAATAATTTATATAATATGAATTAATATGGCAAAACAAATTATATTATAATGGACAAATATTTGCATTTCTATAAAAATAACATAAATCGGGTTTTACCCACTCATTTGACACAAAAACATTCAAATCTTAAATTATATCCTTTAACTATCCTAATCCCCACTTTCTGGCACTTCACTTAAGAACATATAAGAATTACTGTACCTTTGTCACTTTGACGTATATGTCAACAAAATGTCCGCTTCTCTTATTCCTTTGTTCTCCAGGTAGGCCTGTTCTTTATTCTCTTTCCGTCAGCTCTCTTCTCTCCTGCTTCCTTCCACTTCGGTATCCAGCTTCATAAGACCCCTTCTCGCTCCACTTGCTCCCCCACCACTTTTTCATCCCTTCTCCATATTTCGTCGATCTTACAATCGATCTTTTGCCATTTTGACCTTTACATATTAACACAGGTTAACAATTATACATCAAATGTGATGTTCAAAAGAATGTTTAATTTACATTCACATCTATTACTTATTACTTTATAATAGTACAAAATAATATTTACAAGTTACATCATAACCTTTATATATCGCTTAAACTATTATAACCTATTACAATATCCAATCATCCAAATGCAAATTTTCGTCATTATCTAATTATATATATACAATATATATATATATATATATATATATATATATATTTATATATTTTGTTTATTAATTATTTTTGATACCTTACAATTTAAGCTGGTAAAATTGGTCCAATTTTCGTGAGACATTAAATTGACCCTAAACTCCGAAAATTAGATTGGTTTGGTCCAAACAATACTTTAATTTTAACACGAAACTGTGGAATCTATTGAAATTAACGTAAGGGTGTTGTTTGCTTATTTAAAGTCACTTCATGCTGCTATGGCTAATCGGGCGTTGCTACAATGGGAGCTCTAAATTTTGCCTATCCAGGTATAATTAGGATAGGGATCTTTTAAACTGACATTGTACAGGCTCGGGAATCACGCATAACTTCGGAAGGGACGGCATAATCAAGGATTCTTTACTCCCTTTAAAAAGTCCTAGGGTCACCTACCGGCCTACAAACCCGCGATCTTGGGATAAGCGTGCTAGTAAACTGACGACTAAACGACAGGTCACCCTGTGCAACATCAGGATGTTTTGGCAGAAATAATCGAGCTTAGTTTAATTTTTAAACGCGCTATAAGTTCTAGAAGCAATAAAACAGATTCGGTATCAGAGATTTACCGGGTAAATTATCATTTAACAGAGAATATGTGTCAATGGGTTGGAAAAAGAATGTTTAGACATGGCTTTAAGTCTGTAAAACAGTAAAAAATAATCGGTATGGTTATCAATTTATTACAATGTTACCTTTGTTCATCTCTTTTACATATTAAAAAACTTTCCATTATTACTATTTACGACTTTGTTTACCATTTAGTTAACCTAGTTTTTCGCTCTTCAACAACATTTATATTTCATTACTGTTATATTATTTACACGCGTTATTATTAATTAACATGCTTCCATGTTTTTTTAGATTATTCAGTGAAAGGGGGAATTTCAATTCAGATGAAGTTGACAACCTCCTTTTTGTCATCCAGAGAATTGTAAAAGACATGTCGAATGAGAAGAAAGGAATAGAAAGTAAGTTCAAGAATGGCTTGGAACTTGATGATATGGAGATCGGGTACAAAATTGAGAACTTTATTAAGTAGTGAGTCGTCAACCAGAATGGTCTTTCTTGTCAAACGTACGTAGGTTAGGATGATTCCGTTCTTACGAGTTCTTTCCACAGTATGAAAACTACTCAAAGTAAACTCCTAAAAAGAAGCAACCTACGATTGCTAGTGAATCGAGCAAAGAGAGCAATAAAGAGAGAGATTTTCAACGGGAGGACCTTCCTGAAGAAGGCTGAGTCGATCCTGTCTTTCGAGTATAAGCAGGATGTCTCAATCCTCCCCGAAATGTTGGAGGCCATGAAAAACGTTTTTACGTTTCTTGCTGTCCCGGAGGAATCCAAGGAATTGACGGGTATGTTTCTTTTTTACTTTAACCAAAAAATAAGGTCTCTTATATGCTCCCTTGAAAATTTTGCGTGGTACTTGTATCTTATCTAACTAAAACTATTGTTGATCTGGTTTACTCTAATTTACTTTTAAATTTATATTGATTTGTTTTAAAATTAATTGTTTTGATAATGCTCAATAAGGTATAATAGTAATAAACCGATCGTTCAATGAATAAAATTTAGGATGTATAAAATTAGGATATTTTCCTGCCGTTGATCTTAGCACTAATTATAGTCCTGTATCCACTACTATAATGTATAAAATGTATAGTACGAGTATATAATGTAATAATTTTCAATACAAAATTGGAAAAGATCTGAAAAATATTTGCACGGTTTCTAAGGGTGCATTAAGTTGCAAAAGGCCTAATTTTTTTTTTAATGTTAATTTTCTTGTAATACCGAAAGGAATTCTATTTTATTTTTTGCCATCTAGCTTGTTCTTTAAGGTACAATCTAAAGTTTTTTCGAGTTCTCACTGACTTCTTGAAACGTAGGCATTCCCGAAAATCTGAATAAAAATATATTTATTAATATAAATCGTTAAATAAAAAAATGAAAAAAAAAATCCATGATCTCTTCGGATCAAAAATATTTTCTAATATTTAAGAATTTGTGCACATCATATGTTGTTGTTTTTTACTGTTACCTGTATTATTATTACTATTAATATTCTTCTGTCAATTTATTATTTAGATAGTGTGTCAATATAGTTGGTAAAAGATTAGACTTTTAATATACTTGTAATAAGTTTTCTTAAAAGTTTTTATTTTATTTATTTTTAGCAGACTACCAATTTATTTCTACGTCTTACTTCGTACTAATTGTAGCTTAAGCTCTTAAATATAAGTTAAAATAAAATCTTCCTTATTTACTATTTACACTCCGTAATCTTTTTTTTTTTTTTAATCTTATCTGGGCTGGTTATGTTTTTCAGTTATTTTTCATTAGATCATATTACTCGAATTCCTATCTTCAAAAGAGGATTAGAATACCTAAAATTAAGGAAAATGTTTAAAAAAAATTAATCTTTAGCAGAAAAAAATATCGGATCTGAAGAAATCTGTGTTATAAAAGTTGTAGCGGATGTTTTACAAGAAAAAAACTTAAAAGTAATAAGGATAAAATCTTAAAAAAAAAAAGGTCAGGTAAGAAAAAATCACTGTTGCTCCAATATCTTCAACCAATTAAACAGGTAAATGAATTAAAAATTAATAAAAATTTTTAAAGAGATAGAAATTACCGACCATCAGGAATAGTTGAGAATGGATGAAACGTCATTTATGTTTTCCCGTCAATCCATGATTTCATTTTCGAGATTTATCTTTGAAATTCTTAAATCATTTTATGGAAGGTTGAAATAGGTGGAACATGTTGAAATATTTTAATATTATACTGTTGGCATGCCACTGGTCTTAAAAATCTAATATTCTTTTTTATTCCTGAACGATAATTTCGTAAAGTTGTAAGAACTGTTAATTTAAAATTATGTTACTTCACCATTTTGTAATGAAATGGTGTTTGTTCCTTCGACACTCGCCAAAAATATTTTATTTTTTTACTACCAAACGTGTACGACATGGCCACTATGTTTTAAGTATAAATGTATAAAGTTTTAAGTGTAAGCCAAAAATAAGGCATTGGGAAGAATATTCGATCCGAAAAATGACAGAGACTATTGGAGAATATTGTAGATTACATAACGCGTAATTGCGGAGAATGCATCAGGGTAGTATCCACCTGATTTAAGGCATTACTAGAATAGAACTTCGGATCTATTTTAGGCCCTAAGGACATGATTTATAGATATGAATATGAAATAAAACGATGGTGTAATACAATATCTATATGGTAGTAAAAGGATTATGCTTGTTTTTCATTCAGGCTATTCAATTCAGGTTTTTAGCATTTTTTACAAAAGAGATACAAAGGGTAACAATTGGGATAAAAAAAAAAGAAGTCAATAATTGAAAGTCCGATACACTTGACTTGTAGACAAATTACCGCAGGATAATTCATAATCCTGGAGTTTTAATGAATTAATTTATTGTTCAAATAAATTCGTTCAAATTGGGAAACTTTTTCAATAATTATAAATTCTTTGCATGGAGTATAAATAAGTAGTTACACACTTCTACAATATGAAGCCTTCTTCGAGCAAAACCCCCTCGAAAATTGAGATATCACATTTGGAGTGTATTATGGATCAATCTTTTATTGTGCATGAACGTAATAATCAAGCAGAACTTTCCTAATTGAAGTGGTTTTTATTTTATCATTGCATGTTACACAAGATTTAATATTAGAGTTTTAGATCTGATTAAAAAGCGTTTGATTAATTATTTATGAACTCCAAAAATTATTTTTTAAGCATTGAAACAATGTAGGAACTCACAGAAAAAAAAAATCATTCCATTGTAAAATAGTCAAGCCAGATAATATTTTTACCTGAACCAATTGAAATAAGATAAGAACGACCTTATCATTAGTTCTTTTCATGGTTTTATTTATTTAATTCCTATTGTGAAAAATTCAATAAAATAAAACACATGTATATATAGATAGTAAAACCTTTCTATGTGAAGCACATAATAATTATTTCTATGTAAATAACTCATTTTTCGGCTTCATAAAAATCCGCAATAAAGTATTTTATAATTAAATACAATGTTACTTGTCTGATGTATCTAGGATTATCGTTTTTTGAGCCAATTTTAACTATCTTTCTAAGGTTAGGGATCTTCCTAAGGAGGGTCATTCAAACAGGTTACCAACATAATATAAGTATTTATACGCTATTATTTACTAAATGGTAACTAATATCTGTTATAACATTCAACAGGCTATTTCATCGTTTATTTGTTTCAGCCACAGGTAGGGCAAGTAGTATAATTTCCTTCCGAAAAAAAACATCTATTTTGCCATCGGTATTCAAAAAGGGAAGTAACCGTTCAGTCAGAAACAAAGCAAAACGTTCTCTCGTTTACAAACTGGAAGCCGATGAGATGGATGCTCCTAACAACTTTATCTACAAGGTTGCGTTTATCGTTTTGAAATGCTACGAAGCTCTGCGCAATCAGGTATTAGTTAGTATATAATCATCTGTATATAGATTAGAAATAGAAATAGAATAAAAAAGTAACTTAATTCTGGAACTAAATCCCTATAGAATAACAAACATGAACAGAAAAAGAGACATAATATATATCTGGCCAGGAGGCTAACTATTACAAATCATAAAGCGTAAAAAGTGGCAAAAACCAATAAATAATAATATTAATTAAAAAAAAAATACGAATCCTGACAAGATATTAAGGAATTAAAGAGCATAGATAGATTAAAAACAACCATTAAATATGTGAGCTTTAATGAATAATGTCTTTACATGATGTACATATTTTTAAAAACCTACATTAAAACGACTAAACAACAACTCAATCTGAGCAAATGGCTACCCTGCTTAAAAAGCATCTTTTTGGGAAGCCAAGAGATGTTGGAAACGCAAGGACTTAAATGCCGACAGTGAGGGAGCATGACCCACACTGTGGTGGAGCGGGCGAGAAAGGAACGTTCGAATGTTTTGGTTCTGTGGGAAAGAGTATAGGATCGGAAAGCCGAGATCTTGTTTTATGGACTGTAGATATACCACTTATACCACTTTCAGATGAGAGATGGATACGAGGAGCTTACGGAAAGTTTATGTAAGGAGATGTCGAGACCGATGGAATAACTTCAGGGAACTAATTGACCGTCGGGATATTTGGGTGGTGTGGGATTTTTAAGGAGGTTTTGGTTTTTGACCGAGTAGCTCAAAGTGATAATATATATATGTAAGTCGTGAATTCAACGACTTAACCAAGGAGATGAATGGAATAAAACACGTGGATGCAGTAAAGAACTGTAATTAAAAAGAACATATTTACAAACTTATAAATAACTACAGGTATCTTTAATTACAAACCTGGATCAACACAATTGTCAATATTCCATTATAACATAAATAATATTAATTTAACAAATGTTAACTTCAGCGAGTCTCTCAGTAAGCCGATATCTATCATAACCTTCCTCACATCTATGCCTAAGGTTATCTTCACATCTGTTAAGTTTGGCGTGAATATTCAAACTTACAACCCCCCTTTTTTGGAAGAGGATTACCGTCATCTCGATAAGGAACCAATGTGCTGACATGAAATAAATTTGATTCTTTCTTTCTGAAACCACTGTCGATGATATACATCACGTTAGATAATTTTTCTTTTATTCTGTGTGGACCTGATCTAATCACTTCCAATTTACCTCTATTTAGATCATTACTATATTGAATGTAAACCAAGTCACCTTCTTTATATATGATTTCCTTTACATTTTGGTCATAGTACTTCTTATTTTGTTCATGTACTTTTTTCGAGTTCTCAAAAGCTATTGATCTATTTTCTTCTAAGTTCTCTTCTTTATTTATTTCCAATTCTTTTGGTAAGATTGACTTTTCAATCCCTGTTAGTAAATAATTTGGAGTAAAACCTGTTGAACTATGGATTGTAGTGTTGTATTCTTGAACACACTCTTCTGCTATAATAGTCCATGGACGTTCCTTGTCTTCATATATTTTACACCTTATTCTATTTACCAACGTTTGATTTGTTCTTTCATTCAGCCCATTTGAGAATGCACAGTCTACGGCTGTGAAAATTAAATTTTTCCCTTTTGACTTCACATATTGTTTAAATTGTGTGGAGTTGATTCCAGAATAGTGATCTGTTAACAAAGTTTTTAGTTTGCCTTTGTTTTCCACTGTTTTTAATAATTTTATAAAGTCTTTGGCAATCTGTGTCTTAGATGTAGCAATGAAAGCATGTCTTGTGAAATAATGATCTACAATTAGGAGCAGATATTTCTTTGTACTTCTATTTCCAGTAAAACCACCAATTGTATCTAAAGATATAATTTCAAAGGTTCTTTTGCAGGACCCAACTGTGACATGGGTACTTTAAAACAACCTATTCTTGTCTTATTCTTAATACAAATTTCACAAGAACGGAATGTTTGTTTAATATGTTTGTACATATTTTTAAAATAGAATGTACGACCTATTATTAACGTTAATTGTTTCATTCCAATGTGTCCTTGCTTTATATGTACATCCTTTATCAATTTTTTTCCAAATTCTTCTATTAGCCAGATCTTTTTTTTGTTTAACTTTTTATAAATGACATCATTTTCCAAAAAACTGTTTTTGTCCGGGGTGAGTTGTTTTTGATTATTTACTACATCTTCCAATTTTAAAAAATTTGTTATTTTGAATGCTGAATCTATATGATTTTCTTCTTCACTGGATTCTAAAACTGGGTTTCTGGAAATGCAATCTGATTCTAAATTATCTTTACCGGGATTATAAACTATAATAAAATCAAATTGTGAAATGTAATTCAATATTTGCAATAATTCTGGATCTTTGCAGTTTTTAACGTTGAAGTTTTCCAGTGGCTTATGATCTGTGAAAATGATAAATCTTTTTCCTAATAAATAATATTGCCAATATAATATTGCCTCTTTTATGGCCAAACTTATTAAGTATATGGCGTTCTTCCTTTTTTGGGCTTCCGTCAGTTTTCTGGAAAAATTAAATACCGGCTTCAATGATTTATCGTCTTGTGGCTGCTTTAAAATTGCACCAACTCCTTTTATAGAGGCATCAGTATAAATATATATCGGAGCTCGAGGGTTAAAAATTGCCAATACTGGATCCGAACATAGAATTTGTTTTATTTAATTAAAACTCTCTTCGCATTCTTCTGTCCAATTATAATCTACATTTTTCCTCAATAAATTATATAATGGTTCTAATGATATCGTGTATTTCGGTATATACTCTAAATAAAAACTAATTTTTCCTAAAAACTGTCTTCTTTGTTTTTTTGTTTATGGTCTAGGAAATTTATTTATGGCCACCAGGTTATCAATTAACGGTCTAACTGAGTTGTCACCAATTTCGTGTCCTAAATATGTGGTTTTTCTTTGTGCAAATTTACATTTGGATTTATTTAATTTGAGACCTTCACTTTTTAATGCTTTTAGTGTTAATTCTATATGTGTTACATGATCTCCATAATTTTCGGAATAAATCAGTATATCATCTATATAGTTCACCGCAAAGGCATCTAAACCATTTTTTCTTAAGACACTAGACAATATTCTTTGGAAAATAGCTGGTGACGATTTCAATCCGAACGGGAGACATGTCCATTCCCAGTGTCCATGATGTGTCACAAAAGCCGTTCTATATCTGTCTGTCCTTTTCTCGTACTGGTATCGACCAAAACGCTGAGTTTATGTCTAGTTTAGTGTAGTACTTACAGCTACCAGCACGTACTGTCAAATCTTCAATTCTTGGGAATGGTTGACTCTCTGGAACGACTATTTTGTTTAGTTCTCTGAAGTCTATGCATAAACGAGATTTTCTCCTTTCTTCTTTTTTATAGGCCAATGTTATTGGGGCGGCATAAGGACTACAAGATTCTTGAATTAGTCCTGCTTTCAACAATTCCTTGATTTGTTTTTCAATCTCTAATGTCCTCTAATGTGCATCTGTAAGGTTTTTTCGCTGTGTATTTATTTACAGTTAATCTTATAGCTGCTTCATAGTTTCTTGGTCTACCAATATCGAATTTATCTTTTGCAAACAATTCTTCATATTCTAATAAGATGTCGTCTAAGTTGTTGATAGCATGTTCCTTTTTTTCTTGGATAACATTCATATTGATTTTTTTCTCTTCTGACAATTTATAATTTTGTGTAATCTTCAAATTCTCATCTTGTCGCAATTTGAAAGCTTGAATTAAATCAAAACCTAACAACAGGTCATCTTTAAATCTTCTGCTTTTCACTATAAAAAATGGTACATATTTTTCAATATGGAAAATCTTAATTAATACAGACACTATACCTTCTGATTTTGCAACGCCTGATACGCCTTCTATGTTTTCACCCCCACTTATTCCTTTCTTCATTTTTTTTTTTTTGTAAAATTCATAATTCATCTAAGAGATATTAGATCCAGAGTCGTACAAAGCAATTGCCGGTTTTTTATCGACTTATATCTTCAATTTTATAAGTGGGGTAACTACACGTTTTTTAGGATGAAATCTATTTTTATACCCTAATTTTTCACAATGGATCCAATTTTTCTTCTCACTCATATTTTGTTTTGGTTTTATTATTTTATTTGACAGAAAAAAAGTCTTAATCTAGACATTAAATCTTCTATGGTCACTAATTCTTTTTTATTTAGTCTATTTTTAATAAATTGTGGTAATGACACTACTATCAAATTTATTTGTGACGTTAAAGTTAAGTCTGGATCGACTTCAATCAAAAGACTTCTTTTCTTTAAAGCAAAATCTAAAAATGATCCATTAAAGTATTTAAAGCTGTAAGCATATTCAACTTTATCCCAGGACTGTTCATCAAAAGTATCCAAAAAAGAATTGTTCCAAAATTCCCATGCATGAGTTAATGAATTTGTCTGCATATAGATTGTATACCAAGTCAGTGCAGATCCTTCCAAAAATAACCGTAGGGCCTCAGCATATTTATTTTCTTTCAAACCTAACCTATTACACTCCTGTATAAATAGCTTCATCCATGTTTTAGCATTACAGTTATTCCCATCAAATTTTTCCAAAACAATATCCTTGGCTATAGAGTGCATAGACCTTTCTGTGTTGGTGCTTGGTACACTTACTTTTTGTTTTTCTTGCACTTCATCTAAATACATATCATGAAAGGCTACATTACCTTCCTCATCCAAATAAATAAGCTTCAGTTCTATCTGTTAAAGATATAACTAAATTCCTATATTTATCCCGCACATTCAAAATGTTTACAACATTCTTAACAATATTGGTGGCAAACAATTGTTTATGTGCCTCACTAGTTTGTTGGTCCTTTGGGAAAGGAAAAATTTCCTCCTGATTCACCAATTGTATAGTTTTAACCTTTACAACTGTGCTCTTAGAGTTTGTTCCTGCTTCAGATATAAAATGAAATTTTACCTTTATCTTCTCCATTGTGTTGATTTGTAAGTCGTGAATTCAACGACTTAACCAAGGAGATGGATGGAATAAAACACGTGGATGCAGTAAAGAACTGTAATTAAAAAGAATATATTTACAAACTTATAAATAACTAAATAACTACAGGTATCTTTAATTACAAACCTGAATCAACACAACAGTCAATATTCCATTATAACATAAATAATATTAATTTAACAAATGTTAACTTCAGTGAGTCTCTCAGTAAGCCGATATCTATCATAACCTTCATCACATCTGTGCCTAAGGTTATCTTCACATCTGTTAAGTTTGGCGTGAATATTCAAACTTACATATATATAAAACAAATGAAAGAAAAAAAAACTCCAGAAAACAGTAAAATAACTAATCAGTCAACGATTCGTCAATTCAAGCCCATCTCACATCAACAGCTCAAACAGGCTCATAAATCTAATGCGGTCACTTCATTCCAAGACATTCTATAAAAAAAAACTCAAATAAAAAAAAGGCAATAGTTGAGTTTTTTATTTAAGGTCTTGATAATATTTAAAAATGTATTTTCTATGAAATGAAGTAGGATGAGTAGAAAAATGTCTCATTTGCACACGAGAGAATTTTTTTCATGAAACAATCTTTTGTTGAATTTTTAAGCTAACAATGAACTGAAACCATTTCACCGTAACAAAGCTAAAACATTAACAGCAGATAATAGAATGTAGTAGAAACTACTAGAAATCGTAAATCAGTTTGTAGCTGAAAAGTCTGTATCAGAGTAGTCTGAATGAAAGAAATTAAACGTAAATCCGTTTTGGTGCGGAAACTATTCGGTGGTCTTTGGTGTTTATCACAAGATGTTGAGTGTTTAGTGTTTATGAGTAGATAAAAAAAACTATATCAAAACAAGAAAGCTAAGATGATAACGTTATGTTATAAGAACGTAGTGGAAAATGAAGTCTGATTCTATCTTTCTGATACAAATACGTTTTAATGATTTTGTTATTTCGATTCAATTGATTTGTCTATCGTTCATAGTTACTTTTTGGCAAAACAACTACTTAAAATGCACAGCTTATGTTGGATTATTTTGAAAATATTAGAAACTGAATTGACGTTTTCAGGAAGAAGGGCATAGAAGAGAGCATGAGACCATCTAAGAGAAAAAGATCTTTTCACTTTTTTCAATTTCACCGCTCTAACGCGAATAAACATACCTAAAATATTCACCAATAGAAGCGAGGGGATGGCTGACTGGAAAGTAGACATAAGGAAGAAAATAGTTGGGGGTGCAGTCAAATGAAAACACTGAACGTATTTTCTTGTCAGTTAGACCGCGTCTACTCTTGCTACAGCTTCCTATAGCCCTGAAGATGACTCACAAAGTGGGTCGAAACGTCGGCACATAATTAAATAAGCTACCACTTATTTAGTGTTTTCATTTGACTGCAACCCCAACTATATTCTTCCTTATATCCTTTATTATTCATGAGTAAAATTGTTATTAACTACAGCCACATTTCTGATCTTAAATGACTATTACTGCTCAAATTAGAAACTTTTTGCAAGTATAGAAAATCTTCGCGATCCATCCATCCATTGATTAAAAAATTAGATAAAACTGAAAATCGTTACATTTTGAAAAATAAGAATGAAACATGAATATAAAGGTTATTTTTTTCAATATAAAAAATAGATCTTTCACATTTTTTGGAACACTCATAGCTATATATTGCTATATTGTTTTCACTGCCCAAGCAATGATCTCAAGGAAAAGTCAGATCCTTTGATCTAATAAAATGGGATGCTACCCTGAGATCGTTATACTTTATATATAGTAATTCTATATCACTAATTAATAAGAGACATATCCCTCTCTTCTCCAATCGTTGACTGAATGGTTGAATAATAATTATTGAATAACATTATATTTATTTGTGCTTATCATGGTTACAAGATAACTTATAAAACTACTTACAAAGAAAGGGGAACGCTATATGTGACTGTCTATTTCTCGACCATTGCTTCATCCAGTTCCCTGCCTCTTGAGTTGCCCGCTCCTTGACAACAACTGCCTGTTCTGTATCTTCAGAGTAAAGGTACCGCCTCTAAAGGACATTATCTCTTTTATGCCTCTTACCCTATACTTCTAATATTCCCGATAGTGTCACATATAGCAATATCTTTATATAAATTTAACGACAGTTAAAGGGCTAAATTTTACCTTGTTTAGAGTTTCACATCTCGGCCATCGGGAAGACAATCCGATTGGTTGACGGGAAAGCCCATGAAGAAATCCAGACCGCAGAGAGGAAACCGCCTCCTTCAAGAAGTCGATTCGGAACTAAAAGAAATACATCGAAAAAGCCTCATAGTTTGGTTTGATATGGTCAATGGTATTTATAGCATTTTCATAATTTTGTTTTTTTATTTTAATCTGATAATAGAAGTTAGAACGTTATCAGGATTTATTTTAATATTGTGTTTCATTTAATTATTTTTATTTTACATCACACTTCATGAATCTTCAAAGATTTACCCTGATGAAGGTCTATTATTGGTCGAACTTGGGTGAAATAACTAGAATCTTCACATCAGTGCATAGTTTGTGTTTTACTAATACATGGACCCATTATCAGTTCTTCTCCAACACGAGTTTAGACTCTCATCCCTTAAATATTTATTGACATAAATTACAGAAATGTTGTTTGGCACATTTGTATTTGTAACATTCCTTCGAAAACCTTCCCGAAGGGATTCACGTGGAAGGGTAGGTGCAGAGACATCCCATTAAAGGCACTCCTGGCGTGGTTCATCTCACCATAGTAGGTCCCTGCCCTGTTCCAGAGAGGTTTCAGTCTCCTTGTCGGAATCTGTGATAATGTATCTGTAATGATCGTACCAGTAAGTATACAAGAAGCGAGTCATGAAATTTTTTATAGTTAATTTTTTTTATCGTGTCAGTCACGAGTGGTGTGTTCAAGTCTTTGTGTAATGATTTATAGTTATTTAAAAGGTACTATGAGTAATATAATGAAGGAATTTTGATTGAAAGGTTTAAACGGGCTGTCAGCGAGATTTTATGCAAGGGCCCCACACCTGCGTAGCATATATTCATATTGATTTAAGTAGCAAGTTGTATATAATAATATTGTTAGTGATATTTTGTTTATGGTGAAGTTATTATGTTTAGGAGTGAGAGTCGGTGATTCAAACTTTTCTTGAATATTTAAATTATTAATTTCATTGGTAATTGAGTGGTTGTATTGAATTTTTCACCGAAAGCTGCCAGGAAGTTTCATCTAAATCGTTTGAGCAGTTTTTAGGAATAAGAAAATTCTGAATACTCGATTAGTCACTCAGGAATCTGGAAACAAAACCAAATAATTTTTTATTTCATTTATTACTGAAATGATTGAATTTAGAGAACTAATTTGGTTATGAAACAACTTATTTTATAGAGTTTTTTTTTATCCCTAGAAAACGCCTTCAAACAAATTTTGGGGCGAATATAAAAATAATTCAAAGAGCAATGATTGAAATAGGTATTTATTAGTTGATTTGTATTGAAATAATAATTATTGGATTAATAAAAATAATAAAACCAATACATAACCCAAAATACTATGTTTATTATTATTCTTAAATATAATTTATATGAATCCTGATTTCTCGAAAATTGGTTAGTGGACACCTCCAATCCAAGCTCTTGGTACATTTAATTTTATTGAAAAGTTGACACTTACTTAATGACGTAGCTATAGAATTATATTAATGGATTGAATTGGTCAGGGGTGCAGTCAATGATAGCACAAAATAAAAACAGCTTATTTTATTGTGCCAACGTTTCGGCCTAAGGCCATCTTAAGGGCTGGGAAAAAGAAACATAATTATATAGTCGATTCTGTGTACAATAATAAAACATACGCTATAGTTAATCAATTTATTTTTCAGAATCATTAGAACTTTACAGCCTCTTCGGAAATAAAGTCAGCATAGTCTTGAACGAGGGATATAAACAGTTTGAGGATATGTGGTTAACGAATATTGGAATGATCCAAGAGCGTTTATATGACCAATTAATGGAATTCGATAAACTTGCGATGAAAAAAAAAGAGAAAATGAAAGACGGGCTAAAGACGATGTTCGGGCACCCAAATCATAGGGACCGTTTGGAAGAACTATCCAACGATGCGGTGGCCTTCTGTAAATACCAAACTAACGATTTAAAAAAAATCGTCATCAATAGAAGGGTATGCACTCAATTTAGACATTTTGTAACTAACTAACTTAATAAATATACATATTTATTTATACTTTTACATATCATTTTTACTTTTAGTTCTACAAATTCAGTCTATTCTTCAAACTTCCTTTTGGCGGCGTTTCGAGACTATATTGTTTTCATAATCATGCCAATACCACATCAATCAAGCAAAACACCTGTTGAATACATTAATGTATTATGTAAATATTTTGTTTAAGAGTTGTGTTTCATCCCAGATTCTAAAACGCCTTCCTCGGAAAGCGATCCTACTCCTTACATATATATACAATGCCGTACTCCGCACCACATATTTTCCTGATTCCTGGAAATTATCCATAATTAAGATGATTCCAAAACCTAAAAAACCACCAGAACTCCCATCCTCTTATCGTCCTATATCTCTCTTGCCCATAATGGGGAAAATACTTGAAAAACTCATTCTGAAACGTCTTCATCCTATCATAGAATCCAATCAAATAATCCCAGATCACCAATTTGGTTTCCGAACATCACACTACACCATCCAGCAATGCCATCGTGTGGTGGACGTTGTCTCATCTGCATTAGAGCGCGGAATGTACTGCACGGGAGCTTTTCTCGATGTAGAGCAGGCTTTTGATCGAGTCTGGCATCCAGGACTGCTGTACAAACTCCGTAAATTCTTACCTTCAACTTACTTCCTTATTATCAGTTCCTACCTCAGTAATAGAACCTTTAAAGTAAACCATAATTGTTCCTACTCTTCCCTCTTCACCCAGTCTGCCGGTGTTCCTCAAGGTAGTATCCTGGGGCCCATCCTATACACGATATATACAGCTGACATCCCAACCCATCCAAGCACTGTCCTCACTACTTACGCTGATGACACATGTGTGTTATCAGTTAATAAGGATCCATTTGTTGCACCCCAATCTCTTTAATCCCATATCTCACACCTACAAGAATAGTGTCAAAATTGGAGGATTAAAATAAATCCTAACAAATCCCATCAAATTACCTTCACCCTTCGTCGTAAACCTACGAATTCCTGTCCTACTGTATCGTTTAATAATACACCACTGAACCCTGTCGAACAGATACGTTACCTAGGACTCCATCTGGATAAACGTCTCACTTGGAATCCTCATACAAGACTGAAAAGACAAGAAACTGCTCGACGTTTTCGCCTACTTCAACACTTACTGGACAAACGCTCTAAGCTACCAATTAATTACAAAAGACTTATTTACATGACAGTCATCAGACCTATTTGGGCATACGGAGTTGAGCTTTGGGGCTCTACTAAACCATCCAATTCATCTCGTATCCAATCCTTGCAATCCAAAATCCTTCGTAAAATCCTCAATGCTCCTTATTATGTCACAAACAAACTCATCCATCATGATCTTAATATCCCATATGTTACTGATTTGGCCCAAACTAGATACCTATCCTTCCATAACAAGCTCCATACGCACTTGAATCCGCTAGTCTCTCAGCTTGCTTCCCATACTATTCCTGATAACCCTCCGAGGCGCCTGAAAAGAAGATGGCCTCGAGATCATCTACTATAGAACTTTATTGGAGTGCTATCGATGGGTAGTTTCTCCACAAGTGTTTTCATGTCATATTCTACATTTTTGCACATTTACTTGATATAATACCATTATAGTTGTAAATATCATTGAATTAAATAAAAAAAAAAAAAAAAAGAGTTGTGTTTGAAGAAATGTGTAATGTTTGATTGTTCAATTTCAAGATGTTAATTAGGACCCAGCAGTTTTTATTTTATTTTTATTATTTAATCATTATTATCGATTTATTAGTTTTCACGTTTAAAACGAATTTAGACCTTGTACAATTTTTCGTTTACAGCGCGATTTTAAAACTTTTTGGGCTATAATTTCGTTTGATTGCAATTTTGCTTGATATATTATTTCAGTTGTATCAAATTTAATGTATGTTTTGTTTTTCTGAAACGTGTAGCGAGAGCCATTTTTAATCAATTGGCATGATTATGAGAACAATGTAATTTAAAGAATAAACTGAATCAAGTAATAATAAATTTATAAATATACCTTCTCCAAAGAAGATTCCTCACTTGACACTACATAGGATTAAATTTATCAATATTGAGTCGAGAATGAGGCTTCTACTTAAAAAAAAAGCACATTCATCGATTACACCTTTAACACTAAATGGATCTTCACATGATGGCTCTTAATTCCTCCACATATAAGCAAAAATGCCAAGGAGTGAAACACACGATATCTGAATAAAGACTGACCTGTATTGAGCTCTGATCCCCACTATCTACATTCTCGCAGTGTAGGATTAAAGCCGGTATTAGTGTTCCCCAGATCTTAACTCCCCCCTGCCAGTTTACGAATATTTCGGAAACTCTATGACGGGGGATAGTTAGGTTAGAGATCCGGAAAAGAATATGAGTCTACAAAAACAACTGAAAGATTTGACATAATGCTCACTTGGGCTTGTAGGAAAAAGAAAAAAAAATCAATACATCGCTTTGCCCATGGTCGTATCCGGCTCTAAACCTTTCGACACCTGGTAAATGCGCAGGTGGTCACTGAGTGCTTTTATGAAGACACTCAATGGCACCTCTGCTCTTTGGATGTCCTGGGGTGTTAATTCACCATACTATGTCCAACTCTTTTGTTTCCGCCCTTACATGAGCGTTATAAAACTCCCTGGCACCATCTGAGGCAATTCGGTCAGTGATGCCATACACTTTGAACCACGCTCGCAGGGCTCTAAGCACCGCATCCGCCGATTTCTCTTGGATCAAATGAGCCGCAGCAACCTTACTGAAGAGATCCACTGTGGTTATCCATTTATAACCTCGCCATGAGGTGTCGACTTGCAGATCAGACAAAGGTCCTTCCGCTGTGGGCGTTTCCTCTTGCAAACAGACGTCACACGCTCCCACAACCTTTCGGACGGTCTTCTTCATGTTCCACCAAAAGTATCAACGTTGTAACGCCTGCATCGTTTCAGGGATACCCCTATGATTAGAGTTGCCTTGGTGATATGCGAGAGTGATCTCTTTTTGCTTGTCGATATCCTGGATCGTTTTCGCCATGAGAGTGCATCGAACCATTTTCAGCGAAACCAATGTCCTGGTTTTCCAAATTATCTAATGTTTTTTGTTATTTATAACTTCCTCTAGCTGTTCCATCTCCAGCGACCTGTCTTCCTCAGAGCTGTCTTCTACTCGCGGTTCGTCAATTTGTTCATCGGCCCCTGCACTTCGGGCAACACCTTCCACCGGCGTCCATTCTTGCAAGAACTGGCGGATATTCTTGGACGAGCTTTTCCCATGTTCCTCTACGCATTGATCATTATAGAACGAGACAACCAGTCTGCCACATCATTCTCTTGCCGGGTTTATATTTAATTTCAAAGTTATGTTGGCTGAGAAATTCCTTCCACCTCGTGACTCCAGCGGACGATTCCTTAAGATTTCCTACCCACTGAAGAGGTATGTGATCCGTATGTACTCCCCCAAACGATCCACAGGAGTCCTCTTTCCAGCGCATTGTACCTTGTCTCAGGTTATTTAGAGGCACCATGCACTCTGCCATCTCAGGAACAAATCGTGGATAGTAATTTAATGATCCTAGCATCCGCCTAATACTTTTGATATCACGCGGAATCTCCATCTTGGCCATGGTTTCCACATTACTTCTATCCAGCTTAATTCCTTCCTTTGTAATGGTGTGTCCCAGAAAGCTAATCTCTCCGTTACCAACATAGATTTTTCGGCTGAATGCATTTAACCGAATTCCCGCACCCGTTCGAACACACTCCTTAAATGGTCGACATGTTGATCCTCTATTTTTTATAAGACGAGCTAATCGTCCATATAAATCTGGCACATGTCTTCATCGATGCCACGCAAAAAATCATCCAGTAACTTTTGGAATGTAATGGGAGCATTTTTAAGTCTGACGGCAATCCGAGTGAACTCGTAATGACCTTTCTCAAAAATGAATGCTACTCGAAGGCTCAATGACACCATCAGCCGCCATCTCCTTAATAATCTTCTCGATGTTCCAACGTTTGGCTAACAGCAGCCTATGTGGGACCTATTTGATGGGCTTCGTATCCCCGGTGTCAATCCTGTGCTGGACAACGTCCGTTCTACTCCGTGATCCAGGGCTGATCTCGAAAACGTCATGCCATCGGGTAATCATGTTTTTCCCTTCCTCGCTCTGTTCAGGTGAAAGGTCGCGGGATGATTCGTCCACAAATCCTCTAGTTCTTCTGGCAGTTCTCGAAGCTCGGTGGGAAGACGGGTGGGTTGCAGCTGACGAACTACTGAGGTAGCGGTTGTACACTCCCCGACCAGTGTTCCTTTCTTCAGCGTTACCGGGAAGCTGTTCAGGTTCATTAGCCGGATTGGAGTGGTACGTCCGACCTTGATGAGAAACTTAGCAACCAGTACTTCGCATCCGATTTCCTGTTCCTCGTGCTTTCCAGGTCCGATTAGTACACATTGACCCGCAGGTAGATGTCCTTCGACCGTCTGATGCGTCACGATTTGGTCCCGTGCAGGTAACCTGGTATCTTCTAGTAAGAGAACTTGTGCGTAGAGGTCCTTTCCCTCCCGAAGGATGACTTATTCGTTTCCAAGCGTCATCACACCTCTCGACAAATCCAGCTTGATTCCGTATGCGATCATCAAGTCCGTGCCCAATATCGATTTTTGCCACGAGAGTGCGGTGCTTCAGATGTTGACCCCCGATGATGAAGGTGGCAACTGTCTCCCCGTAGACCTTGGCTGGCTGTCCCGTGGCAGTCCATAAGGCCCAAGCGGTTGGTAAGATCTTCTCAGCGGGTCATGGCTTCGAGTTCAATATTGTCATGGTTGTGCCGGTATCAGTAGCAGACCTCCCGGCTGCCCGTTCACCATCCCATCAATATAGAAACTCTTCGTTCTGGTTCCAATTGACGGCACTCGGATGGTCTTCCTGGGGCCTTTGACGTTACGGGTTGGCAGTTGCCCCTTCCCATCAATCCTACTTAGTTTACCTGTGGCTTTCCTGCTTCTTGTTTCGTGGATGGACACTTGCTTCTAGGCTGTCCAAGTTGACCGCAACTCCAACAGCGTATCCTTCTTACGGGTCCAAGAATTTTGTCACAATGTCTTCGACGCTAGGGACCACATTGGGCTCCGCTTCTCCAGCTCGAACTCCCGCATGGCCCCGTACTGACTGCCTGACAGCCTTGAACTCCATGGTCTGAGATAATGCGTCTCCCAAAGTTTTTGGCCAGGCGAGTTTCACTGGTTGTTGTGTTCTGGGTCCCGAAATCCATCCAGGAATTTGTCGACAGCCAAGCTCTCGTAGACATCGTCGGTGACCGATGGGTAGGCGTTCTTCACCAGCCGGGCAATATCCGCTTCAAATTCCTGCAGCGTCTCGTTGGTCTTCTGGATCCTTTTTCTAAGCTGTGAACGATATAGCTGGTCCATGTGGCGGTGGGCGAAACGCATCTCCAGTCTTATCATCACCTCCCCGTAGTTGGACCGCTTCGCCATGGGCATCCCCAGCAGTATGCCCCAAGGCGTCTCCACGCAAGGCCAGCCACAACGCTGAAGCTTGGGTCTCCCGTGACCACTCGTGGATCTAGGCCGCTGTCTCGAAGAGAGTCAAGTAGTCCTCCTACGGCGTATTTCCGTCGAATACTGGAATGGTGTTGAGTTGGTGGCGCCCCAGCATAGGCGGGCATAATGGTGTTATGAAGGCTGCCCTCGGAGGAACGGTTGGTGTCGTTCGTCGGTGTGTTGCTCATTCGTCCCTCGAGAGCTTCTTCTTATAGCCTAAGTTCGTTCACTTTTTTCTTAGCCTAGATTCTACATCAGATATTTTATTATCTACAATGACTAACTTATTACCTACATGGGCTAACTTATTCTTAACATTTTTCATTAACTTAGTTTCTAATGTGCCTAATTTAGACTCTAATGTATCCAATAAATCACTTTTTACAGTACCTAATTCATTAACTAGCTTATTATCTACATTGCTTAGCTCATTCTGTAAATTACCTAGCTTATTATCTACATTTCTTAAAGTTGCAGACAACTTGCTTAAATCAGTTTCAAACAGAACGTCATCTGGATTTTCTCCTAAATCTACAAAAAATTATTATTGACGCAAGCGATGTTGCAGTACACTTTTAGTTCCGGAAGAATCCAGATCTCGTTCTTCTAACTCCCGTTTCAAATCCCCAACTTTTAAATCAATCAATTTAACACTTTTAGAAGCCATTTTCCATACAGTAGCCCAATAATTACAAAATGCAAGACCAGCAAAATAATAGTAATTACACAAGACCCCATACCTGCCACCAATTTGTTACAGGCTACTGGGTGTAAAATGAATTTAACTACTACTAAATTCAAGATACTAATATTTATTAACAAATTGACAAAATGAATACAATGGAAACACTAAACAACTAAATTATTAAACTAATATAAATTTACAATAACAATATTCTAATTATTATAACCTAGGCCTAACTGTTATCTAATTACTAATATAATATACAAATTATATAATATTGCTAATACTAAATAACTTAACTAATTACATAAATTTGTACAAATACAATAAAATTAACCTAAAGTTTATAGATACAAATTGACACTTACAGTCCACTAATTAAACTTCACCGACCTTAAGATCCTCCAAACATGTCTAATAGTTTATTAACGACTGACTTAACACTGACTCACTTATCACTGACTCACTTATCACTGACTCACTTAATACTGCTTCACTTATCGCCAGCCCGTCTTTCTCTCTCTAACCGCAACAGTTATTTGGTAATCCACCACCACCCTGCACTTCTCCACACCTGGCGCGCTTTACTTTCTAACTGGCCACAGGGGACTATTGTGTCTACAATTATACCCTGCACTCTAAGACTCTCAATGTCCTCTCTAATATGGCTCCTGAGTGCCTGCGGATAGCGTCGCTTCTTCACATATGTCACGCGTTCCTCTTTTAACAGAATTTCGTGCCCTGTAACGACTAATGAATCCTCTTCCTTGTGAAAGATGTCTTCAAATTCCCGACGTATTCTCACCCTCCAACCCTCTGCTTGGCTTACCGCTCCTGCTCTGACTCCTTCATCAGTTATCCTTCCCCAACACTTATATGTTTTATCGTGTTGTACCGTGCCCCCAATTCTCTCAGTAAATCGCATCGTACCCTCGTAACATATTTCTCACGATATTAATTCTCAATACGGTTTCGCTCTTTGGCCACCTATTTAGAGTAATTGTTGCCTACCTCCCTACTTTACAAGAGCGAACCAGAGTGGTTAGCTCACAAGAACATACCTGTAAATGGAGTTCACCATCCGTCAGCTTCTCTGCTGTATCGCGACTGAAGATTAAGTTCCTGTATCTACCAGGACTCACTCCTTCTCTTACCTTGATGATAGGGAGACTGCCGCTCTCTCTCCTTTGATGCTGAAATTCACTAGTTGCGGTCGCCTCTTTGGGGAAACTCTCCTCAGTCCTCGAGATGCTGCCTTCGCACCGCTGCTGATCGCCTTGGTCTACTCCTATGGCTCCTCTGCTCTCCTTCGCCTCCACTGCTCCCCGGTTCGTCTCCCTCAGTCTCCGACGTTTCCGTTGACACAGGAGTTTCTCTGTGCCTTTTCGATATCCTTTGGGCGTTCACCTGCATCGGCTCTGGTCGATATGTCTCTCTCCATGAATAGATATACGGACAATGCCTAGCAAAGTGACCTTCCGTCCCACATTCATAGCACTTACTGCGAGGGCATTGCGCTACTAGGTGCCCTGGCTTCCCACATCCATGGCACCGCCTTTCTTTCTTTTTGTTCTGCTCTCCGCGTCTCCGCGATCTTGGCCTGGTTCTATTGTTCTCGCCGCTCTCTTCCATTCGACTCGCCTTCTCTCCTCTTCCACCCCACGGGCTGGGGTCGTGGTCTCTAGTAAGAGGCCCTGTTCCACGCTAGGTGTTCTCCTACCATCCTGGTTTCTTCATCCCTAGCGATTGCGTCCAACATTTCCTAAGCACATTCTATGAAGTTCTTGTCTTGGGACTATCCCTCTTTTCTCCCTGTCCCTGATGCCAATTGTATCTTGAGCATATTAGACATAAGTATAGACTTGCACTCTTCCCCTGGGGTTGATGACTCTCGCATTTTGTCCACTATCCTGTGAAACTTTGCGAGCAGCTCACCTTCGTACTGCCCGTTGTTCTGACGGCTATGTTTCCTCTCCCTGATTAATTGAAAGAGGCCTTCTTCCGGGTTCCACCGTCCGCCCCCGTAGGCTTTCTTTAATCTATGTTTGATAGTGTCCCATGGACATATGGGCCTGGATCTAATTTAACACATGTCGGTCTATACGACAGACTATCTCGGCCTTTAACGTATCAGTTTCCTCACGCTGTAATACGTCCTCGGTCAGCTTCGCATCAAATCTGGCCATTATCCGCTCTGCTCCGTTCAAGAAGTGGTTTAATTCTCTGGTTTCACCATTGAATCCTCGGAGTTCGGACACTGCTTTTCTGAGGTCGTGTGCGGTTATTGTACTCAATTCCATCCATGCCAGCGCGTTCTCATAGGCCACGGCTGACGATGGTTTAACAAGTACTTTCGACGTTAAGGTAATAAAAAATAAAAATTATATAGCAATAAATAAAAAATAGACGCTTTCAAAAATGTGAAGAAAACCGCATGTGCCCGGGTTTCGGCACCACATAGTGTTTCGCGGATACAAAGCGCAAAAAGTACAAACGGGCATGGAGCGAAACACACGATATCTGAATAATGACTGACTTTTATTGAGCTCTGATCCCCACTATCTACATTATGTTTGTTTACATTCTCGCAATGCAGGATTAAAGCTGGTATTAGTATTCCCCGGATCTTAACTTATATATTAATATGAATTCATTAATTTAACAATAATAAATCATTATGGCTTTAAAATACAAAGGTGAATTTCTTCACAAGGGGAATAAAATCAACTTTATCATCAGTCATTAAAAAAATAGTGCATTATTAATTCGAAGCAAAGTTTATGACTTGATGGTAAGTCAATTGTTTAAAAAATTATCGCATGTTAGTTACTATGTTGTCGAGGGATTACAGCATTGTCAAACTTCTTTAGATTGTACCCATACCATTTTATTAATTAATTAATTTAATAAATATTTCTCGGTCCGAAATATCCTGTTACGAGAGATGTTTACTCTATTACAGGACGACGCAAAACAGTTATTGATTGAGTTTATCGACGAGAAACGATCGTTCATTACAGACCTGTTTGAGAAGGTGGAGAAAATTCACGACAACGAAGAGCTAGAAGAGATACTGCACAGGTTGGCGAACCACCTCCTCAAACGGAAAAGTGTTAAAAAAATCTTACATAACCTGTCACCCTCTCGTGAGCAGAGTAAGTGCTCCTTTATCGGCTATTTTCTGCAATCTCCTATTGATTTAAATTATCACTGATATTATTATTAATTATAATAATACTGACTGTAAACTTATAAAAATAAATTATACGAAATTGAAATCAGACAAACATTTTAAAGATGTTTAAAGAATAAATTGTTCATGTGGTGCAGGGGGTTAAATAGCCACGAATTTTAAAGGCAAAAATGCTGTATTAAAAAAACAACAAAAAAACGTTATCTGATCCTTAATTTAAAATCGTTGAAATGCGATAGCAGAATAAATAAAGAAACAATAAATACTTTAATAAATCCAGGCAGAGGCAACTACCAAAAATCGAACATTGAATTTTATCAGTTAAATATTTTATTTGATATAATTTGATAAAAATGATTAAGTTAATTTATAATTTATTATGAGAATCGTTTAATTAGTATTTGCCGAAAAAGTTAATGCTAGCTGAATAACAATAATACTGGAGTGGCGCTATGGTTCAAATAACATAGTCATATGTGGAGGGAGCTCTTCGTACATATTTATCAGTTTCTTTACGGTAATTATTATTATTATTATGTAATATTTATGTAACATCAGTTCGTTTTTCTTTATATTTCTAGCCAGAATTCAAAGAAACGGAACTTAAGAATAATATTGTTTTGTTTTTATTGAGGAAAGGTAATCTATTTGTTGCCAAATATCTTAATTACAATCATTTATGTCATTGTGGAATAGGTTATTTGTGACATTTAGAAAAGTATAAGCCATTTAGGTTTCAAAGCCGGGTTCAAAAATGGCTGTGGCAGATAGTTTATTTAATCAGTTAACATTCAGGGGGGAGGATGCTTTGGGATCTGGAGACATTCATGGGGACCCCACTCACCTTCTGTAAAGTGGGCATCAAACTTGGAGGTTGAACGTGATCTCGGTCAAACCACTTTCCTGCACTTACCGTTGTAAGAAACAGTACGTGTCTCTAACATGTATTGAACCCAAGGACCTTCATTGGTTGTAGTGTTACAGGTTTTTAATTAGCCATTTAGTGTTTTTAATTGATGTTATGATGTTATGATTGGTATTTTGATCGTTGAGAAGGTGTATCTATTAAACATTGGAGTCTACCAACTTCTTGTCACTGTAATCTTCTATGATTTACCGTAGCCAATAACATTCTATTATATTACCTATAATATAGTTGTAAGTCCTTACGACTGTGCTGAGTTATCAGAACTTGAACCGATAGAGACCAAGCTCGGGGAAGAGATGGAAAGCGTCAGCGTCGATCTCAGTTCCAGTTGGAAATCAGCCACAGATCTCCCCGCATTAATGAAATCAATCACCGGAAAAGTGAGGTGGATCATAAGCACTCGTGATAAAACGGCATTATTTGATGAAAAGGAAATGGAGGTGAGAGAATTACTATAATATATTTGATGTTTTAAGCATATTTGCGAAATATATTTTAAGAGTAGCGATATCTAATATTTCTATAACATATTGTACCAGGTTTATACTGTAGGACTAATTGAACTTCTAATTCGTTGAAGTATAGGCGACCAAAGGATAAGGGAGAAAACATGGTTGAAGATGCGGTCAATGGAGAAACACACAATAAGAAAACTTATTTTATTACGTTCCAACATTTATTCTTTAGACATAAACTAATTGAATTTAAAAAAATAAACAATAACAGAGAAACAAAATGACCCCTTAGATTTGCAAATATCTTTGGAAATAGAAATAGAATAAAAATCAACAACCTGGATTCCAAAAGTTAAGAAAGATTCGGAAAGAAATAATATAAGGGGAGAAGATGCAATAAAGGGAGAAGGATTCCATGGCAGGAAGGAAAAGAAAATAGGATCAAACTGGTCCGAAGAAAGGAACATGGCACATAGTGCGAAGATAAAAAAGCACCGATAGAAGAAGGACGAACAACAAGGGACTAAATATTGAAATTGTTTTTTGGCTTCAAAAGACCCTAACAAAGAAAAAAGTAAAATATAAATATTTGATTTTAAACTTAATTGACATTTCGTTTTAAAGCAGTCTCTTAAAATGATCACTGTGTGTATCTTAGTGTATTTGTTAACTATAGCTCATAACCGAAAAGTAATAAACTGAAAGTGGATATTAAGCCAGTCTTGTTACAGCAATTACTTCAGCAAGTTATTGTAACCACTTACCAGAAATGCCGCTATAATCAATAATGTAATTAAAAAAGAGTTTCTCATATTTTCATCAATTCCGAGTGTTGTCCCTTTCTTTCCCCTTTTCAACTTCGCTCCCTGCGCTATCCCTCTTATTCCACAAGATCCTTCATTTTGGAAAGTCCTTCCCTAAATCGGTTTCTTCCTACAACTACCTGGTCTAACCCCCCCCCCCCCTCCCTCTGACTCTTCAGATTGTATATTTTTTCAAGAATTTGTTTATTCATCCTTGCTGGGATCCATGCTAACAGGGATTTTTGTTTTACAGGTGATACACGTTCTAGTAGAACCTGATGAGTATGCAGTAATGTGCGGGAGTTTAAAAAAGGTAGTAAATTAAATATTAATTATGAATAAGATAATTTGAGTCGTTAATATTACCAACTACTTAGCGTTTCGAGCTCTTCCCTATCACCAGATTACTTTTTTTTCACATTAAACATATTTTTGCTAATGACTATGACTACATTTAACAATATCTATAAAAGTGAGAAAGGATAACATAACACAAAAGGTTATGCACAATATATCATATGGTTTGAACAGATGGTTGCCATGGATACATAAATCGATTGTCCAACAGTTATCAGTATCAGAATTATCAGTGTTCAGATTACAAACAATGATAGATTACAATCTCTGGGTACCGGCTAAGTCACTAGTACCAATATTTAATTAACAGGAAATTTAACAATTAAACTGACTCAATTTATGTGTTTCTTAGTCACTTATTACATCTGCCATGAAAATCTGCCAACTGGGGAAACTGGCATTGGCTGTTTACGTGAACGAGCTCCAGACGTGGCTATTCGATTGGAGAACTGATTGCAACCGCCTCACAGAACTCTACTCCAATGGTCCACCTCCATCGGTTAAAGAAAGACTGACGCACAAACACCCTTCACGTACACGGTCAGTTGGATCTTCACTTCCACGTGTAATACCTTCACATATATCAACTCCTAGGTAAAGTTTTTTTTTTGCATTCTTAATGAAAACAACTGAAATAAATTATATTTATATAATAAAAATAAAATTTATCTGTGATATATCCTATTCATTATTTATAATTATCTTATTCAATAAATTATACGTTCGTCAATAATAATGCACTGTTGCAAATATGTAACAGATGTCCTTTCGTAACAATTTTTTTTAGGTGCTTTAATGGTTTCCTTTGTCGAACTTAACTGTTAGCAAGTATAAATGTTTTTTTAATTGTATTTATCCAAAGCCAGCACATGGCATTTCTGCCATACGCCGCCGAGCCTCCCAAGTAAGACATGCATCGTCTTGCCTAGTGTTGTATAAAGTATAAATGTTGATCATCCATCTAGTACAGAATTGATGATCCATTTTAACTCTAATCAAGTTCATATCATCTTCGTGGGAGCCGCGTTGTTTCAAAAACGACTATGATGAATACAAATTAAAAGGAATGGATAGATTGAGAGCTGAATTTGACAAATTCAAAGTTCCTGCTTAGCTTCTTTCTAGGAATGTTTATATCGAAATAAATATAGATATTGATCATTAGAGAATGAAAGATACTTTAGAGGATATACCATTCAGAAACCTGTATATTATACCAGAAAGTGGTTTAAGAAAGAAATGAAGTTTGACGATTATTTATTGCTGAATATATATAATCAATTTAAAATAATTTATTTATTGAAGTTCACTAGTGGTTAACTAGTTACTGATAGAGCTCAAATAACAAATTTAACTTAGAAAGTCACAGGCCACATCTTCTTTTCAGATGCCTTGTTATGCTCAGAGGATTATACTGTATTGAAGAGGTAATTAGGTTTTAAATTAGTGGGTTTGAGAGTGAATGAAGTCAGCCATGAAAAGATTTATATCGGATTCAGGCCAAATAGCAACAAATAGGACATTACGCTCATTATGGATGATTTTATTCGTGCCAAAGTAAAGAGCATTGAGATATTTAAAGAAGGGTTTTGGTTTGTAAGCATTGGATACAGGAAGAATTTGATGGCTAAGAGGAGCCCCAAAACTCTACTCTTAAGTCCGAATTGGTCTTATAACACATAATTAATTGGAGATTAGAACATTTTTTTAGTAATTGTAGTAAGTTGCCTGAAACGGAAATCAGTTTAGAATAGAAAAGTAACTTTATTCTGGGACTAAGCCCCTTTAGAATAACAGATATGAACAGGAATAAAAAACATAATATTTATTTGGCCAGAAGGCTATATGTTACAAATCATAAAGCGTGTAAAACATGACAGAAAACAATTTAAAAAGAAATATATAAATAAAAATAATAGTAAGTAAATAAATAGTACAGATCTTGGCAGGGTATTAGGCAATTACAGAGAATAGATAAATCCATAGCTTTTGTTAGATGCATGAGCTAGCATGCAATAATTTCTTTACATGATGTACAGCTTTTCAAAGAACTAAATAACACAATGAGTTATGCTATACATTACATTCTAAGCAAATGACTAACCTGCTTAGAGACTATCCTTTAGAGAAGCTAAGAGGTGTTGATTCAGGATTTCAATAATGATAGAGAGGGAGTATGACGGATATTAGGAGGGATTGAGTTCCACACTGTGATGGAGCGGGTGAGAAAGGAAAGTTCGAATGCTTTAGTTCTGTGTGAACGTATATAGAGATCAGAAAGGCGGGATCTTGTTTTATGGTGTTGAACTGAGTATTTGAATTGGAGGAGACTGTATATATATGAAGGGTGTTGAGAGTGAATGGATTGGTATAATAAAGAACAGAGGAAATATTGTCTTCGGAAGGGAGGGAAGAGCCACTTTAACTCATCATAGAGGTGGGAGACGCGCGATCGCTTCGGAGTACCAAGCACAAATTGTTAGAGAGCAGTTCATTATTCCCTTTAATCTGTCTTCAAGCATTTTAGAGAGGCCTCCATATACCACGCAACAATAGTCAAAGTGGGGGAAGATGAGAGAAGATACGAGAAGCTTACGGGAAGATTGTGCAAGGAGATGACGAGAACGATGGAACAACTTCAGGGAACTAATTGACCGTCGGGATATCTGGGCGATGTGGGATTTCCAAGAAAGGTTTTGGTCGATGGTGATGCCTAGGTTTTTCATAGTCGTTTCAGTCAAGTATGAGGATTCCAAGATAAACATTTGTCAAGATGTAGTCCTAAATTTTGGATCTGTTCGAAAGGAAACCAGTGGGATATTATTTAGGGATACTGGAGTGCAATAAGTCATTGGTTATGAAAAAGGATAACGGTGGTTTGACGGAAGTAGTAGGAAATTTTGTATTCCTCCATTTTTGACACAATTCTTCCAATCAATTAAATGAACTTAAACCGTTGAAAGAGGGGAAAGCATAAAAGAAAAGAAAACAATTATTTTTAATTACAAATATTACAATAAACATATTGAAATCAGTTTTCAGAATTTTGAGTTTTGAATTTGGAATCATTTATAGACCATATTACCACAAATATTTTACCAGAAAAGTTTCCTCAATGTTTGGTGCAAATAAGATCCATTTATTACCCTGATAAATCAGACCAGCCAATTTCAATAATCAAATTCGAGATAAATTTTGGATAGCATTTTTAAAAAATCTAAAAGGTAATAAATTAAAATGAAATGTTGTTGCACATAGTTCCTTTTCTGCCATTTTCCTATGTGCTTCAAGATCAAGTTGTCTCAAAGACAATATCCTCGTATTCTTTTTGCTATTGATTGAAATCGACTAACATTAATATTGTCACCTGAGGTGTAACGGTTATCATAACAACCTTCTATGCCCTAGGTCGCAGGTTTGTAGCTCAACAGTTGGCCCCAGGGTTTTTTAAAGGATGTAAACTAAATTGAAAAGATTGACAGGTTTGAAAGGAAAGTGTTGAGGTGCATCATGGGACCTGTTAGGGAAAATGGTATATAGCGTTTAAGAAAGAACAAAGAGATCTACGACTTATACGACGATCTCCGAGTTTCCCATTTCGTGCGAATTCAGCGCTTCAAATGGCTGGGACACCTTGTCAGAATGGATGATGGGAGAGCAGCAAAGAAATTATATTATGGAACCCCGGACGGAGCCAGGCCACGTGGAAGACCGAAAGGAAGATGGAAGGCCGCAGTGGCTGAGGACTTGAGGATGATTGGAGTGTCCAGAGGACATGCTGCTGACCGAAATGAGTGGGAGAAGGCAGTTGAGAGGGCCAAGGGTAGCTTCAGGCGCCTGTGGAGCCGATAAATAAAAAATAAATAATAAACTAAATTGGTTATGCCATCCTTTGGAAGACATATAAATTGGAGGCTCTGAGCCTGTGCAGTGTCTGGTACTTGATAAAGATCCCTATCCTAATTATACCTGGCTAGCCAAAAATTAGGACTCCCACTCTAGCATAGTTCGATTAGCCATGGCAGCGTTGTTTTTTCATTAAGTGATATTTAATGAAAAAACAAACATTAATTCTGTAGCATGGAGGTATAGGGCACTAGGACTATTTTTTTATTTTTAACCAACTTAGCATTATTAAATGGTTGTATTTAGCTTTTTTGGCTTATTTATTTACAATTGGTAAATACATATATTAAAATGTTTCATGCTTTTAAAATCATGCTAATACACTTTTATTGAAAGGGTAACATCCTAATTAACGAACTGCTCTCTTGGAAATAAAAAAACTCCTGAAACTAATATGACATGGCCCCCTATGTCTGTAGAAGTACAGAGTGAAGTTTTCACTATCTTATGAATTATTACTATTGGGTGTCAGTTTCAGATAAAATCAACTATATCTATTTTCTTGATTCGTAGCTGAATGTCCTATTTAACCAGCATTTATTTTCATTTTATAATGAACTTTTACTTTCTCAATAGGGTTTATGAATTACAAAAAGAAGTACCAGTTAAAGAGGTTTTATTATTAATATATTAACTATAAATCATACAAAATTTAATGCTAAATTCAGTTCTTGGACATGAATCTTATTTTGTTTTAACAGAATTATAATATATAATTATGGAAAAATCTATAACCAATGAATCAGTTTTACAAATTACAAAGTGTTTGTAATTGGTAAAATTTGTATTAATAAAGGTATTTGATTAATAAAGAGTAAATTAATAAAACATTTATATTTTATAAAGTTATTCTATTTAATATACAATTCAGTACAAAAAAAAAACAAAGATGTAAAACCATTAATTTTAAGATAAATATTTCACATTGAATTCTTTAGAATTCAAGGACCACAGTTTATTCACAGCCACCAATTAACATACAGGCATCTAATGTAGCTTAAAGCTGAAAAACACCTGTAAACCGATATGAATTATATTTACATTATAGTTTATTTACAATTTGGTTCACAATATTATTTACAGAAACAGTACAGTTTTAGCAGGTAATGTGAGATACACTTAGACTGATTACCATAAGTATTTAACCTGCTAACATCATTGACAACATTAAAATCTTCTGAGGAAATACGATGCCGCACAGTGGCTTCAAATATTCCATTTCCAGGCTTGGTTACAACCGTGACGATATAATCAGTGGATTTAGTAGTGATAGAATCTTTTTCTTCTCCAGTTGACATTAACTGTTCAATCCTGGCAGATAATATTTCACGCAGTTTGAGTTGTCTACATTCGTGATGGTCTTTTAGCAAACTGTTCAAATAGTTAACCAATGTCAAGGATGCCTTTTTAACCTTTTCATCAGAAGTAGGAACAGAAGTAGAAGTGTAACAAGTACACCAATTTTCCGTGATACCAGCGTCTTCACAGGTCCTGTTTTCTGGAATAGGGAGGAAAAGACTTATTCCCCTTTTAACATTATGACTCAAATATTTTGTTCTTTCTATAATCACCTCATCTTGAAGGTTACTCAGATCCACTAAATCAAAGAGTGTTTCATGTAGATCAAAATGTGTTGTAAGCCGGTGCCTATTGGCCTTTAGATTTCGAACAGCAAGTTGATGTGAATTCCTGAACCACTTAGGGAAAATGATAAAAAGAAATGGAAGCCTTTCCTCCATATAACCCTGGTAAGTAGACCTTATACCACCCCACCGAATCCCATGATCACTCATAAAAATAAAAATTGTAGAATTGAAGATGTCATTATTCAAAAGATTTTCCATAAATTCTACAAATGGTATATCTGCTAACCGTGGTAGATTGAGAAAATCATGTGTCAAACTACTGGTCCAAAACATAGACCATGTTAAAGTTTCTTTGGATCCGATAATATACCTATTAGCAGTTTCAAGGAGGACGCTGAAAACCATTCTGTTCCCTATACAAAGGTGAGCATTGAGTCTCTTATCACAACCTAATTCTTTTTCTGCCATAAGTGTGAATATCTGCCCATAAAAATCTGTGGGCTGTTTTCTAAACCCATATTTTTGATAGTTGAAAAGCCCCATCCAAGAAGCATCTTCATAGTACCCCGTAGAGAAGTTTAATTCCTTGTAATTTTTCCAAATGAATGAGCAATTATCAAAAACATTCTCTTGTTGCCAACACGTCTCTTTGATTTCATCAACTGTATGACCTACCAAAACTGGAATCATGTTGGGAAAAGTGTTGTCTCCAACTTTGTTGTAGCCTAACATTTCTACTGATATAACCTTCTCTTTAAGAAATGCTAATGTTCGAGGCATCTGTCTCTGCAAATTAAGCCTAGAAACTGAATCAAAACCAATTATTGAGACACTGACTGTATTATGTTCTTTTTGCCTTCCTTTTGTACTCCTGGGAAAAGCAAAATAATCTGAATAGATTGTTTCATTCTTAATTTCACAAAATACTTTAACAAATTCTTCATTTACTATTGCTGTCCGATTCTTTATTTCATTTTTCTCTGAAGAATATCTGAAACAGTAAAAAGACCTTTCAATCATTCAGCTACTAGTGTATCTATAAATAAGTTAATTAATGAAAAATCATTATTTTTTTTTAATAAATAATAACCAGAAATAAATAGGAATTATTTTAATCCTAAAATAAATATGTGGAGTGACTGATTGAAATATGTCATTAGTTTAAAATGATGCATTAACTTAAATTTCTAAATGCTATGCTTATAACTTTATTATGATATAAATAATTATGATATATTACTGTTATTGGTATTAGTGGAGAGATAAGAGAAACTTGCTAATTAGAGATTATGGCACACACCTTACCAGAGTGATATTACCAAACCAGGTGAGTTCTGAACACTTAGACTCTGAATAGAGCATTCTGGGATCTCCATCCCAATTTGGGAAGTAATATTACCATATTTTTACACAGAAGGAACATCATTATAATCTTTAAAATTAAAAATCAAAATGATATATATGATGATAACCTTCGATTAATATTTACATTAGTAAGTTTGTAAGCCCTCAACAACTTGTGATGCCCACCAAATTAGAAGATACTGCCAGGCCAGTTAGGATCCATTCTCATTTAACAAGTTTTTTGTATGCATTTTTAAACAACAAATACATATCAATGTATTATTATTGCGAAGCTCCAACCCGATGACGGCCTCCATCATCCACCTAGCCAAACATCACAATCCTTTACAGTTGTCACCTAATTCATAAATCCAGGGATGTTCCTCGAGTCAATCACCACTCCATCAATCCATCTCAGCCTAGGCCGGCCTCTTTTCTTGATCCAACGAAGCAACTTTATAAGCATTCTCTTAGGTATTTCTTTTTTTTACATCTGTGCCAGATATTCTGGCCATCACAATCTGCTTAATTTTAAAATTTTGATCATATCAGGCTCTGTAAATGCTTGGTAAACTTCCTGGTTAGCCCATCTTTTCCAAATCCCCTCCACGAATACTCCAACAAATATTCTCCGGAGGATCTTTATTTCTAAGATAAGGAGATCATATTCATTGGCTATTGTCGAGGTCCAAGTTTCAGATTCATATAGTAATCTAATCAGAGTTCTTAGTATCTTAAAAATAAATAAATAATGGTACAAATTTACCATAACAAACAGAGAGTGATTCATAACTTAAACTATTTGATGTTTATATAATAGGCTGAATCATATCCTCATTAATTCGTTTTTATAAATAAAATGAAAAATTTTTCATTCTTACTTTAGTGATTAGAATATTGAGGTAAGAGATCTAATGCTCCTTAGAAATTTTCTATTTGTTTGTTTCCAAAAAACAAAAGAAACTAATGAAAAAGTACAAAAAAACCTCTTTTTTTCGCCCCTAATAAACCAATTTCTCCACTAAAAAAACAAATAGCTTGGAATAAGAAATGAGTCTGGATACCATTTCAGAGATTAGAAATGTGGAAGTACAACTGTCAGATTGAATGAAATGGAAAACAAATTAAACAGTTCTCGAACTGGAACAATAACTTTTGCCTCTGTGAAAACTACAATAAGCAGCAGAACTAGCAAACCCTTAAGCCACAGAAGACATCCATCACTCTTTAGCAAGTCAAAAACTCAGTTATTCATGACAGACTAGAAATCCTAAGTATGTTTATTTTAAACATGGGACTAATTTTTCATTGATTTCAACTATTCATATTATTGAATTTTATAATTATTCAAATTTATTATTAATTATATTTGTTTATTTACTATATATCCACCCTTTTAGATAATCAGGGTAGTTGCAGCAGTTGAAGATTATTCTTCTTCATGAATTCATATTTCATTTCTAAATCAGAGCCTACCCTTGCTGGCTGCTGCTTGAGTAGGCTCTATCTTGTGAAAATTAACTCAATAACCTTGATTTGAGATTACCTGGTGGCCATTTTTAGCACTCAACTAAATAAATAACTACTTAAATAGCACTCAAACTCTTATTGGCTAATTCACAATAAATAATACCCAACGCCGAGAGTCATTTCTATGAGCCAGATCAGCTTCTAAGATACACTTTGCACTACTATGGCATGGTAGAGTGCCTCCTTGCCGAGATTACTATAAAATCCCTTATCTGGATTACCAAATGATACGAGACCATTTGATATTAAAGACCCTTTTCCAAAATCAATCTCAGAATGAAAAATTGGTCTATTATATCAATTTTAGCAATAACCTGGTAGTTAATTAACAGTCTCTCAGCATATTGAATAATATTCTTAAGGAGTATTCTTGACAGGATCTTATAGGCACTAGGCCTACCTAGTAAGACACCTTGGTGATTCCCTGACTCAGCCATATCACCTTTTTTTATATATTGTGAGGATTACATCCCTTTCCACTTTTTCATTTCTTTTATATTCTCTGGTGATTAGTCCAATATAGTTATCAGCCTATTTCTTCAGAATATTCTTAATTAGTCTGAAATGAACACTGTCTGGTATTCTGCTAGAAGTAATAATAGGGAGCAATGTTTTTCGTGTCATTATTTATTTTTGGGTGAATAATTTACATCATTTGAGCCTCAAAGTTCGACTATTTCATCAAGAATTTTTTGTATAAAAATTTTATTTTTTCTGTTAATGAATTGTCATGATAAATTTCAGCTGAAAGTTTCTTTCTTCATTCTTGGAATTTCTGCTTCTACCTAATCTTGGTCAAACCATGAACAATGTATTTTTCCTTGGTTAAAGCCAGAAAACAAGATGCATAGCCTAACCATTGTACATTGATACTTGTACGATCCTTACAAGTACCAATTAGTTTGGCCTTCATCCTACAATCAAGTTCTTCCTGATATAACACCCATATTGTCTCATTATTCATTATTCTGTAAATCCAATGATGATCTCCATGCTATTTTATGGATATTTTTTCGAGGAAAGAGAGTACTGTCAACTATCGATCTATTGCATGTTGAGAAGTTTATCAGTCTGGGAAATTCTTATTGGAAGCTAAGACTTCTAATGATGTTACTAAGACTTGTCCTCTCCTTACTTGGACCCCAAATTTCCCTAACATGATACAATTAACATTTATAGCTAAAGAATCTACCCTTATCCCTAAGTTTACCTTAAGGGGTTAGTAGGAATTAAATCCAAGAATAGCATCCTAAAATGAAAAACAATCTGTGGCAAAAATATATTGGCTCTGATGAAAACTAACATAAATTGTTTAGAAACTTCTCTCACTTATTCCACCGAATTTCTTTAAAAGGGACAAATTTAACTTTAATGGGGCCCGATTCTCTAAGAAGCACATGAATGTTCCAAGTTTTTGTAGAAATAAAATGTTCCAATAAATTAATTGAATATGCATATGGTAATTACCAGGTTCATTCCAATTTCACAGCCTTGCTTTAGCTGTTTTTATTATATGGATATTTAATCTTAAAGCCAGGAGGAGGACCTGCCATCTGGTCAAACTCCCCTTTCCAAGATATAATGCATCTCTGTATAACAACTCACTGTTGCTAGTAAAACAATTTACCATATCATAGTACATTTCAATTCTTCATTTGGCCTAGGCCTGCTTGCTTCTTCATTCCCTCTGTCTGTTATTCTGCCAGTATTAATTGGCCTTAGAAGAGCAGATCTTCTTCATCCAAGATTGAAGTAGGTTAAGGTATGGTCTCACCAATGAGTTTGTTGTAGTCTAGAAGAAGAGAGCTTCAGCCCACAGATATGGATAGCAGATATAGACCTCAGCAGGTTTTATTTTCTTGAAAGATATTTTTTCATAATCTAAATGGCCTAAATGAAAATCATCTATTGTTTTCAACTTGTTTCAGATGAAATTTAATTAAAATTTAGCTCACTCTTTTGTCAAATTAATAGCAACTTGAGTCTGCTTCATTAGAGCCCTTAAGGTGCAGAAAATCTCTTTAATTGAACATTTTGATAAAGAAGACTGTGCAGTATAATCAAATAATACAAGCAGAAGTATGGCTTCTTACTTTTCCAGATTCTCAATTTTTATTCTCACTTGACTTTGTTTGCTAATATTTCAGATAACCCAATGGATCTGTGCTCCAACAATTACAAAACAAATGGATGGAAAATGGCTGTATTTTAATTTTAGAAAAGGCTTAATATATCCCAAAATCTTATAGTGCATATGATAAAGAGCTATAGGAATCTACCTATCAGTAAAGTAGTTTTGTCATTTTCTTGAATGAAGAAAATTTTCAACGTATTGCTAGCTGATCGATACACATTTTTACAGAAGAGCAATAAAGCTTCATCTCAATATCAGGAGCAGTTGTAGATTATTTTCCAGTTTCAACCAACATCCCGCCATCTGAAAGGAAATTATAACATAATTGCTAATACTCTTTGAAGTTAGGTGAATTGGCTCTTATTGGATATAGATAGTTAAACAGCTGAGTGCAAAATTAATTAAAATATCTTATTGATGATACTTGTACTGCTTTCAAGTTTAAATAATGTCAAATGACATCAGAAGACCAGTAAGGTGTGCCATGTATAGATAAAATGTTCAATGATTTAATCCTGTATCAATTTGCAAGCATTTTCACTATTTCACTCATATCCAATATTAAAGCAAGATCAATTATTAGAAGAATTAGTTTTGAATAATATAAAAGATTTATAAATTGAACCATAAAGTTATAAAATGTCAATGAAACAACAACAACATTGAAACCTAAAGTACAATCGTTTACTGAAGCTGATCACCACTTCACTAACTACTGTTCAAACAGATACAATTTGACCTCGCTAGCATCGAACGACAATAAATAACAGTTCTATTGGTCACTAGAATAAATTTATTGCAATAATTTCACGAACTATAAAAACTTGTGTCTTGTTTATCCAAATTATATTTGACATTTGTTATAAGACACCATATGATATATTTACAAGGCAAGAGATTTATTACAGATCTGTTAATGAATGTGTCTGTATCATATAGTAAAAGTTATCAACATTTCAAAGCTAGCCAATAAAATAAAAACAACTATTTAAACGGTATAATTCTTCCATGTAATATGGTGAAATAGATGGAAATTCTTTGAACAGTTTCACTATTTTTTTTTAGGACTGCATTATGACCAAATAAATGTTATTTAATAGAACAAAGAGAAGATCATTAGATTCATAATCATCACTATACACAAACTATCTTTAAGACAAGTAATATTTCATCCAGATTGTGAGAATAAGAATCAAAACAAAGTTCTAAAAAAAATTGTTCCTTCAAGACAATCCTAAACACACTTATAAAATATTATGTTGTACATATATTATAAGCTCAAAAAGCATTACAAAAATTTACAGGTTTTTTAATTTAAGTTAGTAAAATTATAATTGATAAAATTGAAACGAAAATACAATAATAAGATTGGGATGAAGAGCTTGGCATTGTGACGATGCCTGATGATGAGAGTTTATGGAAAATCTAATAGGGATAAAAGAAGGACCAAAGTTAGATAGAGGAAGGATGTTAAATCAAATATCGGAAGTAATTTTAAATTAGAGAAATGATAAATGCATTACTAGTTTTTAAAAATTTCTTTTAGAGTATTATTATTATTATTTGGCTCTACGGCCCTTGTATTCGAGTCTTGGCCTGCTCCAGCATCGACCGCCAGTTTTCTATATCAAGAGTATAGTCTACATTAAAGATTTTTTAAGTAATTTTAATATCTAATTTATATATACTAGGAATTATTATCTATGCTATTGCAATATAGAACTTTTTCACGTAATTGTGCTTTGCACATTATTGGTCTGTTACATAAAATTGTTCTGTCTGATTAATAAACAGAAAATAGCATATCATGTATAAAATATTTACCTATTTAAGAGGGAAACATTGTTTTTTAAATTAAAGAAATATAATTAAAAATTTAAAGTCGTAATGAATAACAGTTTATCATGAAAAATTACACTAACAAAGTCCAGTCCAGCACCACAAAACAAGATCCCACCTCTCCGATCTCTACACTCGTTCCCACAGAACCAAAGCATTTGAGCGTTCCTTTCTCGCCCGCTCTACCACAGTGTGGAACTCAATCCCTCTTTTTATCCCCCATGCTTCTTCACTGGCATTTCCTTGAAATAACTGGCATAAATCCTTGCTTTTCCAACAGCCCCTGAACTCCCAAAAAGATGCTATCTAAGGAGGTCAATCATTTGCTTAAATAAATCAGTATTGAATAATTGATTTCGTTGCTTAAGTGTTTTTTCTTTATTTTTCCCAAAGAAAATATAGACTATGTAAAGACTTTATGGATGCTATCCCAACCATTTATATTATTAAGTAACTGTTGTTATTAATATATTTATTCTCTACGATTGGTTAAAATCCTGTCAAGATTCTTACTTTTTAATTATTTCCTTTCTATTTTTATTTTTCTTATGTTTTTGTCCCTTTTAAATACTTCATGCTTTGTATTGTTATATAACCTTTTGGCCAGATATGCATTATGTTTATTTTTCTGTTCATGTTAGTTATTCTAAAGGGACTTGGTCCCAGAATAAAGTTTGTTTTCTATTCTATTCTATTGTATTCTACATACATTATAATTAATTGGCAACGAAATACAATGAAAAATAATTGAAATAAACTTTTAATCACAATGAAAATCCAAATACCTCTTCATTTGCACCCAATCCATGAAAATAAATTATTACACCATAGGTTAATAAACAAATTGTGATATAACATGATACAAGTATCATAATTTGACATTTTTTTTATCATGTTCAGTCCATTATGAATTTGTTATTAAAAGCTATAGATCTTTTTTTTTTGTCATAAAGTTCGAATAGAACAACAATTATTTTTAAAATATTTAATTTTATAATAAAAGAGGCATAGCTTACAGCCTATGAGGGCCAAATATTAGGAAAAAAGATATGGCTGCTGTGCATCAGATAGTTACTGGATTTTACATAGGAAGGGGTTAATAATTTCAAGGTCCTATCAATATTTGCAGTTGATTTGATTTCTTTGAATAGGCCAACTAAATTATTGTTCAAAAGATTATTTTTCCTCTAAAATTGAATGGTAAAATTATTATACATGAACAATATTAACTTATGAGATAAATTATTTCAATTAACAATCATTATGGAAGGGTCTGAAACCCTCCCCGAACTCCTCTCTTAGGTATGTGCCTAGGTGTATAAGAAATACTAGGTTTTCTCTCCTTGGGGATGAGCCCCATGAGAGTTTCTTGACCCATACAGGGTCTATTCCTCGCTGATATTCTAATACATAATGACCCACCTAAGCCTTAAAGGTTAATCAAGAAGTCGTTGTTGTTCCTCCTGCTAACATAAAAATAATATTCATTACTTATTAGTAATAAGTCTGTGCACCATATGATACCAGCGTTCCTCTGGAGATTACTGTTATCTTAGTGCTGAGAGGTTGCCTCTTCACTTCTGAGAAAACGACTTCGTTAATCGTATGAGCTTTTTGAATTTATGATCACGCCCTTCCGACAAAGGAATGTAGCCGAGTCTTTCCAATGATATAATCACTCGATTATTGATACATAAATTTTGTTTATTTACTATTCACACCCAGATGATCTCCTAAGAATCATATCAACAATTTTTCAACGTTTGGTCAGATTTTCTATCAACATCAACCTGACTTAATTAATTATCCGAGAGGACAAAAGTCTTATTGATGTATACTTTGGGGTTATCACAATCAACATTCCATCTCTCCCCTAAGTGTCTCCCCTAAACCGGTCATCTTTATATTACTAAAAAAAAATCCCTAAGTTTTTGCTTATGACAAATGTAAAGTCGTTTTACTTGTTGCCATTAATTCTGACTCCAGAATACAATGTAGATGAAACATAGTAAAGGCTTAGCCAGAAAGAAATATTGGCAGTTTCTTCAGCTATGCAATAGATTATAGTGCAAGGGTGTTCAGAAAAGGCTACGAGTTGGTTTGCCCCCATGCTGAGCAAAATTAGAATCAACAGAAATACAAAGAAACCCTCCAATAAAAACAGGCTAAAGAATTAAACAATAAGAATACATAAACGTATTTATTTTCCATAGCAGACTCTTCCGCCGTACGCAACTTTTTTAATGTTTGGGATGGGATGAATTAGTATCAATGATTTTTTTAAATTTAATATTTCTGGTTCATTAATAATATAAAATTTTCTGAATCACCTCGAGAAAGAATATAACATCATTTGTATTATATCAACTAAAAATATAAATAATGCATATTATTTACCTCACGTCAGTATCAACGCTAGATGGGTACACACCATCATTAAGAAGAGGATGTTCAATTCTCCAAAACTCAGTATAGTAGCATTTGATTTGATTTGGATCGATTGAAGAGTTTGTAGAAATGCTGTTCAATACATCCATGTCAATGAAGACGGAGTCGAAATCAGCTTTTACTAATCTGAAAGTTGTTAAGAGAAATAAGTTGGTTATCGATTTATACAATTGTGTATCAATCTATATAATTATTTGTTGTTTGTTCATTTAACGCCACTTTATGCTGCTATGGCTAATCGGATTATATATAATTATAATAGTATTGTAAAATAGTTTTATATAAATTTTTAGTTCTTTGAATCAGTATTACTCTGGTGTACTACCGAGGAAGGCAATGGAAGCCCGACTACTGGGCAGAAGGCTCCGAAGTCGCCCAAGAATCTTGTCTCAAGATCATATCCAAAGGATAGGAGCAAGAAGGGGGAAAACCTTGGCCCATATGATAAGGGGTACGGGAAGGATGGCGACTCCTCTACGCTGAACAGCAGAAGAGGAACAAGTTATATTTAGATATCTTTGCCAAAGTTATAATTTTAATAATTAAGACTTGGGCCCATAAAGGGTCTTTTCTACTTTATACTTACAGATACTTCATAGTAACGCCTGTCAACTACGTTATTTTTCATTAACTGGATATTACAATCATCACATATCACTAACAATCATATGACAATTATCCTAGGTCAGTCCTATTTTCTTCATTAGTATTTGGCAAAATGGATTTAATAGAACTGTTAAACTTGTGTAAATATGAAGAAAATGCTAAAAAATGTTATACAGAAGAGAGGCGTTACATCACTGAAAAGAAAGTAAGTCAGTTTTTATAAAGCGCAAAAAAGATGAATTAGGGTTGAAGACAGCAGGAATCTACAGTATTATATTTTCCTGTGGGAATGAATACTTTAGACAAACGGGAAGACTAATATGTACAGAACACATCAGAAGCGTAAAGATGGTGGATAGCAAGTCATCAGTAATGGCAGAACATTTTTTAACATCAGGAGCCAGCTAGTCAAGGCTCGCCCAAGCAGAACACCCAGTCGAAGTTTAGCCATCAGAAAGCAGCCAATCAGATCACTGGAAGAATAAGCTCCGCCTCCGGACCTGAACAAGTATACATACCAAAGGATAGAAGGACATCTTTAGTCTCAGTTTATCCCTGGGGAAGCTAGCAGCATGTCTAACAAAACGTTGGCAAAAAATATGACGAGCACGGTTGAAACCAGAAGAAACAATTGATGAATGGATTAAAAAATCAGCCCAGGCCATCACAAGTTCAATATTTGAATGTATGTAGACTTCTTGAATTAATAATGACCGACCTTCGGTGAGTCTGAAAACCTTTACAGTTTAATGAAAATACGTTCAATTGTTAAGGAATGCGCGATGGCCTATCAAATTTAAAATTACAACGGCGTTCCTTGGGACGGATAACTTGAATATATGGAAGAAGAAGTGAATAATAGTACGATCATGAATCGATATTCTATGTAAATATTGATGAAGTATCTTTTATACGTTAACACATAAACAACATTTCCTTAACCAAGAAAGCAATGGAGGTTATCTACACAAATAAAAATCGCACTTTTAGTCAATATAAACACTAGGCTGCTGTTATGTGAGAGGTGATTCAAGTTCAAGGACATAGAGATATAGCCTATTTTATTTCGAATCATCGTATGATTCATTCTATTGAAAAACATCTTAGTATCATCTTTCGTGAACAAGAACCTAACCTCACCTAACCAAGAAAATGATCAAACAACATTGTTATTTATTCCAACAACCTGGGGAATGTAGATTTTCATATCTCTCCAAGCCAGGAAATAATGTATTTAAGTAAAATTTTATTGCCACATTTGATAGTTTAATGGCATTTTTATGGTTGAAAATATCAAACAAATGAGGCTGGAAAACATAAAGTAGATATTTTTAACATTAATTTCGATTTAACGACGATAAAACCATATTGGTGGAGCTGGCTTTGGAGATCCCTTAAGGAGTGAGTGAATATTTTTGAAAGAAAGAAAATAAATTTTATTCTGGGACATTTAGTCCCCTAAGAATAATTACAATGTACAATAAAGAGACATTTGTCTGGCATTTAAAGACCAATATTGAATAATAGGTTGGAATATATTCATTAATTAGATGTCTAATACTTACTCCCCTAAAGGGTGGCAGATTGTATTATTTTGCAATTCAATAAAAAAAAGAAAAAAGAAGTATTTAAATAAAATTAATTGAAAATTTTTTGATATAATTTCTCCTATTAGTTTTAATAGTACCTACTAATAAATACATAAGGTACATTACCTTCCGACACTGAATTTGTTGCATTTTGGAGGGTCTATATCTGAAATAAATGGCTGGATTATTTCGTCAAATGGGTCCATGTATGGAATTTTGCAGCCGGTAGTATTGATGAGAAAACCAGTTTGTCCTACAATCAGAGAAAAATTACAATTTGTCGTATAAACAGTATAATTAATTATTTTTCTTAAATATAATGAAAGTTTCACTAAATATTCTGGTTTACATAGCGGTTGCC
Source organism: Troilus luridus (assembly GCA_964056705.1). NCBI lineage: Eukaryota > Metazoa > Arthropoda > Insecta > Hemiptera > Pentatomidae > Troilus > Troilus luridus. Next base: position 35,080,039 of record OZ057412.1, read on the forward strand.
TTATAATTAACATAAAATTACTCATATAGTTACTTATGTCTTGTAAAGAAAAATAACAAAGAACGTCTGCCATATAAGTCAGTATAGTTTCCTCAGTTAATAAAGTATGTTTTTATTATCAAATGAATAATTAATATACATAAGGTTACATACAAAAAAAAAAAAAAAAAAAAAAAAGCAAGAAAAGACTGAGTTGTGGGAATAATCAGTGGAGCCATTTTTAAAAAATATGACTGTATCAATTAAATTATATTTCCGAAAATTAATATTGAAGGTAAATTTATTTGTGACCGCCTTGGTATTAATCCTCTCAACCCCTAAAATTTTATTAAAATGGTGATTGACCCTAGTAGTTATTAAATCAAGCCACGGGAAAAGTACCGCTGGGTACTGTTCTTCTTCAATCCTATCATTTCATTCTGTATGATTTTCCTGTCAGTCAATCTGCTGATTGTCAATTATTTGTACTTGACAGGTGTGGATAACTCTATAAAGAGAAAAAAAACCAAGTAGTTATATCTGACTATAAACAGATAAACATGAGATTAAATTTATTCCATTGTGCCACAAACGTTATGTACAAATAGTGTTATAATTATTTGTTACATTTTTTTCTGAATTCGGTGGTGTAAAAAATTATGGGGTTTGAAAGAGAACATTTTCAACAAGTTTCTTTAAAATCGCGTTCGAGGTTTCAAAATTAAAATGACTTTGTAGAAGTTGGGTGAACCCAAATTAAATAAATAAATAATCAGACACAGTTGGATATGAATCCGGGACCTTCGGCACGGCAACTGAGTGCTCTACCACTAAGCCACCTTTACGCTTATTTATCAAGAATCGCCGAATAACTTGATGTAATATGTGGATAGGAAAACTTTCGTTGTCCTTCCAAAAGAAGGAGAAGCTATCTTTATCGATGAACAATTACGTGGGAAAGAAATAGCTATTAAATAAAGGCTTTTAATTTTAATTTTGAAATTTTAAAAATATATGAAGGTTTCAACTCACCCTGAAATTCGTCGTCTATGATCCTTCCTGGTGGTAAGTGGAGGCTAGGCATGGACGTGTCCTTCTGGAAGAGCAGCCAGACCAATGACAGGAAGACAACCCCCAGGAGGAGAAGCTGCTTTCGCATGAGTTGCTCATGGCTTCGATCTGCAACAAGAATTAGCTATGTTAATCAGCTAGCTTTTCCAGAGCTTTTCAGCTTTCAACTAATACTTCGCCGAAATCGTACACATTACACATGAATTCGTCGGAGTGACTAAAACTAATTGAGAATTTTTTTTTATTTCCATTTTTATTACTGGTCTCGGTCCTCCAGAATAGAATGTGAAGAACCCCTAGAATGTGAAGACCTCTCTCCCTCCAGAGTTCCAGTCATGATTTCAATACATCATTAATTCAAGTACACATTACACATATGAATAGTTCACAAAATAAATAAATTTAACTACAAAAAAAACACTCGATTTATAAGATCACATTTTACTGTTGGATTGTGTTTAGGCATTATCTAAGGTTCAATTCATACAAAAGAAATTCAACCGATTTTCGAAAGATGTGAACGTGTCATTGGGCAATGTTTATAGGAAGACCAGAACATTTATTGCACAACAATATATAATTTTTAAACCTTACTCTTTATTGTGTACAAGAGGAGTTTTTTAATCAATGTGGCTAAACATGATTACAATACACTGCAAAGTTAATAATGACCAATGAGCGACGTGCTTATATCGATTTATCGATTTGGTGCCTAGATCTGTAAGAGTCAATTTTTTAATTCGTTCCCCATATTTTTCCCCAGATATCGTGATTTGAAATTGATATAGGTGGTGTTCATTTTCATGCTTTCTAAAATATTTGTTTTGTTGGGTACTATTAGGTTTTTACTTAGAACATATAACATCTAACCTCAATAAACGAGCTTCAATAACCACCAGCACATTGGTACACGAAACGAGTTATACCTTAACTACGATTAATAAATTAACAAATATTTATTAACAATTGTATACGTTACTATTAATCCTCGGCCTTAAAAAACCCATTACAATTTTCAGGAATTCAATTTTATAATTATTAGTAGTTCTAGCTGCTTTCGCCCACCGTTTTCATTTTATTTTTTTCAATCATTGTGTTGATGTTTCTATTCAAACCACTAGAATATAGATGAATGTCATTGAGATCATACTAATATGCTTGTTTAAAATATTAGTGTAACCTTTTCAAAATGTTATATTAGAGAGAAATAACACATGAACTTAACCCTAATATGTCGACTCGATCAATCGAATACTAAAGGATCATTAATTATTAACCTTAATCAGCGAGGTACCTTAGTTAACCCTCCGTTAATTCGATCATTTCGTCAAGTTGATCTGATATCCAACTGGATAAGCATTGCCAGAGGCTGTCTTTAAGACATTGCACTATAATCTCAACAAACGGCGACGTACCCATCACCATACTTCGGCAATTGTTGACCCCAGAGTGGTTGGAATATCAACATAACTCACTGGCTAAGACTATTGACAATTTAAAAACAAAAAGGAGAGAAAAAAATCACAGAGTTTTACGAGGGTACAGCAACGAAATCGCAGAACTGACCTTTATCAGTGACCTCCCCCAGAGATTCTTCGCTTCTGGAAGGAAACTCGGGTTCGCTACCGGCGAAGCCCTTTTCTCTATATCCATAGTTACGTATGGAACTCTGAAATTTTGGCTGTTCGTCCAAATTATTGATCGAGGTGTGCTAACTGTTGAACCTCAGTTCCTAATTAATTATATAATTAAGTTCCTAATCTCCGTCTAAGCTACTGAAGACATACTTCGTATCAAGAGACTCTAGCAAGACATAACTTTTACTTGGTTTTGCATTCAGGTTTTTTGGAGGTTTTTTTTTATATTTTTACCTTAAGACTGTCAGTTACGTTTTAGTAACGCCTATTATCACCCAGGTTACCATGTATTCTAACATAACCCCTTTGAATCTCGACTGATTAGTATGATAATACTATACCACTTCTATTCAGTATTAACATACTTCATTTCATGTCCTCCTTCGCATGGTCTTGTTCTGGGGATAATACCTGTTACATGTACAAAAATTATAGCACTTTATTCTTCTTTCCATACGTTAAACAGTTCCAATAAATTCATAAAGTTAAATATTAATCTAGAAAATGGAGCTATCCTATCCACGTATATTCATGATAATTTTTATATGATTTATTCAGTTACAGAAAAATAACTTAATTGTCTGACGTTTCTAAAAAATTTTCGAGAAAAAATTGATTATACCTACCTTTATATTTATATAATTGGGGGTACGGATTAAAATTTCGTATCCTAATTTAAGATATTTGGTATTTGATTTACATAGTGGTCATAGTCAAATGTCAAATGTTGTGATTATGCTTTTAGTAATAAGGATATTTATATATGGTTAGCAATATATTCAATTTTATTATTCCCTGTTCTTATTTTGAATTAAAAATATAAAAAAAGTTTAATGATTATCAAATAATGTAATTGAATTTGAAAACTTTTTACCTTTAATTTGAATACCACTAAAAAAATATGTAAATTAATTTATACCGGGAAATAAATACGTGAAGTATCAGTTATGAAATTCAGACAGGAAGCAATCCTGTTTTATCACGATAAATAAAAAAGTGGGTGATTAAATTAAAACGGAAAAGAAAACACTTTTTAGATGTTGAGGTTCGGTCAGGTTTTGCCTTCCCTTTGAATGAATAGATGTAGGTACGTGGAGTGTCATCAGATGTTAGGATTTCTCCAGCACTAAGAGGACAATTTTTTACAACTGAAGAAATTCTTTTTCATATATTCGTTCTGACCACCAGGCTCTGAGTTACTGTACCCCAGGTATTTAAGCTAGTTTTTTTAATGAATATATATATACTATAGAATAAAAAAGCTATGCATTTTTTTACACTATGCAATAAAATAAAATATGAAATAATTATAATAGAGTAGTTTAGTGATTTTACACCATCTAAGGGATTTACATCAGATATGACGGAGGTGATGGTGATCCTTGAGGGAGTAGGAGAAATGGCGCTAGTCAAAACTAAACTGGACATATTGAAAACAAATTGAAAAACCACTGATGATAAAGGGAATGCTCTAGAAACTAAAACCCTATGTGGAGAATTTAATGTTTAGTAAATTTAATATGTAGAATATCTACAACCTCAATTTACAACAAAAAAAAAGACCTGCTTCCAAGCAAAAGGTCGTGCAGGAAGGTGCTTAGGTCAAGATCACGCTCGGTTTTTCTTTTAATTAAGGGTCACCAATTTATAGAGACTGAGTGAGCCCTGGTATATGGCCATTAAAGACAAACTAACAGACGAAATAATTTATGTGCCATCGCTGGCTTCAAAATAAAGACTTTCAGTTCAGAAACTCAACACTCTACACAGATACCTCGTTCCACCGGACAAAACCAACCACAAATGCCCTTGAAACAAGATATATTAGGGGGAAACAAAGATAGACTATTCAAGGAAATAGGAATTTTATTAAGAACCATCAGGAAAGGAGAAGAAATACACGCAATGCTCTTCATCCTGATTCTACTCGTATACAGCATTCTATGTTTCACTATTTTGTGAAAAAAAGTTACAAAAAGGTTCAACATGGCTGTTTGAGATAGTTTATTGTCTGATTTTAAGGTGGGAGATCTAAATTTATGATTTATCCCATTTTTTTACAGGTTTCCAAAAACTTTGTAAATACTGTCTTCGTTTTTTGTTGTTTTGAAGCGGAATATAATTTCGTAAGATTATGAATCTTATCATCAATCTTCTCTGCTTTTTAACTTCCTTCCTTCCCCGTTATCTATTATTCTTGTTTCCTGACATCCCTACCAAAATGCCTCCTTGAAGTTTGAGATAAATTTCAACAATAATTCTAACAACTGGAGAGATTGTACGGGAAGTGCTCAGAGCATTATCCTGGAGTTTTATTCCAACAAGAAAGTGATCGTCCTAACATTTCGAGCCGAATCAAAGAAAAGTTTAAAGAACTTCATTGGTTTGAACTCATGCCCTCATCTAACATTTAGTTCAGACCTCGTACCAGCGGATTACTAGTGGTTTTAATTTTCTTCAAGAGAAAAAAATTGATAATTTTGCAGAAGTTGAAATTGCGGTCCAAGAGTTCTTTGACAGCCATCCCTAGGAATGGTATCAGCGTGGTATCCAACAATTGGCGAGCAGATGTCTAATGACGGTAGATAACAATGGACTATACTTTGAGTATTAATTGTATTTTATATCAAAGAAATAACAATATAAATATTTGGTTGAAAAATGGTCATTTTTTTATACACCCTATTAAAAATAATACATATAAATTATTCCAATTATTGTATTTTTCTCTAAGACGCTTAAGCTCATATTTGATTTTCTGTAACATTATTGAAACAAAGTTATTCCTGAATAAATAAAGAATGCTTAATTATTATGTATAGATAAATAATAAAACAAAACCAACTGATAATTACACCATCCTAAGCTGACCATACCGAAAATGATGAGCAAAAATCGAAATAGGATTGGTAGAGTAAAAAAATATACTGGATATATTTTTCTTTTGTTTAGCCTTGTTCAACCTCACTATCAGTGTCTGTTTTATACCAAACATCGTGGGGGGGGGGGGGGTGACTTAATTAAAAACATTGCCAACTGCGATATTGTATCCTGTTAGAAGTCGATATTAAATGATTGTTCTACGTCGAAAAATATTTTAAATTCTCTCACCAAATATTGTGGCGAAGAGTGGATTTGGAGTGTAAGAAAATTATGATCTATGTTGAAGAAAAACGCTAGCTTTAACACCCCTAACCACACACAAAACAAACATAGAGTAGCCCATATAAAGAACAATACAAATAGCCAAAAAATATTGATTTTTTTATCCAGGAAGCCAACCCGGAGTAGAAAGAGAGGCTAAGTATTCCTGTTCTCCAAAATTCCGATAATTTAGAAAACGAAAGAACCCTCTTATTAAATTTTTCAAGTGTCTTTTTTTACACTCAATGAACAACCAAAAATTATATGAATCGTTGTCATGTGAGATGGCTGGCGTTGGTGTCTCATTAGCACAGAAACATATGTCAATGTATTATCATTTTAGAAAAAAAAATTCTATGAAGTTCAATACGCCATATCTAAGCTAATCCTGGTTTGATTTAGATGTTTTTAAATGTGTTTTTGTAGGCAATATAATTATAAATTTCCCTGAAACCTTAAAAGTCAATTTTTACATGGATCAACAAAATACATACATAGCGATAATTGCACATATTTAAAGAATGCTTTGCGAATAAGTAAAACTGTATTATATGCAAAAAGTTTCTGATGTATTTTACTAAATCTTATATACAAACAAATACTACCTATCTAAATGTAAAAGCTACCTTTTATTAGTTTAATGCTGAACCAGTAATCGCTAATTTAAAATCAGTTTTGAATAATCAATTATCGAATGTACAATCAGAATATTTTACACTGACACAAGATAAAATGAGCATGAGGCTAGTGAGGGGACAGAGCTCTGCCAAGAAGAAAGCAATAGCTTCAACAAGATAATTCGGTTTCCTGCTTCAACTCCAATCTCTACGACTGTCCTCGACCAACACATATTCTTCAGATATATTTAGTTTATATATGCTCAGTGTATTAAATTAAAGCATTTTTCCAGTAAAATTTAATTATTTTTCACATACAAAAGCTTTAACCAGACAAATAAAACTCTTTGTCTTTTACATTTTTTCTTTTAATGTATTATTTGATATTTACAATTGCATAATAAAAATATATCAGATAAATGGAATGAAAGATATACAATGGCATTAGATAAAAGCAAATAGAGAAACTACCCATTGGTAGTACTCGAATATCAAATTCAACTAAACTGGTCAAGAGGACATCTCAGACGCCGCGTAGGATACTCAGGAATTGATGAGGTTGCATGGTGTAAACTTGTGAGAACAAAGTTTGTCATAAAAGGATTGACTGACATCGATTTCGGCCAAAATCAGTAACAAATGGGATATTAAGTTCACTATGGATGACTGTTCGTAACAAAGTAAGGATTTTGGATTGTAAGAATGAGATACGAAAGGAATTTGATGGCTTACTGGAGCCCCTAAGCTCTATTCCTTAAGTCCAGATGGGTCTTATGATAACCATGTATAAGAGTCTTTTGTAATTAAATGGGAACTTAGAGCGTTTGTAATGTAAGGGTTGAAGTAGCCTGAAACAGCGAGCTTTATTGTCGTTTCAGTCTAGTATGAGGACTCCCAAGTTAAACGTTTGTCAAGATTTTGTGTATTCCTATGTACCGGACCAACTCTAGAGGAACAAATGGGATGTTAGTAAAAGAGCACGAAGAGTTTTGCACGGAGGTAAAGGTGATTTTACGGTATTTGTTGAAATTTAATCTAATCCTCCAGTTTTGACACCATTGTTCAAGGTCAGTGATATGGAATTGAAGAGTAATACTGGAATTGAAGAATAATACAATTGTATCAGCAGCATACGTGGTAAGGATAGTATTATGATGGATTGGAATATCAGCTCTATAAACTGTGTAGAGGATTGGGCCGAGGATACTGCTTTGAGTGACACCAGTAAAATGAGAAAAGAGAAATGAGCGAACATTGCCATGGCTTACTTTAAATGATCTGTTCGTGAAATAGGATAGGATAATGAGATATTATGTAGGGTGTAGGAATCTACAGAGTACTAAAAAACTTAAATATAGTTCTTGGCAAATTAAACTGGCCTGATACGACCAGTTCCAGTTAAGTTTCATCTCAGTTATTTACAGTATTGATCTGTTGTATTGTAAAAATAATTGATATTCTCATTAATATTAGCGATTGTTATTTTTACTACCACTAATTTGTTATATTGTATATCAACTAATGTTATTGACATATTTAATACCTTTATATGATTAAGTATTAAATCGAATTAACTATGCTTACAGGAAAAAATATTATCCATTAGGAACTAAAGAATTAGGTTCTTTTGCGTGTCCTTAATTATTTTCCTTTAAGTTAATTGTATAAAATCGAAAAGCTGTGGAATATATTAACATTAAAAAACCTGTACCACTACAACCCATGAAGGGTATGGGGTTCAGTACATGGTAGAGACTGTACTGTTTCATGGATAACGGTTCTGCAAGGAGGTGACTTGTCCTAGGTCACGCACAACCTCCAGATTTTCCCCCCTTATTTTGGGTACCCTATTTTTATAATATTTTATAGAGGCTGGGTGGGCCCCAAGAGGGTCCTAGATCCTATATGATCCATCTTCCGCTGCAGACAGACTAAATAAACGTCATGGCGTGCAGCGGGATTTGAACCAGGATTTTCGGCATGGCAACTCAGTCCTCTACCACTGAGCCACCCCGCTCCCATATATTAACATTATGCCTTGGTTAATTCTGTCATTTCTAATGGTGTGGTCCTATATTTCATTATTATTCCTGGTGATATTTTAAATTTAAGATTTGTGATTATAAATGGTTTTCATATTTGAATCAAATTTAAAATAAACTGGAAAACATCTCTACAATATATAAAAAATGTACTGCCTTCACCATAGAATTATAACTTTTATAAATTTGCTTCATGAACAAAAAATCATCTATATTGGCATGCAGTGTATGTAGCAACCTAATACACTTGGTTAAAGTGTACTTTAAGGCTCTGCATTCCTTGTTTAAAGTGTTTCTTTATAGACTGCCAATAACAGTTCACATCATTGAATAGTTGGCAAGTCATGGACAACTCTATAATAAGCATCTTCTTACGCATCAAGCAATCGGGGGCACCATTCAATCAATAAGCGATAAGCAGTAAAGTAAAAAATAAATAGGGGACTAAGACCACTCTTATGACCTAAAGTTAGGTGTTATACTATTTGTGTAATTTTTACTTTCCGGTTAACATTGCAATCCTGAAAGTTTCGAATTCGGGTTTTATACATAAAATAAAATAAATCATTAAATAAACCCTTTTAATTCCAAATAACTTAAGGGTTTTTAAAGTATCTAGCTGTGTATACTGGTTTGTGTCTGTTGGATGGGATTTGTAAAAATAGCTGGAACACAAACTAATTTACGGTCGGTCATAAGTTTTGTAATTGTCATGAATATTACAGCTTTATATTATCTATTTTACAGATTTTTTAGAATGTCATTTTTACAACACATTTTTAAGATATATTTTAAAACATGCGTTTAAGATATAAACCGCTCATTATTTCGCTCTGTCGTTATTACAATTAAACACCCGTATTCTAAATATAAGCTTTTTCGAATTTCAAAAACATTTTGTAGGTGGCGTGGGAAGGAAATAATCAAAAGGTTGCCGGTGATTGAATGATGGGATAAAATTTAGATTTCTTAACAATTAAAGAAATCTAGTTTGTGAGCTAACCAAATGACTTTAACTTATCACGCTACTTCAATTAGCGTTTAATATCTTTTATGAAAACATTTTTTTTAATTTATTGTCTCAATCCTTTGTTTCATGAACCGTGAATACAAATAATAAATAAGGCATGACTTATATCCGTTATTCTGTACTCAATGGTGATTAGGCAGTCGGAGCCAATAAATTTTATTATTGCTGGAACATTTCTGTAAACGTTCCTCATTCGTAATCAGCAAACAAACGAGCAATGAACATGATAATGCACGTAATAGATACTTACTGATTATCAGTTCTCCAGCTACTTCTGCTCTCGCAATATTGTTGTTTGTTTATTTAACATCACTTTATGCTGCAATGGCTAGACCGGACGATGCTACAGTGGGAGCTCTAAATTTTGCCTATCCAGGTTTTATTAGGGTAGGGATTTTTAACGAGTACCTGAAATTGTTCAGGCTCGGGACTCCCGTTTAACGTCCCTTCCGAAGGACGGCGTAACTAAGGATTTTTTACTCCCTTTAAAAAACCCTATGGCCATCTGCCGGGCTACAAACCCGTGATCTTGGGCTTAGTAGTTTGTTACGCTAACCACTAGACCACAGGTCGCCCCTACTCTCGCAATATGGTATCGATAATACCTTAACTCTCGTTCTCATTTATTGGATTTTACTTTTCGTCATTAAAATTTAAACTTTAGTAATAATACGTTGCTAAATTTCCTTTAACAATAGCAAATGAAAGTATACCAACATTATGAATTAGTGTACCGACAGTCAATATCACATTAATTGAGATTAATTAGTCAAAGATTCGTATAGTTTCACTTGATGTTATTTATTTTAAGTGTTAGGAGAAAATTTCAGTGACGATTTTCGTCAAATTAGGCCTATCAAATTCAAAACTACTATGTATTAAGTATTCCAACATCAATATTTATTAATAAAATGTAAATGTTCATTGGATTTTAACTGAAGCTATCATCTTAACTAAGTAAAATGGTTAGGAGTGAATTGGGTACCTAAGATGCCAATCTTTAGTTCCTATATTACTCTTATTTCTACGCAATGCAATTCTCTCTGGAACATAAAAAATCCTAAGATCCAAGCTCACAATGAGCCATGATGACAAGATCCCACACCTTCAATCCTCATTCTGAACTTGATCCCCGACAAACCGTAGGTTGGATAATTTTCATCTTTGTCACTTTAACTTTACCACTAACTCATCGCAATAACTAACTACTAAACCGAGCAAGGATCTTCGTAAATCCATTTATTATTTACATGATTCTCAACACATTAGACAGATACTATCTAAAGTTATATATAAATCCTCCTAGAGGAGCAAAACAAGCAACTCGAAAGGGTGGCATTAGAGTATAAGTCACTAAAAGAAAAAGTGTCCGTGCTAGAGGTCGCTTCAACCACGCTGTACAGGCTCACCTAAAAAATACTATTGAAATACGAGGCATCCCAGAGAAGCAGGGGGAAACTATAGTTGGCACGATTCTAAGCGTCGGGGCAGGCCTGGGTGTGAAGTTGTGCCCGGAAGATCTTGACCATGCAGTACAAGGCAAGGCAAGAAGAAAGGGCATGTGGCACGAGAACCTCTCGGTTTCTTACTTTATCCAGCCTAGTGATACGGAGACACCTCCACCAGAAATCCATCTGGACCGCCTGCACCTTTGAGTACAGATAGGAGCTCATAGACCGAGGAATATGTCAGGATAGTTTCCACTATGGCTGTGAAAATACGGCGTTTATTTTCTTTTGATATTTCCGTATTCCAGAGGACCGAATCCAGCATTCTGGTAGCCTTTCGGGCTTGCTCCACCTTTCTTCTGACGTCATGCTCGGACGTCCCGGTAGCATCTAAACAAGAACCCAGGTACTTGAATACATTTACTTTTTTACTGGCTTCCCTGTCAACCAGAAGCGGACTATTATCAGTATCGCCGATTGTCATATACTCGGTCTTATCGAAATTAATTTTTAAGCCCACCGCTTCATAGCACATCTTCAGGTAGACACCATCACTTCAGGGTAGACCTTCCGCCTCGCAAACACGACCTGGTCGTCAGCGAAGAACAAGGAAAGTAGTTGTTCGCCATCAATGAACGGCAGAGATTGGTTGTATCGCCATCGAGCCTTCGGGTTCACTAAGTCTTATTATTATTATCTTCAGAGGCATGTATGTACATGTGCTCTTGAGCTGTGGGGGACAGTAAAAGATTCGAACATCAAGCGTAGTATCCAATACGATTATAAGTCTTGAAAACAATAGATAGCATTTGTAATTATGCTTCCAACAAAGCTCCACATCGTAAACTTCATATTCATAAGGTACTCGACCTTAGATCCGATTATCCCAATCTTCTAGATCAGCCTTTTTTCATAAACCCTCACAATCACCCCTAAAGGTTTGTGCGGCAGTGATCACGTAAACTTAGTAAACTGAATTTGGAAATTACCAGATCCTTCTCTCATGTTCCGAATGTTTAGGTGATCTCCCTTTCCCACCACTAGTACTTACTGTTCGAGCTTGCCAACAAGAAAGTTATTAAAAATAAAAGTTATTCCGAATAGTACCCCACAGAAACTGACACTTGAGTCATCATTGTTAGTTAGCATAACCAAACTGAGACACAACTAGGTCTCGTTCAGAATGGTTGAATTCGAAATGCAGGATATCTATAGAATTGATTTCCAGCTGTGTTTACACTCACTTCCTTTAGGCTATAACAATAACGAACATCTGAAGGAATCCTGGAAAATGTTTCGTACGTTTAACGATGTATTTACAAAAAAGAATATGGCTTGTAATATACAGTAAAACATCTCAAATAAGCAATATAATGCTGTGAAAGAATGCACAAAAAAAAAAAGAAAGATAAATACTAGAATCGTTTCATTTGTTTACAAAGTATAATTAAAATTTCTAATAAAAGCAGAATAATGCTTAGGTAAATTGAATAACAAAATACCACACACAATTGTTACATTTATGCATGTTACTTAAAAACAAAGTAACTGTGGCCTCGGTTTAGATATCTGGTATATTCTAAGTTTTATTTTAAATATCCTATAGTTTTTATTAGTTTTGTTTTTATTACGGTAATGACTGTTACTAGTAGACCATGCAAAAATATATATTTTTTAAGAGTGAGAAAATGATAAAATGATTTTTAAACGATGAAAATAATATAATTAAGGGCTAACATATAAGAATGTTGTTCTGAAGATGGGGAAATTCCCCGAAGCGTTGACCGAAATTGACAAACTTTCATAAAAAAAATTATGAAGAAAACTAGTTTACAAAACCTGCCCAAGCACAAAAATATTGCAAACTACCACATTGTTTCAACTTTATTTTACTATTAGATATTTAATAAGATATTGATAAGGGGATTCTAGATGGGACCAATAGATTATACAGTATTTCATTGTAAGTGTGCTTAGATTTTAACAAGTTCAGCCAAAGCCGAAGGGGATTTGATAAGGTGTTATCACTCATGGTTACGAGCGTTTTACTACTTAATGAGTAATAATACGCTAATCTTCTATTACGTTTCAATACTTCGTTATTACCATTTATCAATAGATATATTCTTTGTTTGATGCCAAGGTATAATTTAAAATACAGATCTTATACTCATACGGGTATAGAAGCAGAAGGAAACATCCTCCAGATCTCCTCTATGAGTTCGCCCTTGGCTGCCTCTTGATAAGTGATATCATAAACAATTTGTATTCATCTAAGATTGTGTTTTTCCGCTATAAAACTGGTTTATTCAATAGTGATTTAACCAGAAACCCAAACCAATTATTCCGGATTAAACATGAATCGGTCGGAAATCAGAATAAAAAAAATTTGTTGACAAAATATTCGGCCAAATTGTAAAAAAAAAACCTATGCAACTACAACCAATGAAGTATCTTTGGTTCAGTACAGGGCAGAGACTGGTACAGTATTGTACAGTACAGGACATCGAGTGTGCACGGAGGTGATTTGTCCGAGATTACACTCAACCGCCAGGTTTTTCTCCAAGTTTATAGAAGTGGGATGAGCCCCAAGAAGGTCTGTAGACCCCACAGGGAAATACTTCATCTACCAGAACCATATTTTACTTCTGCATGGCAAACAAACTAAGCTAAACCGATCTCCGAACAAATGCATAATTAAATATAATGTTTCAACGCCATTCATTCATTTTATGTAATCATTTTAGTTTAGAATAACGCCTCAAGTAATAAGTGATAAGCAACACTTATGGATTGGAGTTATTGTGGAAGACCCAGTGAGACAAAAACTAATTTTAGCTACACTACAATCAAGCAACATTTAGCTGTTTAACGTGTAAATTTTAGCTATTTTGAAATATTTAAATATTTATATTAGTAACAATGAATGAAAATACTTGTCATCTTTTTTGTGGAAAAAGTTGCCTGGCCCTCAGATGGTTCGAACCTTAATAAAATAGCACTGGAAAGAGTTGAACACCTTAATAAGTGCAAAACAACTTCATCTGTATGCGCTCTAGGATATCTGGCTTCTAGGCGAAAAAAGTTATTTCATCCCATAATCTTACCCCCTCCCCCACCTCCGATAATCCTAATCCAAACTTATTCAAGCTAGAATAAATATAGAAAATTACAATAAATAAAATATATATAGTTAATTAATCTTTCATTGTGACATTGATTTTGATTTATTACACTGTCTTATCAACTAGAAAAAATAAATTCAGTTACTCAAAATGAATTCAGTTTTTTTTTAATGATACGCAGAAACCAATGATAGATAAAAACAACAGTCCAACCGCTCTAGCTCTCTCAATTTTTTTTCATAATGGTACCTAGACACACGTCACCACAAGCTTATCAACGGAACTTACATTAAGTACTCAGGATTTCGCTATAAAATGGCGGTTGGCTATTTAAGGTCAAAACTCAGTTCGTTTTTGTCCTTAGATAGCGTATTTAACCACTGGCAATCGAAAAAAAAATCATCGGAATAGGGCCTTCTTTATAAGCGATACAGAACTACAGAGTACAACCGCCTTATCAATGAATACGCTAGTGCTAATCTAGCGGAATTTTCGGTAGCTAATTTGAATTCAAATGTGTTATCCGTATTCATACCAACTATTAAAACTAAGTATAATATGTATACTGTTTATTTTCGGCAAATGGTGTTTGTATTTTTTTTTTTACTTTCACATGCATAATAAGAAAAAAAGGAATGAATTGCGTAGGTACGCGAAAATTTTATAGAGCGAATTTTCATTGGAATGGTCATTAATTATTGACAAATATTCATTTAAAACAACCAAACTATGAACTAATCAAATACTTAATTAATGTACCATTTGATTAAACATCTAAAACACCTCCTATCTATATATAGAAGCCAAGGATGTAGAAACTGTACAGATAATGGTATCTTATATGCATTATTACTATTTCTGTGGGAGTTCTTATCGAAATATATCTAAGTACTTCCTTCCTATTTCTTTCTCTTAATATGAAAATAAAATTGTATGCCTCTGAATAAGAAGTTTGTTAGGTGAATGTCGTCTAATCAAAACCAAGATATAAATAATATAATGTATTTTTTAAATTGAAAATTATTGAATTGAAAAATACTTCTAAATATGTGCTTTTAAGAAAAAAATATTAGAAAAAAAGAAATTCTTAGCGGTGATAAATTTAATTTTTAAATCAATTTTCATAATCTGAATAAACTTCTTTTTTCTAGAAATTCTCGTCTTTATTTATGATTCTGAATTAACTCAATATTTTTTGTCGAAAGCGAACTCTAAAATATGAATGATCATTCAATAATCTTATAATTCAATAATTTGTTCTTCATTTTTAGGGACGTCATAAGGAAAAGGTTGGTAGAGCAGAATTCCCGGGGCCTGATCTCTTAAGGGCCTGGGGTAAAATTTAAAAAATTTTTTAGATTGTCCCTTTAACGAGGCAGTGAACGATCAAAATTTGGATCTGACACAAAATACAGAAATATTATAAAATTTAGTTAATTACAAGAATTCCCTTTTTTGTCTCCTTTTATAAGAACCATAGACATTTTGAACTCTTTGGTATTAATTATTTTAAATTGTGGATTAAGATACCACGATGAGTTTCGCAAACTATATTTAAATTATTATAGTTTATTATGGTTCATAACTAAATTCAATATAGAGTTATTATGGCGGATAAGCTTATACTTTCCAAATATTTATGTTTTACAAATAAAATGAAAAATATTATAATTTCTTTAATTAATTATCTAAGATATAATCAATAAATGAAATTTCACTTCATGAATCAGTATTCATTATATGAATAAAGAAATTGTATATGCTTTTTGAAAATATCATTCGTATTATTGTAACAACATTACATAATGGTGACGCTAATTTAGCCAAAATTTTACAATAATACACCCCTTATTCTATTTCCTTAACACGTGACCTAACCCCTAAATCCCCAAAGTTATGAATTTACAAACAGATTACGTTCGTATTAGAGTAACTTCCCATTAAGAATGTACTTCTTTAAATAAAGAAAGTATTTAAAGTTCATTTAAATAAAAAATATTTAACTAATTCGTCTAAATTATTAAAAGGTCATGACGGTAGCTATGAATATCTGATCATGGTATAATTAATTTCTTGGAGGGCCTATTTAGCACTTGAGGAAAAAATTGAGAGTTTTGGGAATCGATGTTTTATTAAAATTTTAAAAACATTAGTTCTTTAAGAAAACTAAACGTATAAGTGGTAAATACTATCTTTTCTTATACCATTATTCGTTCATATACATTGATATATTTATTACCGGCATCAATTACGGTTTATTATTTATTAATATTTATGTGCATGTGTTGTTTTGACCCACCTTGGAAATTGGCCATGAATGCGAAGGATGTAGTAGCATAACGTCAAGAAATATGAGCATTGATAATATCCATTAGTGACAGGACTGCCCCCGACGGATGCTGGCCTGCAACTAAAAGCATCGATCTATGGGTCGCCATGGCAACACCCGCTTTATCACAACGACCTCTTACAGCCACACTCGAAATTCTTACAAATTTTGAAATCAAATGTTTAATAATAATCGGTGTGAATTATGATTTATCTGGAAAATATTGGCTACCACTATGGTATGATAGTTAAACAAAGCCAGAAAGAGAAATAAAAATCGAATTACCTATATTTTTTTAAGTTGGCTATATAAAAAATATATGTTCGAAATAATTGTTTTATAGATAATCAAACGGGGGCTTTATGAGGGCACAATCAATGTAAAAAAGTTTTCCTTATATCTTTTGTAGTACAACTATATATTTTTTTGTTTTAATACGAACTACGGTGACAGTACTGCAGGTTGTTGCTTCGAATAGAGTCACAAGTATTAACTTTTTATTCGTTTGGTTTCTATTATTCTCGAAAAAAAAATTAAATTTCTGACTTTATACAGTAACTATTACTGATTTGATAGATCCGACTTACGTAGTAAGGTCCAAAAGTTTCCGGCCTGGGACAGAAGGAAAGGTGAAAGAAAAAATCTGGTCTTAGTGTTTTTCAATATATTCTCCTCTAAGTTCAACACAATTAATACAACGCTTTGGCAACATTTCTATACCATGAAAAAAATAATTTTCTTCTTTGTTAAAAAAATGTTCTTCCACTGGTGCTTGGAGCTCTTCGTCGGTGTTAAATCGCCAAAATCCATTGCAGCAGTGAACTCGTTCCTGTTTTTGAGCAGCTGAAAGAATTTTTGGAACCCATCTTGGACTAACCTTGTTCGTATGGAAATGTTCTTTGATGATCCCCAAAACACTTGTTTTTTAAAAGCCCCAACCTAACTGCTATTTCCTTGGTTTTCAGTCGCCGGTCAGACAGCGATTGCAGATTCCACAAGTTGAATTGTTTCAGAAGTGACAGCTTCCAATGGGCGACCGAGGCGCGGGTCATCATCTAGACGTTCTCTCCCTAACTTAAATAATTTTGCCTATTCTTTGACTGTGGAATGCGAGGGGGAGGACTCCCCGTATACACAATCCAAGCGCTCTTTAATTTGCGCAGGAGTAAGACCCTCTTTACAAAAGAATTTAATAACCGCACGTTACTCGAGTTTGAACATTGTAAAAATGGGGAGTTCCTTCAAGGCTGGAGACTGACTGACAGGAATGAGGAAGTGCGGGCGATGGGTATGGAGTGAGCAGGCATGGACCTGCATAGGCGTGCAGGTCCGGCACGTTTGGAGGAGGGGAAGCAGGACAGACCGGAAACTTATGGACCTTACTACGTACATATATTTTTTTAGGTTCATCATCTATACTTCAAAATATTAATTGAAACGTTCATTTCTTTATGAAATAATTACCGAAATATATATATTTCCCATAATTACACTCTTTTTTTTTTTTAGTACTAAAGCTAAGTCCACACCAAAAGCAACACATACATGAACATTGTGTATATGTTGCTGTATCCGGGAACTTGTTCCTGATAGTTTATAAAGGTTTGTTAAGATGCCTCATTGTTTACGGTTGCAGAAACAAAAGTACCTGTAAGTTGATTTTTTTCCATATTTCACGGTATCTGTAGATCAAAGGAAATTTAGAAGCATTGGTTAACATTTGTGTTTGTCAGGCGCATTGTCAAACATGTAACTTGATTCGGATACTAGTTCGTCGTGTGTGTAGCGATTTCTATTGTATTTATAGATTATATTAACAAAAAAAAGTTAAAAACATGTTCAAGTGGGCAACAGAAAATTTAATTGAATTGTATAGAAATACAAATACTCATGAGGCGTACGACGCCCTGTATATATATTTCTAAAAAAGAAGGTCTGGTCCAACATTTACGGACTCCATTTTTATTCTATTTCAAAATAATGACAATTGGGGCCAGTAAACCATCTTCGTACCACATTGCTTACGAATATACAACTACACACTACACTGATGTAGAAGGGACGTTTCTTGTTGCAGCAACACAATGACACTGTGACTAAAATGAATTTTTGGTATTGACAGAATGTTCATAAAGCTACTTGAAATGAACATTATATTATTAAACAATGTATATTTTCTAATATAATTTAACATAGATTAATCTAGCATTGACAAGTGCAAATTATATAAAAGTATGAGCCCAGTTGACAATTGAATCCCTCAATCTTTCGTTCTGATTTTTTTTCATTACTTAATTTCATTCGGTATTTTTAGTTTCTTTATTTATTGCCGACATTTAAAGGTTTGTATTAACTTTAATACCAAATAATAAGCTTTTGGATTGCTTTGGGTTGTCTTACAAACATCCATTTATCTAATAGCAAAAGTAACTTTCTTCTTTTAGTTGTCTATAATTATTGTCTATAGTTTTCTTAATTAGTTTTAATTTTGTATTTTGAGAAAATGTGGTAATTTTGGAAGTAGTCGTAACAAGTGAGGAAAGTGCCACTTTTACACCACCCGAGAGAATTTTACCACACGAGCCGAAGGCGATTGTGGTAATTAAACGAGGGTATTATAAGCACTTTTCTCACGTGTTAGATATTACATTTTTCCTGCAACTATTTAAAAATTAAGAGGTGAAACTTTAGATTTGTTAAAACTACACTAGCGCTAGTGGGTAATGCTAATGCTAAATCTCCAAATTTCTGATGTGTGAAGGTTCTAATACATTTAAGGTTATATTAAATATTTCTATAAAATCGCTTCAAAATAAATAAAATCTATTTTGAATTAAATATAAAATAATTCTAAAATTATTTATTTTAACATTTGACATTTAAAATAACTGAGTGCTGATTGTCAAATTCGATCTAGGTTGCTGTTACTTTTCCTCACTAATGAGGGAAAGTTGTTTTCCCTGGAAAGTGGACTTTCCTCACCAGTTCTAGTTGAGTAATGGATAGCATTACTCAATGGTTGCAGGAAAAGATATGTTCACGCTCATCAATGATTTTGATTAATATTTGATGTAATTTTCGATTAATTAATATAGTGTATAATGTACTTGATTACATATAAGATTTGATCTTTTATCTACAGCCCCAGTGAATAAGTGACTAAGTCGAGTGACAAAAAACTCTAAAATGAGTTTGTACTTCTGGAAGCAAATACCGCACTTTTTATTGTCGTCGTGAGTGTGGTGATAAGTCAGACATTGGCTTCAAATGGAGTAATTGCTAATATAACAACTAAATTTCCAGCCAAAAAATTCGAGAATGACAGGATTCCGCTTCCTTCAATATTATTGACTCCCTCTGGACAAAATTCTACTTAACCATTTACTGATTATGGCTGCAGATATATATATATATATATATATCTATTATATTATACCTATATATAGATAGGTATTTAATATATATATATATAATTATAATGATTTTAAAAATCTTATATTTATCTTATTCTACGCATATTATTCAGTTCGAGAAATCATGACATGATTATGAAAAATATACATCTTAATTTCGTTAATCATGAAAAATGTAAAAACATAAGACCGCACTTTTTCGTTGTTTGCAGGAGGAGATGTTATAGATTTTTTTGCTGGTGAAGAACTACCTTAGATAAGAAGGGTGAAAGATGGAGTTGCAGGACTACTGGCATTCCGAGATATTGAGGTTTAACTGAGAAAAGTAATTTGTCTTAATTGTTTTTCAAGATGCAAGAAGAAGGAATTAGGAGATCATCAACAACTTGGATTTTTTATGAGGCTGTCAGTATTCATTACGTACTTAATAATGAAAATCACTGAAGATTTTGCCATAAGAAAGCATATCTCTGCTAAGCCAATATGGTTACCCCCGCAGAATGTGTGATTGCTTATTTCAAACAGTGTACTTGGCCGAAATAAAAAAGCGATACTAAACTGGCGCATAATTTGATTTTATATAACTTTTAACTTATTATTTAAAAAAAAAAAATAATCAGTTCCAATACTCAGACTCGTTTTATTACTGCTTACTTACCGCGTAATCGAAATAATATAATGGATTCCCCATTGGAAGCCGAATCTAATTTTTTAATTGTTTTAATACGTATAATATTTTCCTTGGATGTGCAATTATATAGGAAATATAGGAGAAAAAACAAAAAAAAGCTATACGTAATCCGTTTTTAACAATTAAGCACCACTCCATATAAACAAGTTAAAAATAAGATTATCCCTAATATTTTACATCACAGATCCCAATATTACTCTATCTATACTACTGATGAATTAGTCAACTATTTTCTTTCTTTTTTTTTATAGTTTTTTGTACTTTTCTGAAAACAGTAAATTTATCTAGCAATGCTACATTGAACTATTGTAAATAGATTTATCTTTGTTAAGAATTGTATCTTTCATTCATAAGGTTAAGGTTCTCTTCTACCTATCCTTCAAAAAACTATTGTAAACCAGAAATTTTATAAGAACGATACTCCCATTGTTTTTCGCCATTCTAATAATTGTTTGTTTTTCTAAGAGGTTTGACTATTATAGCGAGATTTTAGTAATTTAATCTATTGATTAAGTCTATCGAGTAACCAAAGTGACGAACATAATTGAGTTAATAATTAATCATAGAGGAATACAAAAAATTGAATATATGAATACGTCTTTTGGTTTAAAAAAGCTTTTTATGAATATTTTATTTTATTCCACGAAATGGTATTTTAGTGTTTTGATTCCTGTTATTTAAGGGCGGATTTAAGTCGGGGGACAGGGGGCACGTGCCCCCTCCAGACGGTTTTTTTGTATACCTACTGTGGAGATTCCATTACAGTATATACTTATGGCGCTGAAGTATATAAAGAAGACGTTCCTTGTTTCTTATCTTTGAAGGCAGAACTAAAAAGTTGGGAACAGTTGAGAGAAAATATCCCAATTTCTCCAGCAGATCCTTACAAAAGAGCAACGGTGCTGCCAAACATTAGAACTCTTGATCAGTTGCTGTGCACGTTACCAGTGACTGCTAGCACTGCCGAGCGATGTTTCTCCACCTTACGCCGATTAAAGTCATATCTTCGCAGTAGGATGACAGAAGAGCGTTTGAATGGAGTGGCTTCAATGCATATCCACCAACGCATTGCGACAAAAATGATCGCTAATGAAGTGCTGGACATCTTTAGCAGGAAACATAAAAGAAAACTGTCTTTATAAAACATGTAATTTTTCTATTGTTTTGATATTTTAATAAACCTTTGAAACCTTTCTATGAAATTTTGAAATACTACAAGTTTATTTCTAACAGTTATTGTTGATTTGTTTGGCCATCTGCCCGTTGTGCACCTCCCAAAAAAAATCCTGGATACGCCCTTGCTGTTATTGCATTTGATAGAAACTTATTTACACTTTCTACTAGTCTACGTGCAATTTTAAATATTGGAAAGAGCATAAGACGTGTGAAAAAACCCTAAACATTTCGATTTAGTTTTATTTTTTGTTTAGCTATATCAAACAAATAATAAATAATATTTGATGATGCAACACATGACATGCTTCTTTTAGATATCATTTTTTAAACAACGGTGAATACAAAATTCCATAAGTAGGTATAATAAATAACACGAATTATTTAGATAGGGAGATCATATATGATTTCCAGTCATTTTAATTTTAATTCATCGGTCATTTTCACTTAAATTATCAATTTTGAGTTGTTGCAGCTGATTAGTTCTCCAAAATTCAAAATTTAAATAAGCGGTCATGAGACCTGCCGTTTGATTTTCACAGAAGTGAAAATCAAAACTTAGGAACAACTGTGTTCTTTTTTGAATTTCTAAATCAATTAGAGCCTCAATTATTTAAATTTCAAATTTCTAAATAGATTAGCCTGGTTTTTACGCATTCTGACACTCCGATCAATAACTTTATGCATCATCAAGTAGTTTATTTATTAATCAAAACATATGATGGGCTGCACAAGCTCAATATAAAATATCGATAATTTGAAATAATTAGTATAAGTTATATTATATTATTTATACTTTGTTTTTTTTTTATCGCAAAAAGGCCTTAAAGACCACACGAATAACATTTTTAGGTTTTCCTCCTCAACTTCCTCTTTCTCCACACTTCCCTCATGACCTCCGCGTTTCTGCGCTTCCTTTCCTCCGTCCACAACCCCTTTTTGGGCGTTCTTTGTCCATGAAGACCTTTATATTGTTCAGTGACTTTCTATAGGTTTCTCTATCCTGACAGTCTGAGTCCTTCAGTCCTGCTGAATCCATGTCGACTCTGATCTGCTTGAAAAACCTCGTCGTCAATCACTAACAATCTAATTTTTAAATTTAATATGTGTGATACAATTACTCTCAACTATATTTCTGATGACCTTATAATAAAAGATTAAGAAGCCCCTATAACTTTGAATAAGTTCAATTCCTATCTATAAACGACATTCACTTAAGCTAACATTTGGTTTTGTGATAATAGCGTAGGAAGAGTGATAAGATTTTTAATCTGCTGTGGCCCTTCCAATTCATTCCTTAAATGAAAAATTATAACAGAAAAAAACAAGCATCAAACACTATGGTTTATACATACTGCTTAAAGTGAAAATGAATTAGAAAAACTGGAAAAAACGCAACACAATAAGAACGATGAAATTAAAAGAACAAGTGTTAAGAAGGCATCACAGAATTTCCAGAACCAATAAATAAATTGTATTAGCATATGAGAATAACGTAAAAACACAATAAAGGACTTTGTTAGAAACGCAAAAAGGACAAGAGACGTAAATAAAATATGAGTATGCGACGGTAATTTCGGAGGCTGGCTTATGATTGTAACTGATAAGAATGTATGGAAAGTAATAGATATTCAATTTCTGACAATATTGTTTCATCAGAATAATATTGAAAAATTAAATCTTCGTCTCACAACTCAACTTATCTTTTGCACCATTAGCAGCGTTTTATATAAAGAAGTAAATAATATTCAAAGCTCTTAACAAAGGTAAACGCTTATTAGCAATTAAAGAACATTACATTTACCGAAAAAATATTGATATTGTCTTTTTAGCGCATGACGAATATTTTCCCGAGATATTGACAAAACTTGGTTTGAACTGTTATCATTTATAATGATGAATTGAATTGGTCAGGGGGTGCAGTCAAAGACAACACAAAATAAGCAGAACTTATTTTTTAATTGCGAAGGCCTGGGGTGTAGGCCATCTTCAGGGCAAATAGTGGGCGTGGTGACTTGCCAAACTAACACTTGTCAACTGCACACTTGTTACCATTTATAATTATAAAAGATTCACGTTCCCTGCAGCAAAAGTAGCCATTCTGGCATTTCTTAATTCTGCAAACTGAACCGAACATTCTGTTCTTAACGCTAGTTAATAATTAACAATATCAGGTTAAATTTTTACATATTTTCTCTTAATTAAAGAGATGAACGATCTGAATTTTATAGTATCTAAAACATAATGTATAAAGATTGAGATGATGACTTAAGAAACTTTACATATTTACAAATTTGTTATGTTTGTATCCTTCCGCTGAAGCGAGCTCCATTTTAAAGATTTGTTGTTATATGTTTATTTCAATTCGGTTTAAAATACCTTAATTTTATCAGAGGTGTTGGGGCACAATTCATTTATGTATTATTTTTTTATATGCTACATACTAAGGATAAATGGGAAAAGGGTTCTTATATATTTTAAATCTACTTTTTTTCCTTTACAGACGTTCTAGGATATTATGCTAATGAAAATAGTGAGAACGACAGCATGGAAGAAGAAAACACCCCCGGAACTATACAGCCTACTGGACCTACCAAAAGTTCCGGATTTCATCAGGCGGTGGCATGTCAAATTTCTTTGCTCAATCCATTTCCTGACAAATCCGCTATTAAAAACATTGACGCCAGCTCCCCCACCAATCAGATGGCAACAGTGGAGGAATCACGAGACAACACAAAATAAGTATTTTCCCCCCTATAGGGATTGCATTGGTATAATCCAATATTTGCAAAATAACTTTGAAACATTAAATATAAGCCAGTAATTAAATAGATAATTACATATGCGCGAAATGCCCATAGTGTTAAATAAAAAGGGACTATGCCTTAACGTGCCTGAATATCCTGAGCATCCGAAAAAATCTATCGTAAAAATAAATCAAACCCTTTAGTACGTTAGACAGTGATGTGATTAGAGCTTATGACGGACCTTATCGGGCACCCCCCTCCCCCGCGACAGCCCTGAAGAAGACCTGAAAAGTAGGTCGAAACGTTGGTTAATTAATAAACATTTCTCCACCTCTAAGAGAAATTTATTGACCTCTACCCGAACCATTTTCTTCCACGTATAAATAAATCTATCGCATGATCTTAAAACCAACAGTATCTGCATAATAAAGTCCTAGAAAATCCAATAATGGATCTCAATATCACTCAAAAAGTTATAATTAATTGAAATTTGAGGGTGATATCTTAAAATAAATAGTACTTTCTCTTCAGGTCCCTCTCCATGATATTTTAAGGTAGCTTAATATACAGCATATCCAAGGAATTGAAGAAAATCGAAAAAAATACTCCATCATCATATGTATATTTAAGGAATTAAAATTCTGCATTTAAGCATATTGGATCAACTTCTCTTTCAGGTTTTTCTATTTCTTTTTTACCAGCCATGAAGAAACCAAAGGCTTTCATAATTTGCTAAATTTAAATCTATCTTCTCTGTTGAAATTTTTGGGGTCCTTCACTATTCTGAATGCTTGTAATATCATTCTTTCTCTTGTGTTATTACATTTTTTAACCGCTATAATTATGTCAAACTCTATAGCATGATTAGTATTCACTAAAGGTTCTGCCAATGTTGAATAATATTATGTTTTTATAGAATAAAATTTATGTATTATGGCTAAAGTAAAAGCTTCGATTGACTACATTACTTTACTGTGCTATGTAATTTACTATGCCCCCCCATGAAATAAATGTTACTATCCCATTCTCGAGTCATTATTGAATCAAAAACACAAAAGTTTCTCACAAACATACTCCCTCAACCAGATGCTAGTGAGCTTAAATCTGTGTCCACTCATTAGAAATTACTGCAATTCACATTTCCATTTATAAAAAATGAAAATTAGATTTATTATTTATTTGTTAATTTTCAAGGCATTATATTGGACATTACAGTGGGTTTATACAGATCATTATTACATTTTTTTTTTTTTTTAAATACACATTGACCTTATATAATACTACATATTAATTTAAAGTAGGATGGAAATAGTTGGGGGTGCAGTCAATGTAAACACAAAATAAGTGAGTACTTATTTATTAATTGTGCTGACGTTTCGACCTACTTTGTAGGTCATATTCAGGGCAAATAGAATGAAGTGCGGCTAGGTGAACCGTGTAACTGATAATAATTTAAAGATGATTGAGGCATTTATTGGAAGAAGGGCCTGAAAAATCTTTGATTTAGAACATCTTAATTGAAAATATACTGAATCTAAGATTGGAATTCGAACATTTTCTTTAGTTGTATGTTTACATTATTTAATTTGTTTGTATTGAATACTCCTATGATGTAGGTATTGAATTGTCCAGAGATTTTAGGCATGTTATTTTGATATTTAGAATTAATTAAAATATTTAAGTAATAAAAAAGTTTTTAAAACAAAAATTAACATAAAGATTTAGTACAGCCTTACTGTATTATGGAAAATATATTTGCCTTACTCACCTTTATTTGTCCTAGTATAATTTTGTCTCCATCCTACTGTACATGTTTCAATTTTTAGATAATGATTTTTGTTTTGTTATATTAATTTTTGAATATACCAAAAAATAATTTTCTACAATAATTAAATAAGAATATCACACTAGGGACTCAGCAGAAAATTATAATGCTGTAACGGTTTGTAGATCTGTATGATTTTAACACGCGACTAAAATACTTTTAACTGATCCTCAACTGGTTTCAGGGTAACAGTACATCAAATATCGCTGTATCACGAGGGTCAGCCACAACCACCATTTTTACATTAAATTCAGCAACCATTCATCAGTAGTTCTAAAACTCACCATTCAAACTTTATATACAGCTGGAACTAAATGATATCTCGCAGAAGAGCTGTTTAGATGTACTAGCCATATAAGAGATGAGATGGACTGGAATGGGTAAGATCAAAGGAAAATAGTTTTTAATGCTCTATTGTGGAAGCGATAATAATAGATATGACTTTGGTGTAGCATTTATGGTTTCAAAATGAATAAAATCTGAATTTATAACATTGAAAGCGGTAGAAGTAAAGATGAGCGCCGCAAATACTAAAAGATTCTGAAAAGCATTAAGAGTGAAACCTGCCTGGAGTCCAAAATTGGAAGGCAGTAGCCCAAAACCGAGCCGAATGGCGGAGGCCAGGACCCATCGCAGGGTTGTAGCGAGATCTGATAGATAGGTAGATTAAGAGTGAAACAAACAGGAGAGGAAATTTAATCAAAGATGACAATAGTAAAATATTTAAAAAAGATAAAGAGGTGCAAAAAAAGTAGCCACAAGAGAGATTTCGAGAAATTGTTAAACCCAAAAGAATCAGAGTACTGCCAGGAAGGCTGAGTACCTTTATCAGTGGATACTAATATTGTTAGCGATCATTTGGAAACCATCCCAGGCAGATGTAGAGGACATCAAAGACATTTTAGAGAAGCTTAAAAAAAAACAAATTACAGACTGCCAGCAGAACTGTTTAAAGCAGGGCATCACGAAGCTGCTCTATAATGAAGAAGCTGATAAAACAAATAGGACAAGAGGAATGCCTACCAAAAGAACGGAATGAGAGCCGTGCATAAGAAGATGGGAGAGTCTACTATATGTAGCAACTATCGATGGATTAGTTTCCTCAACATCACATATGTAGAACAGAACTGATAACTATCAAGGTGGTTTCCAGTCCAACTATTAACAAAATCTTCGTCCACAGGCAAATCTCTGAGGAAATGAAAGAATACCAGTGTACAACTTGAATGCTGTTTATTAATTTTAGGGCAGCATGTGAACATTTGCTAGGAACAAACAAGTAGTGCCCAAGCACAAACTGGGATTACAAAATAAACTAACATGATTAGCAAAGTGCATAATGATAAGTACGTTCTGCCAACTGAAGTTCTTTGGAAGTAGAAAGTGGTCTAAGACAGGGAGACCCAATAGCTCATCTTCTCTTTAATATCGCTCTACAGTCATCAATAGGACATGATTCAATCAGAAAGGAACAATATTTACAAGGATGACCCAAGTTCTGGCCTATGGAGATATTGAAATTATCTTCAGAACTTAAGGATGGCCTTTGAAGCACTTAATTCTGAGGCAAAAAAGATCGACCAGAACTAAAATGAGGAGAAAACCAAGTCATATTTTGGACAAAAGACTACAGGTTTAGAGGCAGAGTCACTATGAAATAGGTTTTGAAATTGTAAGAGACTTTCAATACCTCGGCTAAATTATAAATGATAATATTAATGATGAGGAAGAGGTCAGATGAAAAAACACCAGGGAGCAGAATCTCATATTAATCATAAGCAGACTAGTCAGCCGGAGCATGAAGTTAATGCTGTAAAAGACGCTTATTACACCTACAATCACATATAGAGGAGAGTTATTTATTATATATTTTATACTTATTTATATTGACAACAGAACCACAAGTTGATACCTTTTCATGGGGAAAGATATACAAAAGGTGATGATCATTAGGCATGATAAATTATAACTATGGAATCAGTTGAATCCGTTATGTAAGTAGTGTCAAATGTTTGTATCACAGAGGTACCGACTGGATCAGTTTGATAACTTTTTAGTCTATCACGTTAGAAATATTTTGCTTTGAATATTAAAAAATATTAATATCTGCAATTTTAAGACACTGATTGTCTTGTTTTGTTGATTTCGTGGACTTTTTTTTTTTACACCTTTTTCACTTTGTGTTGTATATATAATTATTATAAAACACATTACTAAACATTTAATTCTTGTTTTGTCTAGAAAATTACAAAATTACCAGCGTTTAAGACATTTTCCAATAGCAGAAAAAAAAAAATTGAAAAATAATTGCTACTGGAGCCTTCAGAACCAGTCCAGTGATTAGTTTATGTGTTGAATCTGGTATTGCTCCTCTCGCTTTGAGAAGACACCAACTCGCCTGTGGATACATTGGAAGGCTAAAAAATAGTAATAACAACCCAGCATGGAAACCCATTTTCAAACCGAATAATAGACGATTTCAAGAAAACCGTAGACTACCTGCTCCATTAGGTATTAGGGCTGGTAAATATATAGAAAAAATCAGCTGCTTGGAACCAACAACTAATGAACTTAATTACCCACCTTGGACTACAAAACTACCTGCAATAGATTTAACGCTTAAAAAATTCACTAAAAATACCACTACAGGACTCATGTATTTAGCAGAATATAAAAAAATTAAGGGAAAATATAGTAATAGAAAACAATTTTATACAGATGGTTCTAAATTAAATAATAATGTTGGTTGTTCATTTGTATCAGACTCCAGGATCGGCAAGTATAAACTTCCCTCCCTGGCCAGCAACTTCACTGCCGAAAGTTATGCGATTTGCGCGGCACTCTATTATATTATGCAATGCGAAGAAGAAAACTTCGTAATATACACGGACTCCCTATCTGCTCTTATGGCACTTAAAAACATTTATAGTAAAGACCATCTTATAAGGAAAGCACAAGTTTATGCATCAATGTTAAAAGATATGAATAAGAACATATCTTTGGTTTGGATTCCATCACACGTGGGGATTGATGGTAACGAAGCAGCAGACCGGGCTGCCAAGGAAGCAGCATTGTCATCGATTGATATTACAAGTATCTACACCTCATCAGATATATGCCACTTTTTAAAATATGGAGTAAAACAAGATTGGATTCAGCTTTGGGAAAACACCGAGGAACGAAATAAGCTTAAAGCTGTAAAAAATGAATTAAAAATATGGAAAAGTTCCAACCGCAGTAACAGAAGGGAAGAGGTCGTTGTAACAAGACTTAGAATAGGCCACACCCGACTTACCCATGGTTACCTTATAACAAAGGACAGTCCACCGAAGTGCACAACATGTAATAACGCACAACTAACAATTAGACACATACTGGAGGACTGCCCCCTCTGGGATAGTTATTTTCAGGAAGCTCAATTACAAAGATTCCTCCCAACTATACTAGGCGATAATAATAAAAATATAGACACAGCCATCAAGTTTCTAAAAAAATATAACCTTTTTGACAAAATTTAAAAAATGACAAAGAAATTTAAAAAATGACAAAGGACAAAGGAAAAAAAAAAAATAATAAAAAAAAATAAAATAAAATAAAATAAATAAAAAAAAAAAAAAATAATAATAATAAAAAAAAAATAAATAAAAAAAAATAAAATAATAATATAGATTGAACGACGGACACTGAAGACCCTTGATGTTGAGTGTCCATAAGCAGTTCTACCTACCTACCTTGAAAAATAATTCTACCATAGATCTCAACTTACCAAATGGAAGGGAATAACTGTTAAAAAAATAACCATAGTAATTGTTGATAAGCAGGATGAGGATGATTTAAAATGTATTAATCCATAAATTAATGTTATTTATCTAGAGAATTTGTTTTCCTAACTACCATAATTCTTTTATACATAGTTGAGTAACACCAATATAGTAAGATATATATGAGAGAGAGATCATGCAGCCAAATGGGTAATTTTCACATGATCCAATAAATGTCATGAGTCAAATCCCACTCTCATGGGTACTTTTGCACAATCTGCCCAGCAAGGATTTGACAACCTACTGTCATCCCTCAGCAGTTGAAGTAAAGTAGAATATATAAAAAAATAAGATGAAAACTATAATTATTAATACACTAACTCATTTCTAAAAATTTACTGACGCAAGTAAAAAAAAGAAAATGCAATAATTTACAAATGTGATAAATTATAGAATTTATGTACTTCCCTAAACTGTTGTCTGAATATTTGCATTTTTTAAAATTAAGTGTTATTTCTGCAACTGTTTTCTTTACCACTGAATAAAAAATAAGTTCAACCTAACTCATTACTAGACTTTTATAGGCTTGTCAATAGATCATAAGTTAGTGTAAAGATAATAAAATTACATATATTGTTCCAAGTTCATTTCAATTTGGACTTAAGTAATATATTTTGTCCTTGATTCATCTATGAAAAAATTTTTTAACCACATAAATTCATTTTCTGGCATGTAGACTGCCAGTCCTGTACCCCTCACATCAATGGGGTGTCCAACTGGATGTCAAATCTGACAGCAACATTTATCATATGGACTTTGTGAAATTCTCTAGAGGATGAAACGAAAGTACTCCAGGTGAAATATAAAACAAACTTATTTAAAAAAAAAAAAATGATAAAACAAATATATTCACAAAAATTATATACATATTGCTATATGTAGCCGTAATATTAAAAATTAATGGGTCACTCAGTTTTTTTTTTTATATATCTAATTTGAGAATTTCTGTGGAAGGAACATTTCATAATGATTACATCATAATCATTACACGACTCCCCAGACCTCTTCAAAGGCTGAACAGAGTTTTGCGCATGTCAATGCGGCAGAAAGTGGGTAATTACTGATTGATATTGTATCCTCAGCATAATCAGGTACAGCCTAAAAACAAAATGAAATTATTATTATAATATTATGAAAATATTAAATATATGTTAAAAAAAATAATCTGCTAAACTTATACAAAATATTATTAGGGCTACTAACATTTGCCTCCTCTTTTGCATACAGGCACATGTTTATTAATAAATTCCAATTTTTGTACAAAAAAATATACAGTTATCAATTAATAAAAGTAAATACTACTATATACAATAAAAATCAACTAAAATAAAATAGTTTACCTGTCCATGAGCCATTGCTCCAACCACAATAGTCACTGGATCCTTATCAGGAACAATTTTACGAGGATCTACAACTTTTTTGGCTGAAAATGAAGTAGCTAATTTGACACAACCCACAGGAAGATGGTCAACCACGGGGTTCTTAATTACTTTCAACAGCTTTACACCAGCTTCTGAAGACCTCACACTAAATTTATGAAGCAACTGAACTGTAAAGAATTGTTTGCAATTATATCAAAATATTATTTCATTCAATAAGTCCACATCCTATTACAACAAACTATTACCCATTAATCCAGCAAATCTCTTGAACGTCCTTGGTATTCTAGTCTGGGGATTAATTTCAATTAGAACATTACCTTCTGTCCTAACATAAACCTGTCACAATAATTCTTATTAGAAAAGAATAATTAAAATATACTATAAATAAATGTACACATGTTCTTGAGTATTACAGTAAACTATGTAAAATATCAAGCTACTTACTTGTAGAAGGCCAGCACGGTTTAGAGGACTGTCCATAAGCATCAGTAAGCATTGATGAACTATGTCTGGTCGACAGGAACCAACAGGGCGGTTATTTTTTTTCAATATGTTGGCATGGTCATCGCTATTCAGCAAATCAAAAGAATGTCCAGTCTAGAATAAAAAGTAACTTTTAGGCCACTACAAATACCAATAGACAGAATAATTTTAATCAACGCAAAAGAAGAACTTTTAATAGGTAAATTGAATAGCAATTAACACTAGACTGACTCAGTCTAGTGTCAAGTGTGATCCTACTATAATAGCCCTGAAGAAGACCTGCAATATGGGTTGAAACATCAGCTTCCAAATAAACAGCTCTCCCTATAAAAGAGAATTTTTTTTCTCCACCCGGACCATTTTCTTCCTCTTAAACCTAATTAACTATACTGACGTGGAAACGGTTGACTGGACTCATCTCAGAAGACCATTTTCACACTTTTCTAAATAATTATAAGTAAGGATGTAAATAAATCAACTAGTTAAAAACGTATTAAGTGGCCTACCTTTTCTCCTAACCGAACATATCTCCCAGCATGACAACAAATATATACTTCTTCAAATTTACATGGTAGTGTTAAAAAATTAAATTTAAATTATATTACAATATTAAATTTCTTTAACAAAAGGAAACACATTGAATAATTCTAAAACTTGAAATTTAATAGATGGCCGAGTAAAATCCAAATAATTGGGGATCATTTTAATAACTGCATTAACTAGATCCATTAATTGAGCAGTTGTAGATTTCTTGTTAATTAATTAATTTCTTCTTAACAGTAGATTTCACTAATAAAATTTTTGGGGTCACGGATGGAGTAGTGGTTACCATGTTAGCATAACAGTTACAGGGTTCGCAGGTGGTCCAAGGATTATTAAAGGGAGTAGAACATCCTGAGTAATGTCTTCCTTCGGAAGGGATTCAAAATGGGGGTCCCGAACCTGTGTGATACTGATATCATAGTACATTAGTACTCATTAAATATCCCTCTCTTAATTGAACTAGGATAAGAAAAATTTAGGACTCCCACTGTAGCATCGTCCGATCTAATAGCCATTGAAGCTTAAAGTGACGTTCAATGAACTAATGAGCATGTACATTAGTTTCTGCTTTCAATGTATACTATACATACCCTAATCTACTACATCCAAATAACGATGACATCCATGTAAAAATTTAAATTAACTTACAAGTTGCCATAAGTTCTTGTATAATCAGCAACACCAATTATCCTTACTGATTTAATTATTTAATAGCACAATAGTACCAATATTCTTCAGGTAAAAGTTAGTTTCAAATACAATTCTTATTACAATAATACAATCTTTCAAAAGATAATTGAATAAGAACGCTATGTGGTAGCTCTAAACATTAGGTACTTAGCTTGAGACTCAAAAATATTATTATTTATTTTTTAACAGAGGTGAAACAACCAGCCTCTATAGTAAGTACTTTTTATAAAAGGGGTCTAATGACCTTACTGCAAAACCAATGACTAAGAAACCCCAATCATTCACATGCATGGGTAGTAGTGAAACTGGTTTTTTCAAAAGATATAGTGGATAATCGATACTGATCACTTATTAAAATGATCCGCCTTATTAAAAATATCGGCCCTAGGATGAATTTACATGGTTGAGGTTCTAGAATGAAACCACTGTTATGCTTGGTCGGTAACCACACTAAACCAAATGAACTGTAATACTTCAGTTAACTCTTCTAACAAAGTTTTATAAATTAGGATTTAACTCAAATATTTTGCATTGTCTGATAAAACAAAAAAATCGAATCGGAATAAAATAAGAGAATATTTACGTTCAATACCATATTAGTAATAGAATACAACTTACCTTCACCGTTTCCAACTGTGCTTTTTCCAGAACTATAATAAGACGTTTTTCTTGATTCTTAATATGACCCGCAACGGCTAAATGTTTCGGAGCAGGATCAAATTCGAATTCTTCTTCCTCATTTTTCCTCTTTTTCCCCATTTCGACAAATGTGCGACAAGATACAACAACTGTTTGTTGACAACTGAGGGCAGTCACGTGCTCATAACCTCCATTCCACTGAGGTCAACCTTGGCCAATGATATCTATACATAAATTTCATTTTAGGCGGTTATAACTATATAATCATGCGAAACTCACCAATTGAAATAATTGCTGTAGATGTCTTTAAAATATTAATAACTTTCATTGAGTGATTGTTTTATTAAAGTTAAATTACTTTTTTTTTTAGTTTTGGATTATAGTAATGTAACCAAAAATGTTGGTCTGAGCCTGAGGCAGGTTTCGGGTTGGATTGGAATTCCAACGATTTTGTACATATCGTTAGAGTTCGGGTGTAATGGCTGTATTTGTATTTTTAGTGAATAGATAGCCGTAATTTTTGTGAAATGGCATTCCTTTGTCCAGTCAGGATACGTAGAGGAAAGAAAAAGAAAGGTAAGTTATAACTTTTGTAAATTATATGTCTCAAAATTGACACCTGTTGCTATAATGATTTATTTACAGTAATAATTTCAGTTCTAATGATACCTTTTTCTTATTGATCATTCGTGAAAGTTGGTGATTATATTATATCAGAATTAATAGTACATTATTAGTGAATCTTTGTTTAAAAATGTACTTATTTTTTTTATTATTTTAACTTATATGCCACTTCTCTGTTGGATTATTTTAGCTGGGTCTACTAGTGATTTAGAAAAAGATGTGGTACGTGCTCCTGGAATGGGAAGAATTACTGGAAGCGCTTCGATCGAAACTCTTGTCAGAGTCGGAATAGAAAAAGAAAATGGATTATCTCCTGACAGTAAGATGGTTGTTCTGCATGATTTTACGCCTTGTGTTGATGATGAACTGGAAGTCAAAAGAGGGCAGGTTTGTTGTCGTCAACTCATATGATGGTTTCATTTCATATCAAAAACTTATTACTGATAAAAGTATTTTTTTTAGGTGGTCAATATCCTATACAGAGAAAATGATTGGGTTTATGTCATAGCTGCAGACAGTAGACAGGAAGGGTTTATTCCACATTCCTATTGCACTCCTTATAACTCTCAATTAGGTGAATTGGCTATGAACAATGTCAAAAAGAAATTGCCAAGAACTGTGAATGAAATAGAAATAGATCAACCGACAGAGGCAAGAGCTGGTTAGTAGAACCTATTTAATGTTTAAAAACTGTTGATCAAAAATGTCTTTATTGTTTCTTTAGTCTTTATAAATAATATAAAACAATTTCTTAGGAAATGGCTTGAGATGCGTCTTGAACAAGTATATTGGAAACATTTAAAAATTTATTCTTGAGGTAGGGTGTGTTGTGTGTTGTCATTTGGTCTGTGTTTTGCACCTTCCATGTATTGTCTATTTAAAGTGTTGCGTTTTTTCTTTTTTTTTTTTTTTTTTGCAGCATTAGTGCATTTCTGTATTTTTTAATAACACCTCATTGTTTAATTTGTTAAAGTTGTGCGTGTGTGTGTTTCGCATGGCTATGTGGCTCTAGTCTCTCCTTTGCTAAATGCTCATTTATTTAATCTGTCATTCAATTAGGTG
Source organism: Troilus luridus (assembly GCA_964056705.1). Taxonomy (NCBI): domain Eukaryota; kingdom Metazoa; phylum Arthropoda; class Insecta; order Hemiptera; family Pentatomidae; genus Troilus; species Troilus luridus. Next base: position 35,115,554 of record OZ057412.1, read on the forward strand.
GGAATGAAACTTCTGACTGTGAAAGTTATGGCAAGAAAGTCAATAATACTGTCAATCAACAGACACAAAACATCACTAGTTCTCAAGCCTCTTTACATAGCGCTGCCTCATCTCAGCCTGAAGTTCATCCATTCTTCAAGGTATCTCTTTATACAATAATTATTTTAGCTGTATCCACAATGTTATTTTCAATTTTAATTTTTTTCATAGGATCCTTCAGGAAGGTACATAGTTCTTTACACATTCATCGCCAGAGATGAAAATGATGTAAGTGTGGAAAGAGGTGAATTTGTCACAGTGTTAAACAGGGAAGACCCAGACTGGTTTTGGGTTATTAGATCTGATGGACAGGAAGGCTTTGTACCTTCAGGTTTTGTATATCCTGCTGATGCTATTCAAGGTATGGGTTTTATTTTGTTTTATTGTTTGTAGTTTAGAGATTTCCTATTGCTCAAACAATATTTCTACTTTGCAGGTCATATTAATCAAATGAATAATAATCAAACTGTAAATAATAATAATACTGCTAGAAATCAAACTGCTACCCATCAGTTGACACCTGCTGGAAATGATGACCTGAGGTATCATGGTACGGAACTAGTGATGCTTTATGATTATAAAGTAAGTTCCCTTTTTCTATATTGTTTACTTCGTTATTGATATTAATAACTGTTTTCGATTTATTTTAATATTTAATTAAATATTGTTAGTTGCTAATGCAATTTCATTTTGTTTAATTGGACTTAAAATTAATACTTTTTACAAATAATGATTATTACTTTTAGTATTGCTTTCTTGACGCAAAGGAGCATTATGTTTTATAATGATTAAAATCTATTGGGTGGATCCTCCCACTTGTAGGCCAAATAAATTTTGTCACTCAATATTCTCATTGATGCAATTACATCATCCATTTGGAAATTTTTATACATAAAACTTTAAAGAAATAAATAATGTAGCCTATTAGCTACGGAAAGAATTGTTTATTAAATTTAGTAGCAACAAGTAAAATATAGTTCATATTATGTAGTAATCATTTAAGGGAATGATAGAAGTAAATATTAGGATCCTAATATCATCTCAAAGATTGATTAGCCACTCATGATGAGTACAAATATAATCTAACACATCTGTGGGTTTTAGAAGCCGTAGGGGTGGAGGTACTACCGTCATTAAAGTTTAGGCTCATTAAGCCTTCATCTTTTAGGACACAATAGCAATGGGGATAATTTATTTAAATTGGAAAATATTTCATTCTATGCTATGATATGAGAGAAGATTTTTCCACTATTACTGTCAACATGAATGATTAATTTTTGTATTTTTTTCTAAGTGATTGTATTTTGTGTGTATATGAGATTATTATAGATTAGTTATGATTTTGTAAATTTTAAATAGGCTCAAGCACCTGATGACCTCTCAGTCAGGCGTGGGGATTGGATTTATGCAGACCTAAATAACCAAACAGTAGATGGTTGGCTTTGGGCTTATGCTCCCAAAACCAGAAAGTATGGTTTCATACCAAAAGCATATGCAAGACCACCAGCAATGACAAGCTTATAACCAATTTACCTTTTTTTATAGTTCCATAGTTACTCTATATGTACAAATTCGAACTCTTTTCACTTCCTTTTTTAAGTGTGTTAAATATTTATATATATGTATGTTATTTATTTTACCTTATTGTTTATTTATAAATAGGAACATTCATTCATCCTAGCTTTATGTGCTATATTTATATTTATTGACTTCGATTTGGGTGATATGTTGAATATTATTATATTTTTATATTAAAAATTAAAGCTCAAGCTTTTTATGACATTTGACATAATTTTATGCAATATTATAAACGCATGTGCCCAATTTTATATCAAATTTTCTTAAATTCAAGTTTTAGTAGTTTTAAAATTGAATGATTGGTGTTGCCTTTTTTGTTTAATACAGTTTACAGTATTTAAGTAATTGTTTATTTTTAATAATCAATTTCTTTCTTAATTGACTAACTTTGAAATTTCAATAGATGCAATGCCCAGGGGAGCGTAATTTATATTTAATCTGACTCTTGTTTTTTCTAAGCTTTGGTATCGAAATTCTAAATTATTTTCCGTATTCATATAAATATGTAAAAAAAACTGATTTTAAATACAGTTTATTTACGGTTATTTTGGTTCTTTATTTAACATCACTTTATGCTGCTATGGCTAATCTGAGGATGTTAGGTGGGAGCTCTAAAATTTGCATATCCATATATATTTAGGATAGGAATTTTTAACGAGTACCTGACATCCTCTAGGCTCGGGACCCCTGTTTAACATCCCTTCCGAAGGACCGCATAACCAAGGATATTTTACTCCCTTTAAAAACTTCTATGGTCACCTGCCGGGCTACAAACCCACGATCTTGGGTTTAGTACCCTGTTATGCTAACCACTAGACCACAGGATGCCCCTGGTATATTTTGTTGATTCTTCTTTTTCCATGAATGATGTTTCCGCTTTGACTCAATTATTTTATGGCATCTTCCGATTTTCCTTATTATTACCTGGGATGTGATTTTAAATATGTTTATCATGAGCTATTTTTTGATCTGTAAGAAGTATTGGGAAATATAGTAAATAATGTTTAATTACTTTATGCCACATTGCTATTATTTAATGTTATCAAATACATGTATGAATCTCCTGAATGATCTTTATTACCATTTGAAACAAAACTTTTGATCTGCTAAATGACAATCTTGTATCTCATGTTTTTTCTTTGCTTCCTCTTGATCTTTTAAAGACTAAAGGGATCATTTATCAATCCTTCTTGGTGATTAAAATTCGAAATATGAATAATAAGTTCATATGCTCCTATGCTGTTTTTCCTTTAACCCTCTGCCCTGATCGTGATTTTTACCCGTTCTGTTAGATAACCCTTATTTTTTACCCCTAGTATGTTGGATTGTCGGTATTCTTAACATAGAACTACAGATTATCGGTAAAAAATACCGATGATCCGGGAAGAGGGTTGAGGGGAGTTTTTCTTTTTCTTGTGTCTCATTTAAGCCAGAAATAACAGGGATCTTCAGGAAATAGAATAAGTGAGGGTGTAAATAAAAAATTTATCTCATTCCTTTACTGACATATATTCGAAATATGATGATTTATGAGCTCTTTGCTGTATTAAGTACTAGTTGTTTTTTTTATGTGAAAAAAAAGTGAAACTAGTTTTCATTGAATAACAATCTGCATTTTTTTTTTCATGATATGCATTCCTTATAATAGTTACATTCTTATTATTTGTAGATAATAAAATAACTCAATAAAAAAAGAATATTTCAGTTTTTAATTTATTTCTATTGAAGTTTCGAACAACTGTAAAATTTAATCCGACGAGAATGTCGTTAAAAATCAATCCCCGGCTTCATTTACTGCTTTGTTTTTGCTTCAGAAATTATTTTCTGAAGAAAAATCATGTCAAATGTCATATTTGGAAATTAATTTTAAATCTTTATTAACATTGATGGTACAAATTATATATTTAAACTAATTTTAGTATTATTAATTTTAATGATGTCTCCTTCTACAGAAGATATGGTGCTAGGGACTATGTATTAATACCTTGTTACATTGTTTTAATATTTAAAAATAATGGGAGGATCTATGTTATCTTGTAGTATGATTGTATGTTAGCACCAGTTGTTCTCATTTAGTTTATCAAAACTTAAAATGATAATGCTAAAAAGAGAATTGAGGGCATTTATTTGCTAATTATCAATCGAATGTACAATTAGACCGTAAGACTTTGTACAGTAATTGAAATACTGTTAGTATTATATCAAAATGAGACAAACCTTAATCCTATATTTTATATATGCCATTAGAATAGGTCATTGTCCTGTTTTGAGATAGATATGTTTACTATGCTTTATGAAAAGTTGTATAGCTGATGGTTGCATCATGATATTATGTTAATTGTTCTTTGGAACATCTACTTAAGGAAAGCTTTCATAAACTAACACTTTTATAGTTATTAATTAATTTGTTTTTAATTGTTACATTACAAAGTGTAAACTGTGTTCATTCTGGAAAAGAATGTTAAGTTCTATGGATTTAGATAAATTAGGTAAACACTTCAGTTAAAATAATCCCAAAATCAGATTAATTTTTAAGTTAAATTTATCTCATTTAGTTGTGCCTCATACCTCCTTCAAATCTTGGTAAATCAAACATGTAAATGAAGTAGTTTTCAGAGTTAGGCTAAATCCAATTTTTACAGCAAATTATAAATTTCAATTAATGTAATGTAGTAAAAGATGCTTTACATAACAATGCTGGTTGGTGTTGCAGTCAATGAAGAAATACACAAATAAGAAAACTTAATTTATTATGTTCCGATTTTTTAAGCCATCGCCAGGGCAGAGAGACCTAGAGCTAAGCACTAACTAAATCTGGTTAAATATAAAAATATTCTAAATATAGAATACTATGAAATTAGATTTGAATTCAAAAACTAGATTTAGTTTGTAACTTGGCTCTCCTTAGATGAAGATGTTGTTTCACTGCTTAGATGAAGGTCTAAAACTTAACTTATGTCGAAATATCAGCTTTTAATATAGGAATTTTCGTATTTTTATTTCTACATCGACTGTACTCCCAACCAAGATTCTCCTACATATATTTTTATGATCAACTATAGCAATATCAGCGAGCTTTTCAAACTAATAAGATATCACGATTTGTTAATATTTAAATGCCTGGTGCATTTAATCATGGACTTATCCACTTTGATACAAGTTTCACAAAGTTGTCCATTTTCACCTAATTTTTTTTATCATAACAGACTAAAATTTTTTTCCTATTGTACACCACTGGTTCCCAACCTTGCCATCCCAGGGGGGTGTGAAGACAAGTCAGGCGGGGGGGGGGGGGTGAGAGACCAGTTGAAAATAAAATTAATTCTCGCCTAATTTTGGTTTCTCTTCTTTGGTATTTTCTCTTACCAGTACTTCTTCATCTTACATTGAAAGTTATAATGTTATATCTTGTGATAGTAAAACTAAGTATTTTGTTTTCAATCTAATTTTTTTTTTTTTTTGATATGTCCATACAAGGTTTGTGTAAGGGGGGCATGTAAGGATTTCTTTAGAACAGGGGAGGGGGAGGTTTAGAAGGCTTTTATTTGAACAAGGGGCTTGTGGTACAAAAAAGGTTGGGAACTACTGTTGTAGAAAAATGTCTATGATCCCGTAATTTAGTGTCGAAATATGCATATATGTGTTAAACATTTCAAACCCAAGGTTGTGGTAGAAAAATAAAAATGTCAATTGTTTGATTAACTATCATCTGCATTTTTCAAATCCTGAAATTGAGAGGAAGTTCTTAAAGAGTCCAATAATTGTTTTAGAATTAGCAGTAATTTGACGTTAAAATGTCAGAATTGTTTTCCCCAATTACATTAAATATAATTATAAGGTAATTGCTACCAAGACTCAAATCAATATAATTTTAATTGGTGGTTAGAGTTTTCTGTGACATAGTTGTTTGTCAAACATCATAGAGACTGCTAGTTAAGCAGTCAACTTTTTCCCCAATTGTTGTAGTTTTGTTTGCCTTGCCTGATTCAGTTCTAGATATTCATGGTAATAATGCCTTTACTAATTTCTATTTATATAAAATTCATATATTCTTAATTGCTTCTATGTAAAATATAAATAATATAAGCTTAAAAAAGTTCGAAGAGCTGTAAGATAAGGTTGTGGAGTGGTTAGTTTGTTAAAATTCTGTAAACCCTTTTACACTGTTTGGCTAAGGTGCTTTAAGTCTCTAAAATAACCATGCAGTAAATTTTATGGCAATTCAGGTATGATTGCGATAGAAATGACTGAAATGTTGGAAGTATATCTCACTTTAATAGTATACTAAAAACACGTCAACTAGATGAGTATATATCTCCATTGCAAGTATTCATAGCCTTAGGAATTTGTTCTATGTCCTCCAATCTGTTCTTACAATTTTTTTTTCATTTTCAGTTTTGCTGTATAAATATTTTTTGTTTTTGGGGTTGGGAAAAACAAAATAGTTAATATTACAATTTTTTACATACTGGTTAACTTTTTAAATACACATTCCTTCACATTAATAGTATATCTGCAAAACCTTTTTAAGTCTTACAGTGGATCAAAAAAGTATTGGCACACTCTAATTTTCCTAAATTGTGGAAAGAAAAAGCCTGATATAACTGTGACCACAATTTTATTAAATGTATACATAGGAAGTAAAAGTAAATTAATAGAAACAAGCCTTTAAACAAACATTTATTCAATTAACATAGAAAATAACAAAAATTATAAGTCAATAAAGTATTGGCACACCCTTCTTCTTTTCCGCTATGCAAAAATCATAATAATTTATTATTATCTCTTTTACTTCTATAATAGCCTGCAGCGTTGATGGGATTGATGAGACAAGATTTTGGGTCATTTCTGGTCTGATCTTAACCCACTCCTCAGCTAAAACTCATCTGAGGTCATTTTTTGATGAAATTTTATTCTTTCGCACTTTCAAGTCGAGTAAATACCACAAATGTTAGATTGATTTATATCTGGGGACTGCGGTCGTGTTTCAAGATCTTTTCTAACATTTTACAGCATTCATTCTTTTGTTTTATTGGCGGTATGTTTAGGGTCGTTATCTTGCTGGAACACGAATTTATCCTGAATTCCCAATTTTTCAGCACTGCTCTTCATGTTATGCCGCAAAATGTCGACATACTTTTCAGCATTCATAATCCCCTCGATGAAACTCAAATTTCCAACCCCATTCGAAGACATACGGACTAGACTAGGGCACTTCAACCACCGTGTTTCACTGTTGGTCTGACATTTTGCAGCTGCAACTTGGTGTTTGGTTTCCTCCACACTTATTTGCGACCATCAGATCCTAAAATACTAAATTTACTCCCATCAGAGAAAATTATTGTTTTCCGAAATTCAATTGACTTATTTATATGCATTTTGGCAAACTCAAGTCTTTTAATGCGATTTACCTCACTGATAAATGGCTTTTTTCTTTTAACTCTCCCATAATAATTAAAACTGTGTATTACATTTCTTACCGTCTGGAGACAGAAGGTTGTGTTGGAAGTTATTGCCATCTCTGTTGCTATGGAGGAGGCCGAGGATGTTGGATTATGTTAAACGATTCTCTTAATTGGCGCTTTTCTCTTGCAGAAAACTTTTGAGGTCGCTCAGAACGCACTTTATTTAAAACTGAACCTTTGCTAAAACTCATCCCTACTTTTTCGCCAATTTGACAGTAACTTAGTCCGCGATAATGCAATTTCACTACCTGATTTGTTGTTTGCACACTGTGCTCTTTGGTTTTTGTCATTTTCAATGCACCAATTTGGGTGAGAAATAAATCCAGACTAAGGAATTACTTGTTTGTAAATAACAGGGACTTAATGCAAGAATATTTAAGGGATTTCAAGAATGTTTTTCTATAAATGTTAACAATGGACAACTATGCCAATACTTTTTTGACCGTCGATTTTCCTACTTTTTTTCTTAATAATTGTAATATTAATAGTTTAGCTTTTAATTGCCTTAAAAAAGACTGATTTGGGTTCTATTTTTACTATAAAATTCCAACTTGAAAATAATTTTCAATATCACCGAAAAAATGAAAAAAATTAGGGTCTGCCAATACTTTTTTGACCCACTGTATTCCTGTACCAGTTACAAGATTTTGTAGATATACAGTGAAAATATTTTTATTTTTATTTATATAAACTTTGTGATATTATAATATTATACTCCTTTAATATGAAATGTGTTTCTATATATGAAAGCTTTTCTTTAAAAGATGTTTAAATGTTTTTGTAACAATTGAGATTAATTACCTATTGTTATTAGCTTTAATTTTATTGGCATTTTCTTTTCCTCTAGTACTAATTTAATTTGTGGCCATTGTACTTGGTAGAATGTTAATATTAAAGGAATTTCTCGTTGAATCAGGCCATATGATTAAATTAAAAGCTTTATAAACAAAGATGAAACAAGAGCTGGAAATGTAAGAAGTTCTTAAAAGTGCCAATATTGGAATCGATGCTTGCCATATTAAGCGTTTGTTATTAACAGTTTCAGTAACTTTACCGTCCTTAGATGTATTCTTTATTTTATTATGTTATTTTTATTTTTCACAAAGATTCTAGTAAACTTAGACATTTATATCTAGTGTAAACTGAATGTAATTATTATTATTATTACTTTTTTTTTTTTAATGAATCATATGAAAATATGCCTTTTATTTTTGTATCAACTAAAAGAAACATTCAAATATAAATTATATATTTATCCCTTTAAGAGTAGTTGCATTAAAAAGACCCATTCACAGATTCCAAAAAACAAAATTAAAAATAGTTCCATGCTTACAATCCTCTAGGATAGGAATTTTATTAATTCCCAAAAAGCTGAAGTTTTAGAAGTTTTAATTGTTTTCAAAAAATTACATTTAATCAGTGCTCAGTTTAGTTTCTAAATCTAATTTTCCTGTGTTAAAAATAATTGTTTTTTTTTCAATAAAAACCAAATATGTCCTCATAAAATTTCTTCATATTAATATTCTAACTGTTTGTATCAAAATATATAAACAGCCTGGTAGTTTGATAAAGTTTTTGTTGCCACTCATGCCTTCCTATGCAGGTCTCTGAAAATCCTTGGAGGTAGTTTTATTGTTTAGTCAGGTTTGATTTGCCATTTCTTAATTTAAAATCGGAATATAGTTATTAAGTAATTAAAAGTAAAAAACAATGAAAATATAAATTTTATGTACTACAGATGTAGGTGTGGTCAATTATCAGAAATAAGTAAATGTTATGTCCCTCGTATGTGATATTCAGGACCCAGTTATTGTGTATTAAAAAATTGTGGAAGATTGCAATAAAATCCAGCCATTCACTTATTTTATGCGAAAAAAGAACATCTATACATTTTGTTATGTTACATAAATTAATATTTTATTCATTATAAGATAAGGTAGGACTGAGCATTGTGGATGGGTTTTGTAATTCACCCGTATTTATTTGATGATCTTTGGCAATTTAAAATAGGATTTATTTGAATTTTAGTGAATAATATTTTCCTCCTGCGTGTTTTTAATATCCATCCACTAATCCTGCTTTAAATATTTATAAATTATTGAGACAACCCCTACATTCTATTCTAAAAAAAATCATTATAAACTGCGCAAAAATGAATAGGGATACCATGAATTTTGTTATACCTACTTTGCTTAGCATTTTAATATTATTGTTATTATAAAAAGCATTAATATTTGTTATAAATTATACTGCATTAAATATTGTAAAGTGTGAAAATTTCCATAATAATATAAATGGTAGGTAAAGTATATACTACAAAATTAGCAATATCCCTATTCATTTTTGTGCGTTATAGATAAATCTTAATTCTGTAGTTTTATTATACATTTTGGTGGAATTTTTTCAAAATTTTATCACATGAGCCATTTTAATTAATACCACATTAAACACATGAATACTATACCACATTGAACACATGTCATACCAAACGATTGGGTATAGCGAATCAATGACTATAAATGAGAAAGGATTTTTAGATGTAACTGTAAAGAAACGCAAAATATTCTAGATATGATTTTCCGTCCTAGATGTAATTTAGATATAATTAATTTTTTTAATTTTATTCTATTTATTTGCATACACAAAATTATAATAAAATAGACAATATTAAGTGTTCATAATTTCATTAACTATTTAAAAATGTCATGACACCCTTGTTGCTTGCCATCAACATAGATGTGACGGAGAGAACCATTATATCATAAATATTTTTTTATTTCATCTATTGTGAATTTATCGGTTTGTGATATCCTTCATCACAATATTACCCTCTCAAAAAGGTTAGTTTTTATAGCTCGTGGTAAGTATTTTGAGAAGAAAATATTCGGAGTAAAATAGGATGTGTTTACTTGGATGTGTATTCGTTCAGAAGTAGTTCATACTTACAAGGCACACCACAAGAAAATAGCTCATCCTTCATATCCCATCCGCAAACTACGCATTAATCCCTATTCACCCTAAGTAATTATAAGTAAAAAAATTACGTAACTACAGTAATAAAAAGAATAATTTAGTAACATAAACACCTTATTATATTACATAAAAATTATTAGAGAGAGTCAAATTAGTTTTTAAAATTAGAAATCTTAACATATACACACATTGATTATATTAATTGGCTCAACCACTCATAATTATATTAAGAAACAATCCAGTATAAATTAAAAATTGTATTATTATTATTACAGTATTATGTATGGTAAAACTGTATTGTGTAATTGTCTACAATTATTAATAATAACTTTATTTATTTATTATATATTATATAAATATTTAAAAAATATATTTAAATTTAAACTAGAATTATACAGCTACTTCAAAATTTATAAATTTTGTCCTACTTCAACCAAAAACTTGAAAAAAAGTAGGACAAATTTTATAAATTTTGAAGTCGTTGAGTGTTTCTATTTTTAAAATTAATAACCATCATTATAATTCATATTATAAATAATAGCTGCTTCTTGGACAAATAAAAAACTAAATTGAGGTAAGGTATACATCCACACATGAGGATAGGTCCACACAAACTGAATTACAGATGGTGGGCTTTAAAATTCCTTCGGTCTACACCACTAGGTATCAGGACCAGCCAAACTAGATGAGCGATAAATAAAACAAAAAAAAAAACTCGTTACAAGGTCTTTCTCTCCTGCGTTACCTAGTTTTTACGACTCTAATTTTTTACTATCCTTATTTTCTACATTCCTACTTCCTTTTCTAATAATAAAGTTCGATATGGCCTGTACCAGACATAGCATGAAATATATTTAAAAAAAGTCGAGAAATTAAATAAAGGTCAAAACGTGATTAGTTAAACAATAAGTTCAAGGAACATTAGTGTAAAAGGAGAGGAAAAAATCGAAATAAGTTTATAGTTTGTTGTACTCGCGTGTCACAAAAAATCAATCATAATAAATTAATTTTTTCATTTATTTAACTATTAGAAGAAACAAACAGAAAAGGAAGCGGTTGTGCTAACACCTTCTGGTGACCTCTTTGGCGATTCAGAGCATGACGAGACCGCGGCCACTCAGAGAATTAGCCGATTGATTGCCAAGTAGGGGATAGCCTCGCCAAGATGTGCCCTGAAACTAGATGAGGCGAACAACTGTCCCTTACTTCAAGATGTGCCAAAGTATTTATTCTGTCTTTAGGGGGATTTAGAAGGAACTTAGAGCTCTAAGAGGGTGGAACTAGTTTAATCCTAATTGCCTTTAATAAAATATAGTACAACTTCAATTAACCATCAACGATATCCAAAGTGAGACCAAGATATCTTGATAGGGATGACGGAAATACCATTGGATAATAACCTTTAGACCAAATGCACATTTTTGCGATATTAAAACAGCGTTGTTTAAAATACATACTTTATTCTTGTTTATAGGCGAATAGTGTAAATTTATACTTAGAAAACAGGCAGTTATATAAATCACTATTTTCTGGTGATCAGTCTAGTATTAACTATTAAAAAAATTTGGTGCATTTTTCATTAACGCCGCATGAAAAGTAGGCAAAGTTCTATACATTGTAGAGACTACTGTTTCTAAGACAAGGGCTGTGCAGGGAAGTGATTTGTCCGAGATCATGCTTAGCCATCAGATTTTCCCTAAATTAAGGGTACCCACTTTGTATTGGTTGGGTGAGCCCCAAGGCTGCTGCTTCCTATTGTGTCTTGTAATTATTGACTATTAATGTTTACCATGCGATTTGAGTACTACCAGTGGGTAGTTTCTCTACATGTCATTATATCATATCATTATGTATCACTCAGCCAATTTACTTGTTATATTATTGTAATATAGTTGTAAATATCAATAAATAAATAATAAAAAAAAAAAAAAAAAATTAATGTTTACAAAACACACCATGTTGATTATATGTTTTTGTTTTATTTAATCTTCTCTTTACTGTTTCATTTAATTAAAAAAATTAAATATATATATATTGAACACCCTAAGAAATCGTAACTCAGAATGAAGTTTTCGAATATTTAAAAAAGAAACATGGTTACAGAAACAGGCTGTCTGAAAAAAAAATATGGCTTTGTCAGATTTATGCATGAATTCCGTTTGGTATAATCAATAAATAAAACAATATTTATATCCTTGTCATTTATTTTAAAACATTCCTGTAGGACGAGGTGATGTAAATGTGGACTTATTTGAAAATAAAAATAGGAATAATTTGACTGCTACTTCCTATTGTGTCTTGTAATTATTGACTATTAATGTTTACAAAACACACCATTAGGAAGTCGATAATCAGCAGATTCTCGTCTTTTTGAAAGAATGCTTACTCCATATAAACACATACTCCGCTTCACCCTAAAATTTACACCGTGAGTCAAAATTTTGGTTCCTCTACTAACAGTCAAGTGAGATTTGCGAATAAACAAGTGACGATTAATATCTGTGTAGGTTATTCGATTTGGTACATGATTGGGACTGTCCTGTTTGTAAGACAACGGTTGTGCCTAGTGATTTGACCGAAATTCCGTTCTGGTGCTAAGTGTTTCTCCCAGCGAGGGTGCAGACTTAACTGTGGCTGGTTGAGCTGGAGAGGGTCTTCTGATGTCACAGAGTCGAAGTATAAGATGTATACATTTCAAATTGGGGGGGGTTATCTTCATTACGTTTAATAGAATGCAATATTTATATTACCCTTCATTTTTTCCGTTTCTGATTGCTTCCTTATTATTTGCTCAGATAGGCGGGGATCGAACCGACAGTCGAAAGTTATTGGTATAGAGAAAATTGTTGGAAGAAGGGGGCTAAGATGGAATGTGGTTCGAACGAGCATTCGTTTCCCTTTGAAGACGAACCTTTGAGTATTAGGAATGGACCCTAGGAATCAAGGAACGTATTCAAAGGCGTTTGGACGGAAAGGTTAGCATAATGGCCACTTAGCATAATGCCTCGCAATCAGGTACAAAGACTTCTCCTCTTCCCTTATAGGCTAGCTTCGGATCTTACGGCTCAGTTCCCTTCGATGCAGAGAACTTTAAGCATATTTAAGTGCTAACATGCAATGTTCACTTCTTTTCAGAACCGTGGAGGTTTGTGTTAATTTATGAGTTAACTATAGGAGCTGAACTAATTACCAATGTTTCTAAATATTTTTGAAATCATGAGGTAGCACTGAGTAGCCATGCCGGAAATCCTGGTTCAAATCCCGCTGCAGACAGTTACTATTAATTATTCTGTTTGCGGCAAGAGATGGATAATATGGGATCTAGGACCCTCCTGGGGCTCACCCAGCCTCTATAAAATATTATAAAAATAGGGGGTGGGGGAACCTGGCGGTTGGGCGTGACCTAGGACAAGTCACTTCCTTGCAGAACCGTTGTCCATGAAACAGTACAGTCTCTACCATGTACTGAACCCTAGACTCGTTCAAGTGTCGTAGTGGTTACATTTTTTTTGAAATCATGAAATAAAAAACATAATTAATGTACCTACCATATCCTTATGATGTCCCATCTTCCAGACTTAACACATTTTTTTCACAGATTAAGTTAAAAATATTATAATTAATCTTCTGAATAATGGAATTCTGATGGTTTGTTTGTTTATTCATTTAAATCCATTTTACGTTTCTATGGTTCTACGCTTCCGGCTGCGAACCCGAAATGTTGGGCAAGGTAGGCTGTTAAGTTAAGCACAAGAACAAAGGTGATGCTATTTTCTTCTGTGCTGAGCCTATTGCCTTTGATCTTTTTATTGGTTATTTAATTTTATTGTTATTGTTCAATTAATTTTCTATTTATACATTTTTTTAAATTGTGTTTTATTTATTTTCATTTTTATGTATGTATTATGTCAATGGATACATATGTCTGTTTATATATGTATGTAAGTTGGTATTTGATAACTGATTTCATTTTTCTGAAAAATAAACTGGGACAAATAATGACATAAATAACGCAAAATTTCATCTGTTCTGGATTTGTATTTTAGATTTTCTAATGGCTTATGGTCACTGCACACAATAAATTTTCGCTCAATTAAATAATATTGGCAATACTTTTAGCTTTACATTCAAGATAAATAATTTCCACTTTTTTCTCTTTTTCAAAAAGTTTTCATGAAAAGTCTGCTACTGGGTGTAATTCTCCATTAGTTTGTGGTTGTTTACTTTATTAAGTTGCTCTAATACCCAAGTAACTAGCATCTGTTCTATATATACATCTTACCTTTATCATAAATTGCTGCAATAGGCTTTGGTTAAATTAATACTTTTTTTACATTCACCAGTCCACTTGAACTAGAGATTCTTTCTTAGCAATCTATGCAAAGGATCAAACTTCACCGCACTATTTTCTATATATTTCAAATATAAATTAATGGAACCTAATATACAAAGAACTTCAGATTAACTTTTTGGAATCCTAAGGTTTTTTATAGCTGCTAAATTCTCCTTTGCTGGGGATTCTCTATTTTCCTGAATTATGTGGCCAAGATATTTAACTGAATTAGCCCCGAATTTACACATTTTCAACTTAAGTTTGAAAACTTCTTCTTCGGTCACCTCTAAGAGTCTCCCCTCAAGTACTGACACAATGTTTCCTTACACTAGTACTGACTGTGTAAGGACCTGTCCCACGGAACACCTGATTTAAAAATTCATCAATGAATAGAAAATAAAATATTTTAACATTTTATTGCTTGTTATAACTTATATAAACCTTTTTGCATTCCCAACAATCAAGGAATATATGATATTTAAAAAAATTATTTTTATTTGAAAAGAAAAGATATGTCCAGGACCGGGACTCGAACCCGGGTCTTCCAGATGACAACAGACATGAGTGGTGGCCGAGCGGTGTACTTGAAACATCCAGGTACAAGTACCTTTTTCTGTCCCTACCGCCGGGACCCCATTCGTCTTGTGAGTTGTGAGGAAGCAAGAACTAAGAGTCTCTATGCCTTAACATACTCCTGCACCTTCATCTTTGCGACCTCTTTATCTTCTTCACTTCATAGTTTCCTTAATATTCATTCTCACTTTTGTTTATTTTCTAGGTTTAACCCCCCCCCCCCTACTACCCTCTCCTGCCGTTTTTAAGATTTTCAGCGACTTTTCCTTGTTAGATGGAGCTAGCTGTTCGCTATTTGATTAGGACCCTATTTTCCCTTGGGACCTTCACTCCCTCGACTGGTCCTAGGAGACATCACCTTGACGTGGCGGACCAGCTTTCTTGTACTCCAGACTAGCTATCTGGAAGACCCGGGTTCGAGTCCCGGTCCTGGATACACCTTTTCATTTCAAGTAAAAATATTTAAAAATTAATAACAAATAAAATACAAATAAATTATAATAAGTATAATGCCGTAAGTCAACTAGATCCAAATTAAAATAATGTTCAAAGAACATTCTTCCCCTCGTATACTTCGCAAAAATGCGAGAACGCTGGGACTTGGGATCAGTGAAAAGAAAAGATATGACCAAGACCGAGAAGCGTGCTTGATTAGGGCCAGGATAGCTCAAATGGTAGAGTTCCAGATAGCTAGCTGGAAGACCTGGGTTCGAGTCCCGGTCCTGGACATATCTTTTCTTTTCAAATAAAATTATTTAAAAATTAATAACAAATAAAATAAAATAAATTATGATATTTTTTTAATTTCAGAAAAAACAAAACGAATAAGATCACAGAAGGAAATAGTGAAAATCAAAAATTACATATTTTAAAACTTGTGTATTTACAAAAAATTAATTACAAAATATTTAATTTTGATTTTAAACAATTAAAAACTTTAAATGAAACATACTTTTAAAAATTAAAATTGCCTCTATCTCAAACAATTGGCACTCAGTTTCTAGGATCAATTCAAGTATACGGGTTTGTTGTATTGTAAACAAAGGAAAGGTGTTTCTTCATTCATGTTTGATGGACATTTTTAACCAAAAGGTCCTATGGACCATGTCTCAGTACTTGAGATTTAATATGATCTTCCCATGATTTAGAAAATACCAATATGCCATCAATAGAATTTACACAAAATTCGTATTATTATTTCTCCTTATAATATTTGATAAAATCCGTTGAAAGATATCTGGGGCATTTTTATGTCCAAAAGGAAGAACTTTGAATATAAATTTATTGAACTTAGTTATAAATGAAGTTTTTTCTTTAATGCTTTAGTTTTTTAAAATAATGCTCCAGAAGGGAGAATATATACCAACTACACTAAACTACTTGCAGTTGGACTATTCATCTATGAGGCCATTTATAGTTGGAAACGGATAACATTCTTATACTGATAAATTTCATCAGATGGAGTTTACATTTATTTTTTGATAGATTTTGCTATTCCTTCAGTTCAAAGCAGAACCTAATTCCTTATACTCTTTCCTCCTAAAGCCTTTACCTTACCATTCCAGAGTAATAAAATTTGAACATTGAAAAAAAAAATATTAAACCCATTTACAATGAATGAATTTCAAATTTTCTTTTTTATTGATTCCATGGAACAATTTTTTGCTCGAACTTGTCCAAACTACCAACAGTGCAAAAATACGTTTTTAAGTTAAGTAAATCAGCTAACATTTGGTCCTAATGGAGTTTTTATGTTTTAATATTTTAAGACATGTTAAGGCAAGTGTTTGAAATGGCTTATACTCAGTTGATTGTAGATCTTCTAACATGGGTCAATTTTCTTCAAGGGAGTTTCAAGTGAAGCTATTATGCTCTTTGTATAGCCTGGAAGTTCCCAAATGCTCCTTTCAATGGCATACAGTGCTGCGTCAGTCGACTCCAGGAAAATAGCCATAAATCGCAGAGAGCTAGAAGGAACGGCAGCCATAATTCGGGAACAGAAAGCGAGCCTAATCAAGTTGGCAGTGGCTTCCTTCCACTGCCTGCTGTATCATCATTCACAAGGGCTCCGCGTAAATTATACAAGAGTTCTATGACTTGGGGATTTATCGTAGTTCGCACATTGCCATAAAGTTCCTTATGGTCCTGTGGACCCCAAGTCGAAGGATAAAGGAACTGGCCTCGTTCTTATTATCCTGTACAAAACTATTTCGTACTGTGTTACGTTTCAACTGATTACCAACTAACGTTATTATTAAATACCTTTGAATTTGGAAAGCCTTATTGTTATTAGAGTGTAATAGAATTAGATAAATCAGTGATTTAATTTTAGCTTTATTCAGCAAATACAAGGTTTTCTACAGTACAGGTTGTATTTTGGTCCATCTATGCTTGTCTGTTCTGTATAGATGTCAGAAAAGTATGCCTGCTTCCTCTTCCGCATAGTATCCGAGATTCTTTCCATTTTCTGGGAGATTTATCTGTACTTCACAGTTTCTTAGAATTCCTTTTTCTAGGACTTTCAGTTTTTTCAGACTATAGTTGAAGTATAGTAGCGAGTCATGAATGGCGAATAGGCATTCCGTTTTTACGAGAGTGTTATAAAGTCTTATTTTGGTTTTTCAGAATATACACTTCTTGTAGTAGATATTCTTTGTTAATCCATTTTTTGTATTAATCACATATTGAATACTGTTACAGCTCTTTGCTTGATTAATAGGAATATTTTACATGGATAATGTTTTGCTATTTCCTGCCCTTTCCTAACCCCTTAGTACAGTATTTTTAAAGAATTTAGTATTCTTTAATAAACAATATCAATTAAATTTTACTTCGTATAGTTGAATAACCTTTAGAACATTAAATAATTAATTCAGTTAATAAACAACCAACAAAAAATATTATCTTTGCTGAAGTGTTGCTATGTCCCTTTTATTCCCAAGCCTCTATTTAAAATTATTTTATATACTTTATTATCGATTAATTATTTTATAATAATTAATAATTATTTTATTTATTATTATTGTTGCACATAATATTGTAATAAATAAACCGCAATATTATGAACATTTACATTACATTTGTTACAAGTCGTTGTTTATTCAACGTTACTTTATGTTACTGTAGCTAATCGGAAGATACTACAGTGTGAGCTCCAATTTTTAGCCTGTCCTGGTTTAATTAGGATAGGGATTTTTAAAGAGTACTTGACATGGTACAGGCTCGGGGTCCCCGTTTAACGTTCGTTCCGAAGGAAGGGGTAACCAAGAATTTTTTACTCCCTTTAAAAAATCCCTAGGGCCACCTGCCAGGCTACGAACCTGCGATCTTGGGCTTAGTAGGGCTGTTATGTTAACCATTTCACAGGTGACCCTTAGAAGCAAGTTGACTTCTCTAACTATTGCTAGAAAACTTTTTTAATAAAGTAAAATAGGATTGAACTTGAATTTTTTTACCTTATTCCTGGATTAATTCTCATTTATTTGTACAGGACCCACTGGACGCGACCAATTAATGGTACATTTTTTATAGATGTTTTAAACAAACGTAGGTTTATTAATAGCTAGGACACAGGCAGTAGCTTAACAAGAAAACCATAAACTAAGTAGAAGTAAATAAGGGAGCTAAAGGGCAGTTTTCCGTAAGGGCTAACAAGTGGAAAACGAGGATTCCTCTTTGCACGCTGTTATCATTTTTTCCTCCTCCTCGTCCTTGGTCCGGGCGCTAATCCCGGATTTATGGTCTGTCCTCGAGCACAATGGCCGCCGAAGGGTTCGGGTCCTAAATTAATTGCTAATTTCTCAACGACCCTCACGAACTAAATCCCTTTCGGAGAGCGAGAGAGAGGGAGAGGCTATTCCCTTCCCTTGACATATTCCTATCTACTTCTTACGCCGGCTAATTCGGCCCCATTCATCTTTCACTTTTAATTAACCGCAGCCTCCAAAATATGATTAATTAACATAAGACTTTAATTAACAGCTTCCTCGGCCGGCGGTGGCTGTATATCTTTAATTTCATTCCGATTTTCCGTTTGTTCAGCTTCTTACGGTTTTAACGCCGTCGCTTTAAGAGGGATGTAGTCGATTAGTTTTGTATGAATACATTTATTTGAAATATTTTGTTAAGTAATATATCAAGGAATATTTTAACAAATGAATGTTGGAATGAATAAAAACAGTGATAAATATGTAGTAAATAACTAGCAAACTCCAAGCATTTTTTCAACTGTTTTCTTCTTTATTATTTATGCTGTTACTGTATCCTCACAATTTAAACATTACCAAATAAACTACATCATTATTGAACAAAAAAAAATTATTATATTTTATGTACTACTTGGTATTTTAAACTAACCCTTAGAATTCGGACTCTTTACGATTCTATTTTTTTAATATTTTTTCGTGAGTTAATAGAAGTTTCAAACATATGTGCTAATTTATTTTTAGCTATCAATAAAACCTATTTAACTGCTCGATTAATTTTAAGTGTGTTCTCAAAATACAAATTTAATAACGTTAAAATCTTATAATTATTTATAGTATTTTATTTTAGAAAATAATATGACTTTATAATAATAAATCCTATGATTATATATCACTAAAATATTAATATGCTAGTATCTACAATATTTTATACTTGTCTGAAAATTAGGAAGATAATAGCCCGGGCGGAGGTGAAAGAATTAATTTCTTAAATAGGGATAAGCTGTTTGCTTCTGGTGGTAAAAACTTGTAGGTCTTCTACAGTGCTGTATTGATAGGATTAAATATTTAAAAATGAAATACTGGATTAGAAAAATATAATACAATTAAAATAAATAAAGTAATATATAAAAATGCAACATTGGAGTAAACCAGATATAGGTATATATAATATATATAATTTAATTATAAAATAAAATAAAAGTATAATATTAAATAACATGTATTATGTGTAATGCATTATCTAATTTATTTTTTATTTTGAACTAAAATTTTAATAATGCTCAGTATTTTAGTTCAAAAATTTCAAATTGATTTTATGACCTCCACCCAGACCTAATATTATTCGAGTTGTCTGACAGTACTATGGTATATACCTAATCAACTTACAGTTAACTGGATTATTATTTGGATCTAGATACAAATAATAGAACTTGATGTAGGAATTCTATAGTTGTTAGATAATAAATTATCACTAATTAATAATATTACTCATATATCAGGATGTTTTCTTCAAAATTCAGTTGTCTGTTTCTTTCCATCATCCGACAAATCTGGTGCTATGCTTATCCAGTTGCACTCTCCTTTTTAGTCCTATGAATGAAAGTTGGAATTCGAGGAAGTCATGATTTTAATTTATAATATTAATAGTACAGCAGTGACGAGTTTATTTCTATTCAGAGTTATTGCTATTGCAATGTTCGTAATCAATCTCCACTGGCTTTTCTTAGAGGTAGGTAAGAGCAGGAACAGATTCAGAGATCTAGTGCTGAGTATCTATTTTGTTTTACTATAATTATTTTATTTTAAAAAATGTTTCAACTTTTTTTTTTTAATTATTTTATTTAATTGTACAACTGTAATATATACATCTAGTACAAGGGCTATATGAATAAATAGATACATGAAAGGACATGTAGAGGCACTACCCACTGGCAGCACTCTAATAACATTTCTATAATATAAGGTCCCGAGGCCATCTTCTCTTCAGACGCCTAGGAGGATTGTCCGGGATGGAATTGGATGCAAAGATGGAAACTAGTGGGTTTGGATGGACTTGGACTTTATTATGGAATGATAGGTACCTGGAATGGGCTAAATCGGTAACATATGGAACGTTAAGGCCATTATGGATGGTTTTATTTGTGACAAAATAAGGAGCGCTTAGGATTTTGCGAAGGATTGTGGATTGCAAGGATTGAAATACGAGAGGAATTCGATGGTTTGGTGGAGCCCCATAGTTCAATTCCTTAAGTCCATATAGGTCTTATAACAGTCACATAAATAAGTCTTTTGTAATTGATCTGAAGCTTTGAGCGTTTGTCTAGTATGTGTTGAAGTAGTCGGAAGCGTCTAGCTGTTTCTTGTCTTTTCAGTCTTGTGTGAGGGTTCCAAGTAAGACGTTTGTCTAAGTTGAGTTCTAGGTAGCGAATCTGTACAACAGGGATAAGTGGAGTACTATTAAAGGATACAGTAGGACAGGAGGTCATGGGTTTTCGGCGAAGGGTAAAGGTAATTCGGATTAAGGGTAAATGTTCTGCCAGTTAGAAAGGAGCGAATGATTAAAAAGTATGTTAGAGGAAGGAATTGTCGGATTTTGTAAAGGAGACCTGGGTGCCAGACTCAATCAAAAGCCTGCTCTACATCGAGAAAGGCTCCCGTGCAGTACAATCTACGCCCCAATGCAGAGGAGACAACATCCACCACACGATGACATTGCTGGATAGTGGAGCGGGATGTTCGGAATCCAAACTGGTGGTCTGGGATTATGTGGTTAGTATCTAGGATGGGGGACAGACGTTTTAGTATGAGTTTTTCGAGGATCTTGCCCATTATGGGTAAGAGGGAGATAGGACGATAGGATGATGGGAGTTCTGGAGGCTTTTTAGATTTTGGGATCATTTTTACTATAGATAGTTTCCATGTATCAGGAAAATAGGTAGTATGGATTACAGAATTATACATGTATGTGAGAAATAGGATAGCTTTTCGAGGAAGGGATTTTAGGATGTGAGTTGTAATTAGGTCATGTCCAGGAGCTTTACGGGAAGGTAAACTATGAATAATATTGGATATTCAACTTTTTTAAATTCAATTTTTACTATTAATAGTTATATTAATTCGACTAGCTTAATTTTTGCCCACGGCTTCGCTGGCGTGGAATTTGGTTTGCCACATAACGTTTCGTGACAGATCATTTTAAATAAATAATTTAATTTTTTTTAACTATAAGTTACTCATACATCCGAAATTTCAGATGTAAAACTTCAAAACTGACGGATTCTATACAATCTTTGAACCCCTATTATATTAAGGAGGGGGGCCTTTGGGGTTGGAATTATCCAAATTCCTTTCTTAGTGCACATTTAATCTATAAAAAGAACCTATATACGAATTTCAAGATGCTAAGTTCAGTGGTTTCTGCAAACGAGACGGACAGAAGTTTACTGTTGTTCCAGTCAGTAAAGGATTAGTATGTAATATTATATAAATAGAAATATCTTATAAAGAAAATATATGTAATATTATTGAAAAGAATTACTTAGTATAACGGTTTCGCTTGTCCTACGGCAGCAGCGAGAAGTGAACTTTTTTTTTTTCACATCCTCTAATTTTTTATTTACAATATATGTACAATTTACAATATATATACCTGCAAATGCTTCTATATAAACAAAAGCCTTCTGTTACCATTCGGTATTTTAAGGTGTTACAATGGGCTGAGTCCGCTGAATACAATATAAAACGGTTTGAAGGTTTCTAAGTAGAATTGAAGATAGGATGGAGAGGTGTAGTATAGAGCTCGAATAGAAACGCTGTTTTTATCAGTAAAAAAGAGGGCTTAAAGAGGTGAAGGTTGTATTAATTTTTCGATCCCAAGCGATTAACATTGTTTATTATTTTTCCATTTTCCGGAGCTGTTGAAGCATGAAGAGTAAGTAAACAGATTATATTGTAGCGATATAATAGTTATCGTAAGAGGATTGTGGCCAGGGGAGCTTGAAATTACTATTGACGGGCCGGCCCGGGCAGAGTTAAAAAAGTTCATCTAAGTAGGTGAGCCACATCTGCCCAGGCAGGAGATAGCCATCTTGGAATTAAGTTGACCTAATAGGATAGGATTATATCTATTCTAGCTCAGCTTCATCTTGTCTCTGTATATTGGCCATTGTTACTTTTTTAGATTGTTGATAGATGTCACCTAACTCTATAGAAAACACTGAGGGATGGAGGGTTTAATATCTGTTCTGATGCACCTGCTAATGCTGAGGCACCTTGCACTGGAGTTCCTATACTTTATAACGATTCTTTATCTATTTATTAAAACATATATTTTTATATTTGTATTAGACTAAAGGTTTTGAAAATTTAAGGTTAATGAAAATAAATAGGCAAAAATAAACTCTACCACTACCATCCGTAAAGGGTCTTGGGTTAATTGTATAGTTTTACAGGAATGTGACTTGACTCAGATTACAGCCAAGCGCCAGTTTTTTTCTTCAATTAAGAGTACCCACTTTATAGAGGCTGGGTGAGCCCCAGGAGAGTCGTCAGATCTCACAGGGTATAAAACACAATAATCAGATTAAACAATATGTCTGCCATAGATAAATTTGTGCGTTTGACCTTGAGCCCAATAATTTGGCCCTCAACACTTTGAGCTACCCTGTTCAATGAAACTTGATAAATAAACTTAAAATAAACTCGTCGCGAAATAATGTGAAAGAAAAATTATCATAGATTAATGTTTACTCTTCACATTTTCTTCAAATTATTCCTTTTACGTCTGATCCGTCTGGTGCTTAATGTTTCAAATAATTATCATTCAAAACGGAGAATAGTTTGAACGTTTGATGAAAAAAAAGTATTATATGGATAATTTATAGGGTTAAATTATATGTTAAATGTAAATGAAGAAATACATAACATTTGAACTTCAAAAAGACCCGTAAACGCCATACAGATCAGAACTTCTTACGGCAATGGAAAATTTGCACACTTCAGGTCATGGAAACTATCGCAATTTCGAGAAGCATCCAATAGCTACATCAAATAAGCCTTCAGGTGTCCCTCTGCAGGATCGAGACCGCCTTCCAACAGCAGCAGAAGAGCCTGAGCACCTATCTCAGTGCTATAAGCGTGACATCCAAGGACACAAGCGAGTGGCTCTATCAATTCCCGTCTAACAGCAGTTAAAGGCTATCCTAAGAATATCTCATGGAAACAGAGATTCCGGCAAAGTTAGATTACAAACGATTCTACTAAAACAACTACCTCGACAGGGAATCCCTCACCTTGTGAATCTGTACAATTCGTGCTTGGGGCTGCGATATACCCCGAAAAATGGAAACATGCTATCCTGTTTCCACTTCTCAAGCCGAATACGTCCGAGGTGAACACACAGCAACAGCCTGATCTCAATGGATTGCACTAAGGAATACGATTGTGTCCCACGATATTTTAAATCGTAAACTAATGGATCTAGAATGACCTGAGTAACTATACACAATCATCATTTCGTTTCTCATTGAAGAGGAGCATTTCAGTATGGGTTCGGGAAGAACCCCTTACCAATGTACCTCTGACCTGTGGAGTGACACAAGGAACAGTTCTTTCCTCATATTGTCCTCGACGAGTTTAAATGTTTTCTACCAACCAGAAAAGGGTTACAAGTCAACATTTGTTAAGTTCCAGAAACTATTATATTCCTATTATGTATTTCTGTACATCTGATTGATTTGACATAAAATGATAAAAAGAAGCATAGTTTATTTATTGCCATACCTTTATGGAATATTTTGTATATTTATAGAAATGATCCTCGTTAATAACAGTACGTCTTTTAAATGTGAGAGTTAATAGGAAAGATTGATGATATACTTTTAACGCATAATAGTTGATGTTAGTAGTAAAGTACAAATGGACAAAACAAGTAAGATTATTTTGGCTAGAGCAAATAAGATAACACCTGGTCAATGTGTTATCGGGCAAGGCTGAGTAGTGAAGCGACTAAGGATAAATAACCAATATATTATTCATCTGCCAGTAAGTTTATGACATTTATAAATAATTATATCCTTATATTTTTTAAGGATATAAAAATATAAAGAAACCAAATTTACAATAATGCTTTATTAAGACTGGAAATTTAACAGTTCCCTACCAATAACGAAAGTCGTTCCAGCTATGGAAGACAGTGGGACAAGAGTACTAAAGCTTTAAGGGCGGCGATACTGAGAGAGAAGAAGATGGTAAGGCGATCTCCATAGAGCAATTAGTTACATTAACGATTCCACCCTCCCCTGCTTTCACTCTGGGGAACAATCACTGCATTTTTGTAATTGGTTTACGAGTTCCTTATCTTGTAGCGGACCATTTAGCCCGAGAGGCGCGATGGTATCAACTCCTACCGCCCGCAACACCCTCCAATCTGCTCTCTGATTCATCTTCCATGACAGCTGACATAAAAACAGTGTAAAAAATCGTCAGAGTTCCGGCAAGATTTCCCTAATGGCTTTTCCTGTCGAGGCAAGCCTGTTTTGGTTTATAATTCTCTTTTTTTTATTGTTACAATGTTAGCCGCAATAAGGGCTCTATCTGGACATATTTCTTTCGGCTGCCCGCCAGGAATAATAAAAACTTTTACAACTGCCCCGATCAGAGTTCCACCAACTCTTCTGGCTATCTCCAGCCAAATGGGTCGTTTGGCCTCTCCTAAAAAAGCACCCTGTACAAAGAATTACAATGAATGAATGGAGCATTTTCATACTGGCAGTTGTTCTGGCTCGCATAAATTTGACTAAATGATTGAAATTATGTTTGTTTTTAAAACTATTTTTTATTAAACATTATATATTTATGTTCTAGAAAGTTTTAACGTTAAATAGATAAAAAAAATAATAAAGAAGATTTTGTTTTTGTTTAGGCCAATCTAATGACTGTTTTGTAATTATCTCTTGTGAATCGGACATTTTGATCTATTACTTCCAATATTAATATATTACAGCCAATAAAAATTTATATCGAAAATTAGTAAATTATATTGTAATTAACATAAACAAAAGCAAGAAAAAACAAACCTAAAACACGGTTATCTACATACTTTATTGCCCTCCACACACTGACATGCATTGTATTATAGTGGCTGAAATTCAGTATGTATTCTATGCAAAAAATATCGTAGACGAGGGAATAATAATTTTTATTAATAAAAATAAAATTGAATGCATTTACACTTCTTATATGAAAATTAATTTAAATTATATATTTTCGATGGGGATATTACACAATTCATTAATTAATAAAAGAAGAAAAATTTATTTATGTGAGCATTGTTTTCAATTAATAAATATTTGAAAAATATTATGGCTTGCGGTTAATGAACTTGTGTAATCGACTAAGAAAAAAAAACTGTCTTTATAATTTAATCTTTTACGGTTCAGGAAATCTGCAATTAAAAATTATAAAAATGAAAAAATTGGCCAATCCCCAATATTAATTAGTGGGACATATTAGCAACCAAGACATATGACCGACCTAAGTTTAATAACTCTATCCCATTTTTTCGAGAGATACAAACAAGTATATAAAGTGTTTTTTAATTTTTATAGTTAAGAAAACAATAAGAAATTTACGGGTAGACTTAATTCTGAATTTGCCTTAAAAGTCGAGGGGGATATCTTAAAATGTAAGTTTTGGAGTGCTAATTAGATTACTTTCAGTCCTGTAAGCGGTAAAAATTTTCAAATATTTATTCATTGAAAAAAAATGCTGACATGAATAAATGTATTGTTTTCCATTAATCAATAAATTGTGTAATCTACCCATCGAAAGAATATCACATAAATTATTTTTTTATATTAGAAGTTTATATCCATAAAAAATTGGTTAATATTTCATAACATATACATAAAAAAATATATATTCCTCCATCTTTCTGGGTTGTATTATTTGCACAGAAAACTTATGTAGGTACCGAATTCAAACTTTGTTTAATCTCATGGGTGCCAATGAATATAGGGCCTTTTTTTTTTTTACACAACTGCTAACTCACCATTTATTTTGAAATTATAATTTGATTCAATTTTTTATCTTTAATTAAAACAAAAACATAGATTAAAATATAGATAAAATGAAAATTAAATAAAGACATGTAATGGTCTGGATTTTATAAATTTAAATGCCCTGCAATACAGTTTAACCTGATATATTATATTTAGTTTTAGTAGTTTGATTCTCACCCCTTAAAAAATAATATTTTTTTTTACTTCATGACCCATAATTATAAACCATACAAAGAAAGACTTTTCTCCCTTTGATGTTACTCTACCATAATTGTGAAACTGATTCGCGGCCTCCACTTAAAGTTAAGAAATTAATGGTTCTGTAGTGAACTTGTTACCACGGAAAGAAATTTGCAATGCAGACGATTACAGACTTCGTAATTACATCATTTATATGACGATGTAAATTTATTTTAAGGCTCGCCTATGACACTACGTAATTTTTTTAAATACTACTCTCTGACAAAATCTGAAGTTTACATTTTTTAGTAAAATGTATTTGAAAAGGAAGTCAGTCCCGATTTCTGTGGAAACAAACAAGTTTGCCCCGAGGTGTGTGGTGTTTATAACAGTTATTTGCTCAATTTTATTGAATTGTTTTCCAACATTTATTGCTATAATACATATTTTATAAGGCAGGGTGTCGTTTTTATGACAGATATAGAGTTGCTGTAACAGGCAGGAGACAGAGTAAGGACCAGCCTATAGCTATCAATATAATTACCCGAGGCCGTAGTCATTAAGATGACAGTTTATGGCGGCCCCTCCCCAATATGTGGTTAGGGGCCGCTTTAGCCTGATTACAGCTCTCTGTTAACTGCTACTTTTATGACTGCTACTCAATCACAGTTGCTTTACTGCTCACTGACAGCACTCATCCAATCTATTTTTATCTCTTTATTTGCATGTCCTCTCGTTGTTAGTAGCAGCAAGTTCTAAAGCAGGGTTCCATCCATTATGGTTCAGTTGTAATTTACATTAAACTCATTCCGCAAATATGCTTATTTTGAATGGTTTGAGTTCTGTAAATGGT
Organism: Troilus luridus; assembly: GCA_964056705.1. NCBI lineage: Eukaryota > Metazoa > Arthropoda > Insecta > Hemiptera > Pentatomidae > Troilus > Troilus luridus. The sequence goes on from OZ057412.1 coordinate 35,143,315, forward strand.
AGAGACTATATTCTGCGTACTGTTTCCTAGATAACGGTTGTAGAGGGAAGTGGTTTAGCCGATCACGCTTAATAGCCAAATTTCCTCCATTCATAGATACTGGGTGATTCCCTTGGAAGTCTGCAGATTCCTCAGAGTCAATCTATAACCGTTTATAGATTAAATAATTAATTTGCCACAGGCGGATTCGAATCCGGAACCTACAGCTCAGCAACTAAGCGCTCTTCTCGCTCAGCTAATCCGCTCCCTTAAGTAAAATGGGACTATTTTTGGTCATATGATATTTGTTTCTATTACTGTTGAATTTGATTTATTCGATTGCTTTTAATTCGACATTTTAAAGTTTTCCGTTAGTACCTTCATTTTTATTTATTTCACTTTAAAAATAAATATTTTTTTTTAACGCTAATCAAGGCTCCGTGGTATGATGGAGGAATGATTTTCCACACAGACTCGGGCTTTAATTCAAAGAAATAATTTTATGAAATTGTTTTATAGTCTGGACATGCACAACAGTCAACTGGATCTCAACAGTCAAGGAACATGGACGGATCCAAACAAGGAATTTCACAATTAGACACTTGGATATCCCAACTAGGTCATTAAAGGCATGGTCAGAAAGAATCCCGACAACACTCAAAAAATGCTAAAAAGGGGCTGAATGAGGAACCCGCTTGCCTGAAGAATTCATTACTGGTAGTAATATAAATATCGAGTATATATTCAGAAAATTCAATGGTTGCTAAGTTACCTGACAAGTATGAATAAAAAAAAGAAAAAAACAGATTAATCGAAAAAAAGTTTGAGAAAAAGAGCTGTAAACTTCCATACGTTTATTGTTTGATGAGCGTGAATATATATATAGTTAAATGAGGTAAATCTGGAAACCAAATATGTGATCATAAACAATTCTAGGAACTGTTGTGCAGGTGCAAGTTGCAGCTGGCTTACTAGTAAACAATACCACGAATTAGAATCAGCAATGTAAAAACCTATATAGGCCTTCTGACTAGGAGGAGCCCTCTCTTATTATTTCTGTAGCTCGTTACGCTGTTAGTTTTTAGTCTCTCCATTTTAATGTACATGTTTAACTTGAATAAAAGTTCTTTTTAAAAAGTGCTTAGTTTACTAAAGATATTTAACTATATATATATGTATATATATATATATATATATGATAGTGTCAGAATAGTTGTTGGGTAAAGACTTAGAGGATAACCTATTGTCAACCCTCTATGTTCTGTAATATTTGCGAAAAGAGGCTGAACTAATTTTTTTCGATGTTCCAATTAATTTTAAAGAACTAAGTAGGGTCTTCAAAGAGTCTTCAAGGGTTGCACTCATTATGACTTGCCCTCTTTTAGGATTTTCTGATATCTATTAAAGTAAATGTATTTTTGTCATATGAAATTTATTCATTATTTATTATTATTTTATGCTACATTTGCACCTGCGCAGTATCGCATCCAGCAAATTTAATCTCAATGCTTTTTTATCTCCTCGAATTGGAAGAATATGAAATTGAAATGAATAGTTATGTCGTTTTAATCTTCTCATAGGAAGTTCAGGTAACAGAGAATAAACAAAAGAAAGAACATTGGTGATGTGTCGACGAGTGGAATGCTGCGTGTTGTGTATTTGTTATTAATATATGATTTTACAATGAGAATGTAAATGCCGTTTGTCTTTTGAAATTGTGTTCGGAATTAATGGTCAAGTGATCTGTTTTTTATTTTTTATCAAATCAACTTTCGTAACTATTTCGACTGAAATCAGTTTTGTATGAACTGAAAATAGTTGTAAGTTTTAGGATACAATACTCCTCCCCTTCTAGAATAACAACCATCGACAGCCGGAATAAGATTGAAGTCAGTTATAATATCGATCCCCGAAGCAGAAGTAGGAAGGACACTGAGGCTAACCGTATCATTCCGGAGCGTTGGCTGCCGAAGCGAGGCCAATCTCTTCCAGGGGTCAGCCGATTCATATGGAAATAGGAGCGCCTGTCGGCTGTTCAGTCGGAGTCGCCGACCTCTTACCCGGCTCAGGATATCCAAGGCGGTTCGATCTCCGTTCTTCAGGGCTTTGGCAAGAGTTTAAAAGAACTTACTTTATATTTAAAAGTAATAGCTTAGAACAGTTTTAACGATATATTATACGTACGTATTTAGATTTTTTTTTAAATGGTGGCATAGGCCCAGGTCCTACAAGGATATTTAAGATTACCGTGATTTATAGGTAAGTAAAACCACCGCTAAGCCACCTCCTTCAAATAAAGACAAAAACACTGTTTGGATCCCTCCAAACGGCCTAACACCAAAAGAATTCGGCATAATCAGCAGCCTGAGAATAGGTCATACTAAGTTGACTCATCTGCATCATCTCTTAGGGCTGTATCAACCAACCTGCAAAATTTGTAATAATACAAATATTACTGTCAAGCATCTGTTGAATCTAAAAAATATCAAATAGAGAGGAAAAACGAATATTCAAATGTTTCTACCGTTAGCAAATATAATAATATACAAAAGACGCTTAAGTATTTAAGTGTAACGAAACTACTCCAAGAAATTTAAGAAGAGCAGTCGTCATAATCAGATAAGTAACAATTTTTTTATTTTATTATTCAATGAAATTTAGAACTGTATTATACTAATACAACAAGTAAATAGGATGAATGGTACATATTGTCATGCATAAAGACAAGTAGAGAAACTGAGGAGGTACGGTGTATCCCTGCGTCAGGAACTCAGTACTACAATAAAAAATAAAAAAAGTAGAGAAACTGCCCAGTGGTAGTACTTAAACAAAAAGCTTAACTTAGAATTAGTAAGGATTGAATACGAGAGGAATTCGATGGATTAGTGGAGCCCCAAAGCTCTACTCCGTAAGTCCAGATGGGTCTGATGATTGTGATGAATATGAGTCTTTTGTTATTAATTGGGAGCTTAGAGCGTTTGTATATTAAATGCTGAAGTGAAACGGTGAGCTGTTTCTTGTCGTTTCAGTCTTGTATGGGGATTCCAAGTTAAGCGTTTGTCAAGGTGTAGTCCTAAGCACCGCACCTGTTCTACAGGAATCGGTGGGATGTTATTAAATAAAAGAGGACCGGAACTTCTTGGTTAACGACGGAGGGTAAAGGTGATTTGATGGGATTTATGGGAATTTATTTTAATCCTCCAGTTTTGAAACCATTTTTCAAGGTCAGTGATATGGGATTGAAGAGTATGGGATGCTATAACTGGATCTGTGATGACTGATAATAGACATATGTAATCCGCATACGTGGTAAGGAGGGTATTAGGATGAGTTGGGATGTCAGCTGTATAAACTATGTAGAGGATTGGGCCGAGGATAATGCCTTCAGAACACCCGCCGATTGAGGAAAGAGGGATTTGTAGATATTATTATGATTTACTGTGAATGACCTGTGGGAGAGATAGGATTGGATAATGAGAAAGTATGTAGGAGGTAGGAATGTACGGATTTGGGTGTCAGACTCCGTCGAAAGCCTGTTGTGAACATCAAGGAAGATTTCCAAACAATACAATCTAAGTTCCAAAGCCGAGGAAACAACATCCACCACACGAAGACATTAATGGATAGTGGAGTGGGATGTTCTGAATCCAAACTGGTGTTCTGGGATAATGTGGCTTGCATAGAGGATTGTGTACAATCGTTTCAGGATGAGCTTTCCCAGGATTTTACCCATACATGGTAAAACTGAGATAGGACGGTAAGAGGAAGATGCTTTTATAAGAAGATGTTTTAGGATGTGGATCGTGATGAGGTCGTCCCCGGGACCTTTACGAAAGGGTAATCTGAGAATAATATTAGATATTTCTGAAGGATGGAATTCTTTGGGAGGAAGGGTCATTTGAAGAGGAATGTTTAACTCTGCTTTTATATATTCATGGTGAGTTGGATTCATGATATCAGGATGTGTTAGAAAAGGTTTAGAATGGAATGGGCTGAGTTACTGTGCTTTTTAGTAACAAATTTAAATAATTTATTCTTATATACGCAAATTCGTATCTAATAAACTCTTTCTATTCTATATTTTACATAGTATGGGTTTTTTTACACTAATTCTCATTTGCTGTTTTATCGTTTTGGCCAACTGAAGACCACGGGACTCAATCCAATGGTTTGTTACGTCGTTAGAAAAGCTCAGAAAATAATTAGATATTGCAAGGATTGATTTAAAAAAGCACAACTTTTAAACAAAATAAGAACTACTATTTCAATCGTACAATGAACATTTTTTTAAATTTTATTATTTTATTGAATTGTACAACTGTAATTTAGTACAATTTTATATATACATTTAGTACAATGGCTATATGAATAAATAAATACATGAATGGACCGACCAGGGCTAAGGATCTCAGTTAAAAAGACTAAATTTACGACAAACGGTAAAGATGGACCGTATTATTTTACACGGACATAAGTCAGATTGAAAGGGTTAAAAAATCAGGGATTGGGAGAGACTGTTCAGGAGAATGGATTAGAAAAAGCAGCGAAAGTCGAGTTCTACAAATTGAAAGAGCATTGCACCAAGAATTGCATCTACTGGTATACCAAAATAAGTCACTACAATCGATGGTCTCAAAAAGTCGGAAGTCCTGGAAAACAATTTCGGATACTATGATGAAGAGGAGGCTGACATTCCTCGGACATGTATTGAGAATAAACTTACACAGATTGACCAAACAAATATTTGACTATTTTTGGAAGAGAAAGAACACAATAACATGGACTAATGAACTTAAGAAAGATTTAGAAAAGTTGATCATCACATAGTTTCACATGTTAGAAAATCCTAAATTTAAGGGCAAAGAGAAAAATTTGGAAGGGTTTCAGAACGAAGAAAGACCAACTTGAACTTAGTATGACGGAGGATCAAAGGAGAAATGTCGGTGAACGCGTGAAGGAATATTGGATACAGAGTAATCTCTACCAGAGGAAAGGAAAGGATTAAAGTCTTTGCTTGATCACAAGTGTTTATTACCAAGTAAAAAATGAAGTAATAATATGAAAAAATATAAATGTTAAGTATATCTTTATACTGTTGCTATATTGGCTTCACTGAACAAACAATGATCTCAGGGGAAATTATGATCCATTGATTTGAATAATATTTAACTACTACGATAGCATGCCACCATGAGATCGTTACCGCTGAGGTACAGTAATACTATATCATTAATGACTATAAAACATATCTCACTCTTTTCCATAGGTTGACTTGGTCGACTGACTAGAAGTTGTTTAGTAAATAAAAATCCTTTTTCATTAAATTTAAAAAATATATATTTATTGTTTGCTGATCTTAGTTACACAAGTTAAGTTATTATTACAAAGAAGAAAATCTAGCGGTTTCGTTATGTGTGATTGCCTACATCTTGAGTGTCTGCAGTTCTGCTTACAACTGCTGCTGTCCGGTATCTTAAGGTGTCCTTTATCGTTCGGTACTAAGATACCGGCTCAGTGACCCAGAACCTATTTCTTTAGATATTCCTAACGTTTCAAATAGTCACATATATTAGTCTATTTTATTTGGCTGATATTTTTAATATACTAATAAATAAATATTTATTAAAATCGAATTATCCTTTATTCATTGCCCCTTTTTTCTTTTTATACTTTCATTATTCGTTATTAAAAACATTTGTTGCTCGTTATCGTGCGTTTTGATTGGTATTGTAAAAGCATAAAATGGTTGTATTTATTTTGACATAGAGCATCGCTACTTCTGAACAACTTATTTTTTATACCAATGGCTTCCCTGTAAATTAGTTATGCTTGCAGAGCGGTCATCGGCAGGCTGGAAGGAGAATATGAAGTAGAAGTGGGTGTACCATCTGCCACACTGCTAACTGGGACCGTCACCATAACACGAGCCACACTCCGCCACGCTCCTTGATACGTCACGCTACGAGAGTGTCCCTGCCGTTCCCTGTTCACACAATATTTCAGACCCTGCTCCGTCTCATGGATATCAAGCCCACATATGACGTTCTCTCCAGTCTTCTTGGGAACCGAACTATTAGCGATATACTGTACACAATGGAATAATGTAGAACCATATATATCCGGAATAAAGTGGCCAGAGGTATTCCGGGTGACACGAAACTTCTATGGTTTTATAACTAAATAAGAAATATTTTTTTGAACCAATGACTTCCTATCCTGCAGTATCTTTTAATAATATCCCAAATGACTCCTGTATAACAAATCCGATACTTAGGATTACATGTACTGTAATAATAAATTAGATCAAAAGAGTTGAAGACGCTCTGGACATGAACGGAGAAGCTGGCCACACCCAAAACTCTAAAGCCATAATTACAACAGGTCTCTAGGACATTGCCGCTTGTAGATGAGTGGTGCTAGACAAGGATTACACTACAGGGTTTGGGTGATTGGGGAAGTCCTTGTGGAATTCATAAAATTTGGTATATATAAAGTCTAGCACAAACGGGATGTGAAGGTCGTGGTGTTAGATTTTAAAAGGAACGTAGGTGTTAAAAGAAACGTAGTAGGAAGCATTAACTATGGTTCTTAGGATTTTAGATTTTCTGCGGTCCCCCACAGTTCAAATTCTTATAGTTCTTAGTCTTATAACTTAGTAGTATGTTTTCGATTGAGAGTTGAGAAGTCCTGCTTAGTGCTGTGTACAGTTGGCTGAATATTCTGTTCAGTTCTTATCTTTTAAGCCTAGTACAAAGATTCCATGCGAGTCTTTTGTCTACTAAGGTATCGCACTGTGTAAGAACGTTATTAAGTAAGACTGGCGGACAAGAGCTACGACGGAAGTGTAAAAATTACATGTGTGCATTTCAAATTCGTTGACTTTTATCCTCCATCATTGCACGATCTGAAAGACTAAGAATAATATCGAAACATCAATTAGAAGCTATACAAGGAACCTACTCTACAACGCTAGCAGAGGGAAAAAATGGCAGTGCCTTGCATATGAGCAGATCCCCGAGGTCTTCCGAGAGGAGAAGCTGTTGTGAGGTTCAGGCTCATCACAGGCCATGATTACCTCCAGGCGCATCTGCACAGAATGGGTATCGCAGAATCCGATAATTGCCCCATTTGTCTTCTTGTGTAATGGACGGTGCAAACTTTATTGGGAAGCTCGGCGGCGTATAGCAGAAATGCCACGAGCTGGCATTGGATAAATACATTTAAAAAACGATCTGTAAGAAGTGTAGTAAATATTGGTAGTTTTATTTTATTCAACCTTAAATATAGCATCTTCTTCAATAGCGCACTTCTAAGTTCTCATACCTTCTTGGTAGTAACCATGGCAAATTGAAGCTGGTTTGCTTTCTGAGGTTTGCCTTTGGGTACTTCATTCAGAATCATTTTCTTTTCGATAACGTCTCATATCCCAAACAGAAAGTAATATTTTCTCTTAGTGCAAATTATTTTCAGGATCGGTGTTGCTCAGTTTAAGGAGCGCTAAGTGCTGTCCTGAGGATCCTTGGATCAAATCTAGCCATATCATATAAATTATTTAATCTATTAACTACTTTGTCGATGGACCCTGTGGGGATCTGCAGACCTTCCTGGGGCCCTACCAGCCTCTATGAAGTGGGTAATCTTAATTGGAGGAAAAACCTGACGGTTGAACATCATCATCAGAGAAGCGGAATCGTGTTATTATCGTAGGGCATAAGTGGCTGAGTCAGGCCTTGGCTTATAAAATGTACATATCACTTATAACTTTACTACCTATCAAGACAAAGATGCGAATGCTTTGATAGCATGAAGGCTGGGGTTTCCCTAGATTTCCATAATTTGTTTCAAAGAGGGCGGGTGAATATTTGTTAAATGGTGTCTATGAGAAGGCTGCCAACCCGTAAATAACTCTGACGGCTAGATTACTTAAGACCTGGGGCTATAATAACTTTGGGAAAGGCTGTTATATAAGGTCGAGAAATATGGCCGATCAAGTGCGTCTTTTTATTTGGCCCCATCCGGTGAAGAAGGATGTGATCCGATCTTGAAAATATTGTGTATGGACCCTGAAAATATCTCCCTCCCCGGGGGCGCCCTCATAAATTTCATCGGAAAAGCTGCCCCCCTCCCCTCCAGCTCGGAAAATAACAGCCTCGGTGGAAAGTATTTATATATAGAGGCTTCCCTTCCAGGGGATATGGGGAATATTGGCAACATTGTTTTCCTTCATTCCACACGTTTCCCTCTTCTGTCTCGTTTATTTTCCCACAGGACTCGTAAATATGTAGTAAAAATACAACTATGAAAACAATATTTCTGGAAAATATGGTCACTCAACTTTCCAGCTATTTTTTACCAATAAAGTAAGCGGTCAAAATGTATAAATCTGTATCAGTATGAATAAGTGTACATTGGGTGAGCTTCTTTATTTCTTATTGAAAAAAAGTTAAGTGCAATAATTCTTTATCCGATGACTAGGCAATGTGAGGGATAAATTATACTATTATTCTAATAATTCCGACTAACCAAAAGTAAGTGAATTTTTCGCGAAGAGTAATGAAACCAGCCATGTAACAGGAAATAGGTATAAGATGGATAAATGTTTCATCCAAATGTTCTCTTTTAATTACTTTTTTTCCTACATCTATACATGATCTCACATCTTGCATGGTACAGTTGTGGACCAGACTCAACGAATATTTCGCTTATGTGTCAACGGAAACACATAATTATTCCATTAATTAATTATTAATTTACAGCTAAAAATATATAACTATATTTATGTTATGGATTTTTTATATGATGCGTTCAAGATCAAAAGTTGATATCTCCGAAATTTCAAAAATTGTTTTTTGCTTTTTTAGTCTACCAATTTTGTCTAACACGATACTTTGCCACCTGGCTTTAATTACTGATGGTTTTAGCCCGGAATTATAAAATTACTTAATCAAATCAGCAAAATATTGTGAAAAAATCAATTTTTGTAATTTATGAGCTATCCGGAATTGACCCTGAACGCATCATATAATTAGTACTCTAGCATATTGTTATATATTATATTTTCATTCTTTTAATATTTTACGTTTTCAGGTTTTGAACGTAATCGAACCATCGTATATACGCTTACCAATATTGGCAAAACTTACGTTCAAAATATTCTTTTGAGAATAATCCTAGTAGCTTGACTAAATAATAATAAATTCGATAAAAACAAGGAAAATAATTCCTGAGTCTTATTAACATTCGTTGGTTGCAACCAATTTGAATTTAAAAAATAGATATAAATTAATAAAAATATATATTATTATGCTATCTGACACTCTGTTTGTTAGTACTTTATATTCAAATAAAACCCGTAACCAATACTATATTATGTGAAAGCTATATTAATATCAAACTCAAATCTGAATGAATAAATACATTAAACGAGTGATTAATATATGCCATATTAATAAGGAAATGAAGCTCTTGCATACAGGTGGCTAAGCTGGACTGTTTTACATGAAGCAAACTTTGATGTTCTTTCCAATTCATGTTCATTTTAAATTCAATGGTTTTACAACATTATTCCAACATATTATTTTTCTAGGGTAGACCCAAGAACCCAATCAGACCCAAATCAGTCAATTAGAAGATAAAAACATCAACGTATCTAATACGTAATACTGGTCCACTAAAGCTCATGAACGAAGTATACTCATAACTGTTAATAAATGTGACTTTTACCAATATTCAAGCTCGACTTTTACCAATTTCTCAAACAATTGGAGTGTAGTCAATTCAAGAGATATAGTCATCAGAGACCTTCCATACATAAAAAGAATATGGGCATGTGTTTGGAAGCTTATTGGTCCCATTCCTTGGGCTTAGCTTATTCAGTTAGTTACTCCATCTTTTATTTTATTTCTAACTTAGTTTTTGCAAATATAGTAACTCCCCAAACTGCAGTATACCTCCTCCGCTAGCCTCGATGGCCCGCAGACATATGCTTTTCAAGGACGCCGATGGGGGCGGCGGACCTGCGCGAGAGGTTAGCCAATCAGGATCCGACTTCTCTCCTTATTAACTGACTCGCACCATATTGTTCCCTTCATCTTCCCGCCCCGCTGTAGCCAGTCTCCTCCGATGCCCTGTATCAACTTACATCTACCTGTATCATTTTTTACCTTGTACCACTGCCATCAAGAGAGAATGTTGATGATCACTCGACTGAAAACAATATCTGCTAAAGCGAAAGCATGGCGAATACTCTATCTTCTTTCGAAAGAAGACTTTTAAACAGCGACATAAAGGGTAATGATGCCAAATTTATAAATTGCTTTACATTGATTCAAATTTAGCCAACATTTATAAGAAGCCATAATATCTTTTTTTAACATGCAACCTAAAAAATCATACTGTGCTAACATTATCAATAAAAATGAAAATAAATATAGGTATTAAAGCGTGGAGAAAATAAAGTGTCTGCAACTTACAAAATCTAATTTAAAATTCAAAGAGAAACAAAAATGAAGTCTTGAAGAACACTTGAAATGTTGAAAAATAAAGCATTTTGTTTGTAATATGTAAGAATCTGAGGAATTTTCTAAATCCTTCATTTGTTATTGTTCAAAATAGGTTTTGTAAATGCGTATAGTTTGTGAAACTGGAATAATTTGAGCTAAGCTTATATTATTTTCACTTCAGATCATAATAATGACGTAAAATTTTAATAATTTAAATAATGGCGATTATGAGATGAAATCTATAAATGAAAATAAAACAAAATTAATTTATCTTCATCCATAAAATTCAATAAACGATAAATATTAAATAAACTAAAACAAGTTTTGAATCTTATTTAATTTTAAAATATTTTTTTTGGAATTTAAATTAACTAATATTAATAACTTTTTAACTTAATTAGGTACTTAGATATATATTAGAGGCAAACAGCCATCGGTCAGAGTATGCTATTTTTTTTTATAATGCCATGTTTTTTTCCGCTTTAAGTATCGTTAATAAACTAAAATATAAGCAACAATTTAAATATGATTTATCACAGCAAGGAATTGAGCTCAATCTATGAATTATTTTTGTTCTCCTGTAAAACTTTGAGATGGTATCTTATGATATTGTATCTTTGACATACAGTTATATACTGTACATACAGTTACATGCTGAATGAGATCATAAGAACTAAGAATAGTATACTCTATAGTTAGTTGGGGAAGACGGAAAAGCTTTGCTGAGGAAAAAAACAAATATAAAACCTTTTAGAGATAAATTTATTTAACACGTTGATTGCCACGGCAATTTCCAGAAATCTGGCCAAAAATGACAATTTGATTTAATCACATTATATTATTAAAAAATCTAATTCTAGTACATCGAGTAGCTGAACAAAAATGGCAAGTAAACACAGGACGAGATAACTCGTAGTTGGCAGGCAACGTGTTCAAAACTGTTTGAAGATGGAAAGAAGTGAAGAGAAGGAGTTATTTGATGCATTTTAATATATATTTAAAATTATTTAAAGGAATAAATGAACAGTTATAAATTAAAACTAAACATTGAACAACTATTTCTAATTCTAATCTTTAGTTAGTTGAGTTTGAATCAACAAACTCATATTTTTACTACCGATTTCCATTATTCCACCTTATATGTAAAATAAAATCTTGCATGGTGATCACTATAAACGTTTGTTTATAATATTGATAAATTTTAAATAAGACATTACCATTATTTACAGTTAAGTATGAAACAGCAGTGAGCAGTGGACTACCTGCTATTGGCCTGAGATGGTTCGCGTATTCGCCCATTCGATGCATCACAATCCTAACAGTGTGATATTAAACGAATCCAAGCGTTGCTTTTAATAAACATTTTTTTTAAAATATATTTTTAGTTATACAACGTGTGTGGTTGACAAAATTACATGGATGGAATGATAAGAGCTGCGAAAAAGTGGAATATTTCGGGTTTGGAG